>BMAV01010551.1:0-254035 GCA_019973955.1 Trichonephila inaurata madagascariensis | reverse complement strand
AAAATTTTTAAAAGTTCTCAGAAAAATATTATTGATAACACAGTAAACGGTTTGCTCTTAACAACTTTTTTTTTGGTAAGAAATCTGTAAAGCAATCAATTCCATTGCTTAAAGTTTTTGGAAAGAAAGCATTTAAAAAATAATAAAAACTTGTTAAGCAATATATCGGATTTTGAAATGGATCTTTATACTCTTCATACTTTTAATCCACTAGGTAAAATTGGAACTTTCTGTAATTAAAATTTTCTGATATATCTCAGTAGCATAAGTGAGTGAGCGTGTATTAACGCCGTACTATAAAGCAACACGAAAGCTGTTGACGACGGGCCTCGTGGTTTTGGACTATGGTCAAGTGACGAGGATGACACCTTAGCTGGTATTCCACTCTTCTTACTTCCACTCTACCAACTGAAGATTCTGAGTCAGATTTAACGTGCATCGGCCCTTTACACGGTGGGTCTTCAGTACCACCAGGACTCGATCCTGTGGCACTGAACTGTGATCCTGTGACTCAACGACAAACGCCGACCACGAGTTCGTGACTATGACCACTTAGCTACCACGACCAATTCAATAGCATTAGAGCGAGCTTTGGGCTCCCAAAAGTTTACTAGAGAAAATAATGGGTTTGAGGATTGCGAAATTTTTCATTGAGTTTTCAGGGGACCATAACGAGTCGTCGAAAAGTCCCGAGTAATATAAGGTGGGGAGTAAATTTAAAATCAATAATAACTGTACCACTACAAGATTATCATTCTCTAATTCAACAGAGAATACCTCGTAAATATACACTTAGACATGTTGCCTGTCCTCAGTAACTAATAATAAAATATTTAATAGCACTGTGTGATGTACGAAATGCTGTCCCTGTCTGCATGGTCCCAAATTAAGCGCATTATATTATTTTATAGTTAAATAGCTTTGTATTTAATAGCTTCTTTAAAATTTTACGTTACGCTAATCCTAATTATACTTCGACTGCTTCGAATTATACAGACTGAGATCCCGTAGGGCCTGAGTTCGAATCCAGAAGGCATGGATGTTTGTAAATGTTAGTGCCTTCGCGGCATGGGGGTACTCTAAATAGCAGTCAAGCCGCAAGTCCTCTCCTGACCACCCCTCAGTGTTCACCCTCAAAATTGGAGTTGAACCGAGTAAAATCGTACATTCATCTGCATGTTGCTCAATGCTAAGGCTTACGACAGGCTTAAAAATCTAGCCCTCAGCCACAATGAATTTCATGGAATCTGATGTTGCTGTCGGTCACGTGGCATAAGCAACAACAACAACGTATTTCTTTAAAATTATTTATAAATTTTGACGAAAATCCGACTGAAAGACGATTCACAGGGAGTATTTGTTTATAACGTATTTACGTTCTAAGACATTATTTAGTTTATGTTTATCAATATAATTATACACCTCAACAATACCGAACTAGTTTTATTCAAAATTCCGACCACTTTTCAATTTCTAAATTCATCAATTTCACGACCACTCTTGAGCTGGCACCCCACTCTCTTAACTTCCGCACCATGCCAACGTGATGACTTTAACCATTGCAGATTTGACGTGCATCAGTCTCTCTACACCGCGAGTCTTCGGTGACATTAGAATTCGAACTCATGGCACGCCGAACACGTGTCCAGGACCTTGACCACTAATCTACCGCGTACAGCTCAGTAGCACAAGAGCTGATGTGTGATGTGGATCCCATGCAATTGTGTTGTACTCAAAAGAAAATCATTAAGGTTTGAGAATTGAGAAATTTTCATGGGATTTTTGAAAGGACGTAACAAGACGTTGAAAACTTCTGACCGATAAGAAGAAAAATATATATTTAAAATCGGAAATACAACTATTACATTAGAAATGATTCTCTAATTCAACGGAGGATACCTCGTAAATAAACCCAAATGCATATCGCCTATCCTCAATAATTGATAATAATATATTAACAGTAACTGATATACGTAATGCCATCCCTCCTATATAGTCATTAATAAGACGCATTACATTATCTTATAATTAATTAGCTTTATATTTAATAAGTTCTTTAAATTTTTACGCGTGCGCGTGTTGTGCTCTAGTACTAATTATACTTCTTCAACAATGTTTAAACTTTTTCATGACGATTAGAATGAAGGATGAATTCCTAGAAAAGTATTTGTTTACAATGTATTTACGTCGAAAAACATTTAGGTATCCGACTCCCCTATATCAAGATTTTTTTCAAAAATTGACATTTTTTTTTTTGATTTTATTTTATTGGCCATCTTATTAGCTTAATAAAAGTACCAAGTTCTTTTTATTTTTCATTCAATAGAACAAAAACTGCAAGCATTTTAGTAAAAGCAGATGCCATAACTTTACACTTCACAATGCGTTTTACATGAAAAGTGTTTTTTTTTCCTCCGAAAGCTGAAACGGGGACAGCGATTGCTCAAAAAGTTTTGAAAATAATTTGCTGAAATGTTTTTTGTATATTTTCTATAAAAGTAGAAGTGTTTTGATCTTCAGATTTATCAATCACTGTTTTATTTCAAAATTTTCGGTCCTTTATGTGAATATAATCACTGTTTTTTTTAAGCAATTTCATATAATCACTAAAATCAAGTGCTCCAGTTTTTGAAAAAATTAAAATATCTCTTATCCCCGAAGGTCATTTCAAACATGAATAACAAAGTAACGCATCAAAATTGAAAAAAATGAGAATTTGTTCATGAATTTTTGTACAGAGTGGGCACCGTTTGTGTAATTTTTTGTACATTTTCACCAGTTTTTTCCCATTTTAATAATAATACATTTTTTTCTATTATCAATTTTACAATTTTTTTCTTTAAAATATAATAATAAATTTAAAAATCGCAAAAAAAAAATCTCCAAATATCCATTTTTCAAAAAAAAAAAAGTTGTCTTAAGTAGTCGGATACCTTAACTAGTTTTATGTTCATTAATTTCATTACTCCTCAACAGTACCAGAACTAATTATATTCAAAAGTCCAACTACTTTCCGATTTCTTCGATGATTTTACAATGGAAGAAAACACCGCAGGAAATGCTTATCCTTTTCCTCAATCGAATCGTGCGTGTATTAGTTTATTAACTTCCTTTACAAAATTTCGCGCCACGTTTTTCCAAAAACAGTATGCTCTGAGAGGAAAAGCCCAGTAATTGCAATCTGTGCCGGACACAATCTATCCGGTACAGAAACCTTAATCGGGTACATCCTGAGGTGAAAATGTCTTCGAACTCGGTACCTTGATAAGTGCGATAAACCGTCTGTGTTAACGCCGCGGGTACAAAACTGTACAAAAAGTTCTTCCCTCTCCCCTCTTATGTGTCCCGTTATTCTTTTCGAACCCACAACCGCTATTTTTTTTTTTTTTTTTCGTTCTATTCTTCGGATAGGGGGGAGGGCACGTGCCATTCGTTAGGGTTACGTGAGGTTAGTATTTTGAGTTCGAGCAATAACCCCCTCATAGAAGAGAAGAAAAATCCTTCTTTATATTTTCTGCTTTGTCGCCCCCTTTTTCTTAATTTTTTCGTGAACCCCCTGTCCCGTGCCACGTCCCTCTGAATAAAAATCGTCTGTAAGGGAGAGAAAAAAAACGGAGGTACTTCCAAGAAAGAAGGAGGGAAAAAAATGAATTGGGGTTAGAGAGGTAAGAGGGATAGTAAAAAAAGAGAGAGAGAAGTAAGATTTAGAGGGGTGGTCCTGTGTCGTTTGCCTACCTCGACCGGAGAGTTTTTTATGACTCGGTTGAAGTCAAGGAACTTGTGTGTGGTTGGAGGAAAAGGAAAGCACCTTACAAGGCGATTTTTTTCACTTCACTTCATGGAGGACCCTACAGTTTGGATTTCGCGTATGATCGGTCCCGCATTGCCTTGTACTTTCTCCGTTCTGAAGATTTATCCAGTATGAAATAGTTTTTAAGCCTTTAACTTTAAAGAGAAATGATAGTAATTATTAGTTAATGAGGTATCCCCACTTTGGGGCCGTCTCACACCATCAATTAGAATGAAATCACTTCAGCACCCTCCTGTTCACTTTGTGGATGAGGTATTATTTTTATTTTACCCTTTAAAACTTCATTTTATTAAAAGGATTATCATCCTTAATCATTTTATTACCATATACATGTATTGTGATTGATATCGTTTAATGTTTACTGTTTTAATTCTTTGTCAGTTTAGCTATTTTTTTCTTTGTAGTAATTTCATACAATTTTGTGTACCAACCTGCATGCAGTTGATTTTACTTGATAATCATTTTAACTCTTTCTTGCAGTTTGTAAATTATTAGTAGATTTTATGTGGCCCCATGGGTTATAATTTTTAAATATACTCTACATAAATTTGCGCGACATGTATGCATTTCATAGAGAGTTAAATGTTTCTGAGAAATTAAACATGGATGCTTAATGTATACAATATAAAATTATTAATATCAAGCTGCCTTATTTCAGTTCCATGTTAAACGCCATGCTTCATATTGAATATTTACAGTTAAAATGTGATAGCCTTATATTATAATTAAGCTTATTAAATTTTTATGGTCAAATGGTCATGGCCTTGCATATAATATGACATATTTTAAGCTAAAAACTTTTTTAAAATGCTTAATAAAACTATAATGCATATTAATGTAATATCATTATTTGATCTATAACATCAAAATTGCAACATCAGTAATGAAATATTTCTATTTATATCTCGCTTATTGGAAGATTCCAATTTAATCCAGTTATTACTCAAGTATTATGAGAAATGTTCATGTAAAGATGACGTTTGATTGATGAATACTCTTTCCGCCCTGTAATTGTACAGAGCCAGTTAGTACCAATCTTTTCTAAATTTATTCTAATAATGAAAGATGAAATTGAAAACTCCAGCATTATCATGAGGATATGATACAGCAATATGTATCAAACGTTCTAAATGAATGGAGTTGTGTAGTACAATTCAATGAGAAAAAAGTCTTGTTTCTGTAATATTTTTTCAAAGTAATAAATGTTTAATTAATTTTGCAGATGTAATGTTTAAACGATAAACTTATATAAATGAATCATTAGCATTTAGTTATAGATTCCTTTTGATATTATTATTATCATTATAAAATATTCAAGCTTATTTTTTTAAAGTGCACTATTTTTCTTAATCCATTATGTTTGTGATGAATCGTATAAAGTTAATATTTTACTGTTCAAAGAACTTTTTAAAAATTAATATGGGAAGATATTCAATATGAACAAATAGCTGTGTTTTAAAAAGCATAATTGGATGAATGAATTGTTATTGAAAGACTGTCTTTTCCAAGGATAAATAAACTTGAACTAAACGCGCGTAACACATTATTAGAAAAGAATAATGTCTCAGTTTTTATGAAACTTTGTGACGCTTTTTATAATGTAGTGTTTTTAATATAATGCTTTTATAATGTTTGAAAATATTCCTTACTTAAGCATTTTTTCCCTTTAACATGCAAAGTAAAAATTCATTTATCGTTACGAATCAACAGACAAATACATATTCTGAGGGGAAAAAAAGGATCAACTTCAGTAAAAATGAGTAATATGATAAAATATGCTTCTTTTTCTCATAGGATGGAAAAATCAGAATGTAATATTAATTTTGGAACTCTTTTCTATCTAAAAAGAAGTCCTGATTATAGGACCTATTCTTTGACATTGCGCGAAGACTACCTTTAAGCCCCTTTTCAAATTGTACTTTAAAAAATATCTTCGGTATATCATGGTTTATTATATGTCAATATTAGAATTAGTTACAATACACTTGAGTGTAACCACAATGGTCTATCCGAAGAGAGTCAGTGACCATTTCAGATATTAATCCATTAAACATCTAATAAAGAACTGAAACAGAACTGTGAAATAGAACAAGTTCTGGGCAATAAAAATATTTAATAAATGTTTTTAAGAAGTGAAAAATGTTTATAACTCAGATGAATATATATATTTATACAAATATTTTATAGTCGATGTGTAACCATGTGAATTATCTATTAAAATTTGAAAGATTCGATCAAATATCTCAAAGTCCCAAAGTTTGATATCCTAAGTGGTACAATTTCAAATTTATGACATGAGAGTTGATCATTAGACTCCACGTAACTGAATTCTAGTAACGATTGCTACGCTTAACAAATCTTGAAAACTCTCAATTGACGTGATGTGGAAGTTTGGAAAGTGATACCCCATTTGATTTTTGTTTCAATCACTTTAAGCCGCGGTAGTCTAGTGGTCATGGTAACAAGCTCGTGACCGGCGTGTCATAAATTCTAGCCCCAGTGCCTCTGAAGACCCGTCGTGTAGAGGGGCTGATGCACACTAAATCTAGCTCAAAGTCTTCACGTCGGTGGGGTGGTAGCAAAAAGGGGGGTCAGGGTCAGATACTCAGAACTGGACCAAGAGGTCTGACATCATTAGCCCTCGTGTTGCTTCATAGAGCAACGGTAATAAACCTTCACTTACTCACATTGCCACTTCTTTTTTTTTTTTTAAGTTCTTTTTTTATCCATTTTAAATTTAGAATCCTTTAGAAAATTCTTCGCTCCAAACGGAATTTTCCACAATCAAAATCGGAGTCCTCGGATATTTTATTTATTTACTCTGCTGCAGTTGTTTTTACGATAGTTTTACTCGATTCTTATTTGAGTGACTGCCAAATGTATTCGTTTTTTAAAGAACATTGGAGTTATTTTATTTTAATACGAGGGTTTTATAATTTACACTTGTGTTAAGGGCTTTATAATTTTATAATGACAATATATACATAGAGAGAGAGTTTTTTAACTGTGTACCTTTATTGGCAAGAAACATACTGAATCTTGAAAATATAATTAAAAAAAACTTTTCAAAAAACCCCTTTAAAGGTATAATTTCTTTTTGGTCCCATCGTTCCCCTTTTTTTAAAAAAAAAAAAAAACCCAGTATCATCTGCAAGAAATTGCCTTCTTATTTTTCTCCATTTTGAAATAACTTGATAATCTGAATCACTTTTCTGTTGATTGTCTTGTTTTCTTCTACATATACCGCTTTGTATCAGTTCTATTTTTTTAAAAAAATTAGTCTTTTCATCTAATTATAAAAGTTGCGGATACTTTTTTAAAGTCTTAACCAGCATTAAATATGCTTATTTTGATTTTACAAGGAAAATTATTATACTGGATATAAGTTTTATTAGCATTACAGCTTTAAAGGAAAAATTTCTAATGCTCCTACACATTAAAAATGCATAAAGTCTTTCTTCTCTTTTGAGAATTAGATCAGCTTTTATGCATAAAAAATAAGGAGACAGAGGCAACGAACATAATGCTTGAAATAAATTGAAATATGTGTAGGACAAATCCATAACCTGTAAATATTTTAACATTTAAGTTGCAAA
Organism: Trichonephila inaurata madagascariensis; assembly: GCA_019973955.1. Taxonomy (NCBI): domain Eukaryota; kingdom Metazoa; phylum Arthropoda; class Arachnida; order Araneae; family Nephilidae; genus Trichonephila; species Trichonephila inaurata. Next base: position 246,628 of record BMAV01010551.1, on the reverse strand, counting down.
ATTTCTAAGGCTCTTAAGGTTTCGCTGGTAAAATAAAAGCGTTGCACTTATATGAATGTTATACTCTTTGTGTTTAATGGAATTTGTTTCAAGAAATTCTGAGGTTTTTGATCTTTTGTGATCCATTTATAAAATGCTGTTTTTGTAGTGAAAATATCTTGTATTGAAATTTTCAGAGCTTGTTTACTTTGTCTATTTAAATTAGAACAAAATCGTGATAAAAATTCTGTTCTTATAAATGCTAGGTTCTTTTTTTTTTTTCGTCCCATTGATTGGAAAAGATTTGGAATTTTCATTTTTTATCGTTCCATTTGCAATACAGCTTTTTCTATTTAGAAATTCTAGTTGGTATTTTGGGGAAAATGTAAATTTCTAGAAATAACTTGTTTAGAGTATTCTAAGTACTTAAAAGAGCTAAGTTGTGTTTTTGCCTTTCACACTTTAGTTCACATTGTGCTCAGTTTTGACATTCGATATTTAAATTTCATAGTTGAAATAAAAACAATTCTCTCTAACAGAACGAAGAAGAAATATTAAAATAATTTGGTTCGTGCTCTTTTATTATAAGCTCTCGCTTAAAGAAAGATTTTGTTAATATTTTTGGGTGTCAAAATTTTTAGTCGAGAAGAACAGGAACCAAATTTTAAGTTTTTAAATTTGTTTTATTGAGCCTACGATATTATTCTTTTCACGTAAACAATTCGGTCATTGAAAATACTTATTTCTTGTTATTCTTAGTATCATCGATCTATAAATTTCAAGTTCTCTAAAATAAAATACACTGTTTCTTTTACAATTATAGATAAGAAAAGTAAAAGGGATGACCGTACATCTCATTATAATATTGTAAGCAAAATTGGTTCTGCAAACCCTTATTCGTGGAATATATATAATTATATCTAAACTATTCAGCGATCACTTTAGTTTAGAGCTGTAGTGATCTAACTTTGAATATATTTTATTTAGCTAAACGATTTAATTATTATCAGAGGAGAAAAAATATTTTTTTATGTAGGGCTAAAATAATTTAACACATGCTGTGAAAATATTGAATGAAACAATTTATGAAATGCAGTATAAGGTTGTAAAAAGGTATCCTGACATGGATTTCCTGATTAAAAAGTAGCATATATCAGTGTTACCATGTTTTAGTACCTTTGTTCTAAAGTTCCTGAAAGAGAATAAAAATTGTTTTTTACATTAAATAAAAAATTTTATTTTATGTTTGATTTTCGAAATTTTTATGTTAGATTCATTGTGATAATTACTGTTGTATTGTGAATATATATATTGCTGCGTTTGGTAGTAGTGTAACCTAACCATGCAATCATTTGTTTTTCTAAATTTGAATTAAAGAGTTTAATGGGAAAAACCAAAATTTTCAAACACCTTGTGTTGCAAATTATTTTGAAAATTTTTTATACATTATCACATTAATTTCTTTCTTTTTCTGCTTATCAAAAAAATGGATCGAAAAAACTCTGTATAAAATTATTTAAATTTTAATTTATTTATGTATGTGTGTGTGTGTGGAAATGCATTTTTTAAATTTTTTTTTATCTATTTGTGATGTCGAGTATATATAAATATATAGAACTGTCAAAAATTGTTTACGAAGACATTTTTTAACCATTGTAATTTTTAAATTTAAATATTTTTTTTCATGTATGCTGGAATCAGTTCTTTGTTAAAAGGATATATATTTTTAATCTCCGCTCCCAGAATATATGTATTTATAAACTTTTTTAGTGCTGCTAGTCAGTTGAATAGCTTAGGAGTCAGAGGGATTTTGTCCCGCTTTTATATCTGATGTCATTTTTCCACATTTTATGTCTTTATGCTTACCTTAGGTGCGCCTATCCACCTAGTTTTGACAGAGGTATGATATTTATTCCATAAAGGTGCGTCTGTAAGTTTGACCGTTCTTCCAAATTTTTTTTTTTTTTCCAGCGTTCCTTTTTTAGCTTGAGGGGGGTCATATGCTGCATTCTGTCCTACCCCCCTTTGGGTTTGGGAAAAAAGGGTTTACAGATATCAAGGGGGTCGTTGTCAAGTACAAGGGGTCGGGGGTCTTTGGGGGTGGAACGACCTCGTGGGTGACCCCTGTATAAGGGGGGGGGTTGTTCTAGAACTTGAGTGACGGACTGCCTTGAATAGAAGGGAACGAACAGAATAAAAAAAAGGAGAAAGAAAGAAAGAAAAATGGGAGGAATAATATGCATAGAGTTCTAGGGGAAGAGAGGGGTTGACCAGGGGGTGGGAAAAAGAGTGTCCATCCCTTTTGGTCAGACTCTTTGGAACTAAAAGAGGGATTGTTGTGGGTGATATAGCTGGTAGGGAAAGTGGACTGAAAGGGGAATCGTTTGGATGTTCTTCAATGTTTAACGTTTAATAATGATTTTTTAAAATTAAAATAAAAAACTTTTTTTTGGATATGTTTTGGAAAACTAGTGATGTTATCTGTGTGACCTTGGATTATAAAACATCGTTTTCTGAAACCTTATTTATTCAAATCGACATTGATGTGAAACTGATTCATCTGATTATGTGATCATGAGGAAGGACTTCTAATAAACTGGATAAGAAAAATTGGATAAGAAATTTCTCCAGATCGCTATCGTTTTGTGTCATAAATGAATGTAATTCACTTGTGTCAAATTTTTCAAAGTGATTATTTTAAATTTTGATATCTAGAGCTTTGGATTAAAGTGCTGAATTAACGGGATTTTGATTTTAAAGAGTTATCTCAAGTGCTTTTTTTTTCAATTAGGCTATGATATATTTATTCTATCTTCCATTTCAATATGGGAATTACTCACGAAAGTATATTTATGATTTAGAAACCTATGTATGGAATAATATCCAAGTATGGGATTAATGCTACGAAGCATTTAGAATACAATGACGAAATTATATCTAGAATTTCGAAAATTTCGGTTTGAAAACTGCTAATGAAATAAAGGAGTACATTAATTCAAACTTACCTATAGAATTTAGAGCTTTAAAATTATTTTTTAAAATCAATTATTTTAAAAAATTTTGAAGTAAGAAAAAATAAATTATCTTTTTTGTTAATTATTATTAAGGCGCAGGTTAAAAATAATAAGCGATGAATAAATTAATATATGTTTTTGTGAAGAATCTACGTATTCGAGACATTTTTACGAAAATTACAGCAAACTCTTTAAAAATTTCCTCTCTTGCTTGACAAAATCAAGTTTTCTCAAATTTAAATAATTCTGAATATGTTTCATTTTATAACAAGAGAGTTAAAATGATTTTAAGAAGCGAATTTTGCGTTTTTTTCTTTTTGTATGATTAAATTTGATAAGTGTTGTTCTGAGTGTAACAGATTTGGACAGAGTTTCATTTAACATGCATAATATTTTTTTCTGAATGATTATAAATAAGCTTTTTTAATCATTGGATTGCATACGGCTAACTCTTTTCCTAAAATTGTAAAAAAAAAAAAAATTATCGAACTCATTAAATACAAATTGTACAAATAATGCCTGGATTCAAAAATTATATTGAGTTGCATCCCCTTTGAAAACAAAACTTTATATTTTCTCTAAATATAGTGATGTTTCAAACTTATTTCTTAAATACGCAAGCAGTCTGCTCACAAAGTATGGATATCTTTTATCCTTTATTATTTAATATTTTCCCATGTTAAAATCCGCCATCCTAGAATTTGTGCCAATGGATTTTTCTCTCAGGTTGCAGTGCTACGATCAAACAATAAATTCTTTATTACGGCATTATATAGAATTTGATGAAAGAATTGATTCAGGAATTTAAGGTATGTGTTCTGTTTTATTAATGTGGAATTCGAGTACTTTGTTATAGTGTCTGGATATCTTTTGTTTTTTATCTGTATATTTTTTGTATTTCTTTCATGGTATCTATTATATTCGTTTTTGTGTGTGTATGTGTGTGTTAGCCTTTAAAATTGATTGTTATTTATCTATAAAAATTTTCTTGAATTGAATTATTGAAGTTTTTTAGAAGAGCGCCCGTTTACATTATGTTTTAAAGTTATAAATGTTATTTGAAATTTTACAAACGTTTATTTTATCTGTTCTGGCAGTTTCAAGGGCTCACGATAAAATCGAGAAGAATTTTATTTAATGTGTTTCGACGCTTTAATGTTTTGAAATATTCGTTATATTTTTTTGAGAAAATGAAAATAAAAGTTTCAACTAAAAAAGTTGCGGATGATAAAAATATATTTATTCCCTTTTAAAGGTAAAATCTATGTTGTGTTTAACTGAAGAAGGATGTTGAATCCGTAAAAGAAAAATTTCTAAAAGCGTTCTAATATTATTTTCATTTCGTTTTTATTCTTGTACCTAACTAATATAATAATTTTCAAAATATTTTAAGCACTTTATATGTATTTCAATTGCAAGCGCACCTAATTTCTATTTAATTGAAAATAATTAATGTGGAGTTTTCAAATTACTTTTAAATAAATGCTCATGTTTTTGATATTTTACCGGAATTTTTTTAAATTTTTATTTTACTACTCTCTCTCTAGATTCCATCTCAATAAATCTATCCCACCAGAAATTCCGATCAAAAGTATTTTAAAATTCTCCCGGAAGAGGAATTTTAAAATTATTCTTATTTCTATAGAATATATTTAACTGCTTAAATACATTATTAATACTAATATATTGTAAGTGATACTAATATGGATTCAATTTATAACCATTTCTCTTTTGAATTATAGAATGTAACTTAGCTTTGAAATTTAAAATGCGTTTTTAATGCGTTTCTCATTTGAATTTGGAGTAAAGAATGTGTCGAATTTTTTGTTTATTGTAATAAGTAACAATTAATTTTCATCTTCGTGGATGACACTGGATTTCCGAAAACTTTATCATATCAAGAAATTTTACTTTCCAAAGCTTTTTATATTATTTTATTTAAATTTAAAAATTATTAGGATAATTTATGTAACGTATTTCTTTTTGTTAAGTTTTTAATACTTATTTCTTCGCATCGTAAATTAAACTTCACTGCTGGGACTTCTTTCCCTTGTCAAACTTGTTTTCCCGCTTTACACCGATGGGAACAAAGAAAAGTTCCTAGCGGTACACTTGCTCTTTTGCGACCCGGGTGGAATCTGTGAACTTTTACCGCCATTTGCATGTGCATCTTTAATGGCATTTTAGTATGCATCTTAAATAATTAAATGATATATTTTAAATTTATTTCATTTACGTTTATGTTTTGCATAATTAAATTGTGGTGCAATTATCATTATTTAAATTCTAATATTTTTTGCAAATATTTATGCTAGATTTATAAAAATCTATTCTAGAAATGCTATTTCGTATAAATATAGCAGTACAATTGCATAGAAGTTTATATATTATCAAAAATCATTTAGATTTTATTGTTATTTATTTATTTTTGAATGCATAAAATTTTAAGAGTCTTAAGAATATCTTTATCTTCGATTTTTGGAAAGGTATAAAACTACGAGAAAAAGATTTTTAAGTTAATGTATTAATTTTAAAAATTTTTAAATTTATATTGTTTTAAATACTTATGTAGGCAAGTAATGAAATGACATGAAAACTTTCGTTGATTTTGTTAGACGTAATTTCTGCAAAACATTAGTTATGTAAATGTCATGTTGAATGCAAAGAAGTATATTTTAGCTATAAGCTAAGGATATATTCATTTTAATTTTACATTTACTGCCGTTTAGTCAACATTAAACACGTCTTATTTATTAATTATAACTCTCGTATCACCTTTACTGATTCGAACGAAACTATTCGTAGGATTATAATTTTTTTCAGAATTTAAATGAAATCCTTTGTATTATTACTGAATATTCTTAAAAGTTTTAATTATATTTTGATTTTTATACTATGCTAATGTAAATAAGTAGCTTTCTATTTAAAATTTCAATTTTCCAAATTCAAAGTAATTTTTTTGCAGGTTTTGAAGGATAAATCTATAGAACGTTACAAAAGTATTAAAACATGTTATGACTTGTATCATTTTTCGTTTTGATGGTTAGAAATATTTAATAAACTTATCAATTTTTCCATAAGTTGTGGAATTAACAACGATTACAAAAATTATGAATTTGTCATTATTCGTTCTGTACAGATCTGCATTAATATGCTTTGTATCCACATGTACTGTCCTATGTGATAATGCTGCTAAGAATATAAATTCTTTTATGAAATACAATTTAATCATTACAATTTAAAGAAAATAAATAGTAATATGTATAACAAAATCTTTAAAGTGATAACTCTGATATATACATATTTTATGAATTTAAAATAGTTTAATGAATAATGCCTATATGTACGCAGGAAAAATACAAGCTATGCACATTAGATTATTTTTGAAGAAGATAATTTAAAAATTCATAAACTTCATATGAAGTTTGTTATGTTATTTACGCAGTAATTTTACAATATAAGACAAGAATTGAAAAGGAGAGTTCAGTTAATAATTATTTTTGGTTTTTAAAACTTCATAACACTTTGTGGGAAATACATTTATCAAATCTTCATTTTCATTTATTTAGATATGAGCACTAGTAAATTATTTAAAATTAAGATAATATATGCATTTATAATTAAAGTAGCATTTTGAAATTCATACCTGAACACATGTATATTTTTTTAAAATATCATTAGTTCTTTTTTTCAATTTTAAAAAAATTATGTTTTAAACGAAGCTGCTTTTCTAACGTTTCTAACAAATTTAAAGAAAATTTTTTATACTTTCTTTTTATTTATTTAACTAACCAAAAGAGTGCTAGGTTTTGGGGTCATGGATTTAGTTCAAATTTTGTAGGATGGTAGATCTAGTTTCCCTGTAGAAGAAGATATATGTCTATAGGAGCTATTACTCAATAATTCCTTAGATATTTGCAATTGAAAATGCAATTCACTAGTTAAATTTAGTGCAGCAATACCGCACTAATTCCATGCGTGAGATGCTTTTCGAAATTATGTTTCATTTGCTTTTATGACAATTTTCACCATTGTACGGACACACACAATAAGGGATAAAAAGCTAGTCATATTTTTATGCTAACTCTGTTATTCTGATAAATGTTTTTTATTGTTTCCTTTAACAATTTATTGTTTTCCAGGCACGATTAACTAGCAGTTAAAGGGCTTTTATCCTGTTCTTCTTGTGAGACGCTTTTATTGTTCTGTAATAAATATTATTCTGAACTCGTACGAATGATAATGACAAATAAAACTCTTATAAGGTTTCTAGTCATAAAAGACATTTCATTTCAAATTTATTTAAACTCCATTATGTATCTTTAATGTAAAAATAGACATAAAATAGGAAAAAATTATTCACATCCTCCACGAATTCGAACCCGGCCCCAAACGACGAGGAACACCGATCCGTTTCTGCTACGCTAAACCCATTACGTGCAATCATTTGCTACAGAACTGAATTTAATGAGTGAATTGCATCTTCACAATTGCAAATATCTAAATATTGATTGAGTAGTGACCCTATAACCCTATATCTTCATCAACAGGGAAACTAAATCTACCATCCTACTAAATGTGAACTAAATCCGTGACCTCAAGACCTTGCACTGTCTTTGTAAGTTGAAACTGCAAAATTTTAAACATTTTCACAGTTACTTGCGGTTGTTGTTTTTACAAAAAAGATAGCAAATCCACATTATTTAAATATTTAGCCAACATTTGTATAAAAAGTAAAATTTGATTCTGATTAATATAACTTCATTTTAAACTCTGATGTATCTTTTGTTCGTCATGATTCTTGACTAAAATTATAATAAACAAATTCGTGAATCAAATGAATAAACATTTAATCAAGAGAGTTTAAAATGAAGAAATTTCAAATGAAATTAAGGAAATGTAAGTGAGCTTAAAGGATTAAGTTTATTGTTTCCCATACTGTTTATAAACGGTTTTTAAAATACCATTGATAACATAAATTTTGAACGCTGTTAGAGAAAGAATCTTTCAATGCATATTCAGAAGAAATAATACGCAGTAACTTGAAAACGGTTCTGAAATGAAAGAGGTTTTTATAAATCAGTTGTGTGTCACAAGAAATTTTCAGCTATCAATTCAATCAAGAATATAAGCTATACTTAAATTTCTCCTTTGGTAAAATTGTAAATAAAACCAATATGATTAAACTTTCAATCTTAAATTTAGACCTTTTCGTATTCTGGTATACATAATTAGAAAAATGTTTCCACTGCTCTATTAAGGAATTATTAAGATTTACGAAAAAATGTGTAAATTAAGGTATTCCCGTCGTATTTAAAATCTTTTTTTACTAAGCTTATTCGATTGACTGAGCTCACATCACGTTAAGCCTTACAAAAAATCCTTCTATTACGGAATTAAAAAAATGTTTGATGTACATTTTGCGCTTCCTTCCTTGGGATTTTTTCTTTTTTTTTGAATTTTAATTATATTAATTTATATGAAATATAGACTGATGTGAATTATTTTTTAAATGTATTTCCAGATTCCATATACATTTTAATTATAAAGTTTGACATTTATTTTTTGTAAATGTTTCATGTCCGTTTAACCAACCATGTAAATTCTTGAGAAATTTCTGAATATGGAGTAATATATTCTCATGGCAAGTTTAACAAAATAAATAACTTTGAGGATTGTAATAATTTTTATTTAAATATCGTAATTTCTTTTTATACTTTGTTTTCTCAACAGATTCGTTTTTTCTGAAGTATAGATCCTGCTTGTGTAGTTTCAACAATATCATCGCTATCGCTTTCAGTTAATTAAAATGTAGTTTTCCCCTCAAAAACTTGGTATTTATTTTTGTTACTTCTCTTGTAATTTCATCAGGAGCCTTATTTATTTTTAATTGTTGCTCTGTTAACCGTTAATGTGATGAAGAGAAGCGCGGCTATATTTTATGTAAATTAGCAATGTATTCGATATCATTGATTCATAGTTTTAAATATGCATTCCAGTAATTATAAATTCCTGACATTTTAGAATTTTAAAGGGTTATGTATTTTGCCACGCTGTAAAAAGTATAATCTTTGAAATATAAGTTCATGTACAACAATAGTTTTGCAACAATCATCAAACCTCGCTTCCCATAAGAACAAATAAGTAAAGTTACGCATAAAAAATTGCCGAGGTTTTTTTTTTACCGAATGACAATTTTAGCGATGTAACGCTTCACATATATTAAATTATTTTGAGTAAAATTTGACTGATTTGAGGATAAATAGAGAAATATAATTTTAAAATATTACTATTTTCTTTACCAAATTTAAGAAAAGGCAGTTTCAACTTTTCTAATTAAAAAAATAAGGATCACCAGTCTCGTTATTTAGTATTGCATTTGTAGATCTTACTACATCAGTAATTGGTTTAAAAGCACATACACACAAAACTCAATTTTATTACGGCCAGATCTAAAAAAAGCAACATATTTTAAATTGTGCCACTTTATTTATTTGGTCGTAATTTCACACTTGATTTTTGTCAGAGAATTCTTTTAGGTTTCTATGGGCTACTTATTACTTAAATGAAAGCCAGGGTCTCGTTTTAAAGATCCCGACATCTTCTGTCATTGCGTTTTCCCCCATCGGAACTAAACGATTTAATTACATTAAAAAAACATTTCATGTAGCTCATAAAATTATAATATGTAGAAAATTCCTAGCAAAAACTTTCCTGGATAATAATATACAAATATATTACAAATCTTATGAATGCACAATAGTTTTTTAAATGTATACCGGCGTGAATGCTGTTTTTGATTGTCTTAAAAAACGTACTTCAACTGGATACTTGAATTTTTCAAATAAATTAGAAATATTATTGGTGATAAATATTCATCAGAGATATAAATGTCATCTGATATAGTTGTTTCTGAAAATGAATAAGTCGGATTACTTTTTCATTTTGTAGCACTGAAGCCCTCTTAAACTTTTCCTTGAACCCTTGTTTTCCACGGTAAATAGAGTTACCCTCTTGTGGTCCCATTCTGCTTTGCTCTTGCTGTCTGGATCTTGTCCAGACACGTTGGCAGTCGCACGATGCCGTCACGAGGCCTCGTGGTTATTTAATATCAGTCACACGCAATCATCCAACAACTCTTCAAATGTACTCCAGACGTGGCCTTGAAGCGGCCTTCACACGCATCCGAGGCACTTGGAAAGTTACGTGGTTGAACCTAGCTCCAGATCAGGTGCACATTATGGAGTACATAACATGCTCCAGGCGTTTTATGGTGTTAGCCCTATGTTTTGATGTCGTGGTGAATTTAATCTATTTTTTTTTCTGTAGTAGATCTATTAGGATTAGGCATAATTATGAATGTTATTTCCTATTGAAAATTTTTGTAGGGTTTTCTTTTGCTAGAATTCATAGTTTGCTTAATTTGTTGAGATACATGCTTGATACTTGTTATACCTAAAACTCTTTTGTCCTTATTTGCAAATAGAGAATAAAAGTAGATTAGCGAACTGTATATCAGTGGCGCACAAAAGGGAAACACCCCGGGTCCGAATCGCCCCCCATAGTCTTTGTTTTTTTTAATTGATTATATTCCTCTGTGAAAGGAACGTAAAATTTAATTAAGTATTTATTAGTAGTAATTAATGTTATTAATTAATACTGATGATTTATTCAAAAATGCATTTTTTACTGTTTTTTGTTCCTTACAATCGACACAATAAAATAATATGTTTGGCAGTATATTGTGGCATTATTCGAGAATGATAGACTTTCGATCCGGGACCTCCTTCCCCCCCTTGAAAACTTATTGAGTGCGTGCGCCACTGCTGTCTATGCATTATTATTATTTAATATATTTGCTGTTTATTTGGCTTGTTTAAAGGATTTTAAGTAAGTATTACTAAAAGGGATCTGTTTTTATCTTCCTGATAAAAAGGCAGTTGAATCAGTATAAAAATGAAGATGTGAAAGTATTCTCGGTTTTAAACCTTTTTACAGAATAATAAATCAAAGATTACTTGGTTATGTTTATTTCTAACTTGTATCCCTTTATAATGTCTATACACTCATAACAAGAAATATATATATATATATATATATATATATATATATATATATATTCTATTTAGTTCAAATTAGTCAATAAGTCCAAGCATTATTTATAGCGTTCTTTATATAAATGCATAAAATAGGTTATGCAAAGTTTACATTATAAACACCAGTAAAATGCCTTTCATCAAAGTAATACTCAATAAACTTGTTTACAGACTTTCTTTGATCATCACAAACAGAAATATATTTTTATAAAAATATCTTTTTTTTAGTTGGATCACAAATAAAAGTATTGGCTTTTAAAAGATATATTGTTCTATGAGAGACGTTACTTTTTTTCCATGGTTTATTAGTGTTCAACTGAAGTGCAGATAAATTTTTGAATAGTTTTTATGCTTTAATTTTGAAGTATTTACAATTTGTGAGGTTAAAAATTTGATGCGGAATAACTGTGATTGTAAAGTAATCAGCTTTAATTTCTGGTATATTAGTTTTAACTGAATTAAATGTCGAGAAAATCAATGCGATGTGTATCAAAAACTTGTGATATTAATTCAGGCTTTGTGCAAAAGATATATAATATGTTAAGTGGAATAAAGCCGTAAAATTTAAATTCTTTGCTATAAAAAAAATTATACATTCGAAATAAGTATGCCACTATGTTTTTCATCATGTCTGAAACATTTTAAAGCAGTGTTTAAAAAGGAATATGTCTTTGAAAAACCGTATTTGATGGTATTAACTTAATATACGTTTATCCAAGTACATAAATATAGCTTTTTATATACTTGACTTCTGTTTAATAAATTTTCACTTCATATGTAAAACAATTTTTCAATTTGAATATCATTTCTTGAACTAAATGTGGAATGATAAAAGATAATTTTTCTTATTTAAATATTTTGAATCTTACTAAAAATGCGGACGTTTCTTTTGTATTAAAGCTTCTAAAACTTTCTCTGTTTCAAAGGGCATTTCAAACATCTCCTATATGAACTGGTAATAAAAGTTCACGCTCTTCTCTAAAATGTTCATAAATATCCATTTTAGAAATTATATAAAAGCAGTAGAAAATTTGAAGAGTGATATTTATCCTTACCCCACAAAGGATACTAATTAATGATTAAAGAAAATCTCAGACTTAAATTTGCAAAATTTTCTTGAATTAAAAAAATTGAAAATGCCTCTATCGCATTTGTCTTTAAAATTTTATCCTTTTTTGGAATGCATCTGAGGATATTTTTTCTTGTTCATTCTCTAAGAAAATTAAAAAGTATTAAGTTTTGGAAACTTTTGATTCGTGTTAACCGTACGTTGAAAATAGGAAACCTCGAATAAATCGAATCTAGACGAAAGCATATGAAAACCCTTTTATATTGTTCATGGGAATAGTAATAGAAAAATCTCACCGCTTATGAATTCTATCCAAACATTTTTTCTAACTTTCCACTACAGATCCATTATAGTTTGCTCTTTTTTGTATATTTTTACTGTTCATGGTTATTTGTTTACTCTAAATTTACAAGAGATCGACTATTTCCTCCTCTAAAATTTATTTCATTTATTAAATATTTTGCTCTTTGTCGAATTAACTTGCAATTCAAGCTTTTCACATGTGAAATTCCTACTTTTAAACTTGTCCATTATTATGCTTCATTAATTTTAAGTAGAGATTTAAAAGTATCTTACGTGTGTCATTTGTTTGTTACATTATGCATGATGAATCGACAGCATTAAAAAGAATTACATAAAACTAATTTTTCTGTGGAAAAAATAGATATTTGTCGCTTCATCTTTAGATTCTCTAAAAATAGAATAGTTAAGATTATATGTAACAAAACAAAATTATTTATTTCATGCCACATATTTATAGACAATAAGTGCAAATGTTTGTCAAATATAAGTTTTCTTTCTTAAAACTGTGAATTTACTACTTTTGTTGCACGCGAAAAATATATACATATAATTTCATTATTTAGACCTCATTTGGAGTTTCTAGCTTGTTAACGATTTTATGACCGTCTTTCTTGATAATCATGGTTTCTTTCCAATCCGATAATAATAACTGTTTTAAATATAATTGATTTTAATTAAACTAGCATGTACGTAGTTAATCTTCACTTCCCGCCCATCTGGTATAGTGGTTAATGAGGCAGACTGCTTTGCCTTAAGGCTTGTGTACATGTGTAGTGCCTTTGCGGCATGGGTGTACTCTAAATAGCCATCGAGCCGCAAGTCCTTTCGTGGGTTGGTGGAAGGGAAAGAGATGGAAGGCCCCAGACCGCATCCAGAGTGTTCTGCTTCAAAATTGGGGTGAAAATGAGCCAAATCGTACTGTTACCTGTTTGGTGCTCAAAGCTGCGACTAACGACAGGCGTACATCTCGTCCTGTACCAAAATTAATTTTGTGAGCCTCGATCTGACACCGTTAGACAGGTGGCATTTGCAAAAACAGCAAAGAAAACCTGTTAAATTGAATAATATGAAACTAATTCTCTTTTAAATTGTATATTACTTTTCCCCTTTTTCTTTAATAGACAGTTAGGATTATTTCTTATAAAGAAAAATAATTCGGGAATTTTGTTTCTTTGCATAATTTATATTGACGAGTGTAAATTATTATTGAACAATATTTTATTCTGAGAAAAGATGAATGTATCATGATTATGTTTTGTATAAAAATAAAAACCATTAAATCACGTCAATCATGTGCATTTTTTAAATTAGTGTATTAGAAAAAAAAAAGTGTATAACAACGAATAATTTATTTGACTATTATAACGTATGAAAAAAATATAGTAATGCTTTATACATGATACTTTTTAATATTCCTGATTTTAAAATTTTAAAAGATCTTAGTAATATATACTAACCCTTTATAAGGCAAAAATACTTCAAGAAATACATGACTATTTCTGTATAAAATATAAAGGAATCCAAATGGAAAAGTAAAATTAAAATTTTTCCAAAAAGATATTATCCCCTCCCCCTCCCAAAGGCTTAAGTAAATCAGATGTATCAGATACGACGTTCAATGTTTTGATTTATTATACCGTAATTGGGTTTGTATTAAATTTTTAAACTGAATTTTAAAACATAGATTTGTTTTAATTTCTTTTAAATACGTTTTATTTATATGATATCAAAAGTTCTATGTTTACGTAAAAGTAATGGGCACTTTGTAACATTATTAGTTTGGTATTACATTAAACCTTTAATAAAAGTTATTAGCTTTTCTTAAAATAATTTTATTTACTTTCATCTGATTGGATGGCTACTACGAACCCGCATTTTCGGTAACCATGGTAGCCAACTTCCAATCATTTTTCGTGAATTTTAATCCCGTAAGCAAACTATATGACTCTGTACTTTTATACTTTTATTCTAATCAAAAATAAAGGAGGAAAGGTATTCATTGATTACCAGAAATCATGCTATTGATTGTGTTGAAATTTTATTTCGTTTTCCTGCCTTAATTCTAAATATTACGTACAATGGAAAATGCAGTAGACCATTTCATATATCTGCTCATCTCAAAGTTATATATCAAAAAAAAAGAAGGAATAAGAAGAAATCTAACGCTGTGCTCTTTCGTATAATACTCTAGACTTGCAGTTAAGATTAAAATTTTCCTCTTAGGTTAGCCGGGTTTAATCTAAAACCTATTTACATTTCAACTTTCGATTAAACTAAAACCCATTTTTTTTATTATTACTTTTTCATTTTCTTCTCTTCTAAAGAGTCTTCTACTTTTAACCGATGAAAAGGAAGGTTCTGTTCCTAAATCCTTCTAGAAGCTCTTCGTGTTTCTTCGGGGTCTCTGATTCTTTTTCACCTGAGACCCCCTAATGAAAAAATGGCATCTTCTTGCAGCGGCAAATGAAGGAAAAGAAGGAAAAAAATCGAATTACTCTTTGCAGAAATCTAAGTTCCTTAAATTCCACTAACCTTTTTACTTTTTTTTTCCACTTGCAATAGGACACGTGAGTTCGAGTTACTCCAGTCAATTTCCCTGTTTCTTATATTGCCTTCTCTCATTTCGTTCCTATGGAAATCGTGTGAGAGGAAAATGTGTTTAAACAGGTCCTAGGGAGGGAAGAATTGTAATATTTCCGAAACGATTGACTTCTATAAGGTATTAAGGGGAAAAAATTGGATTTTATTTATTTTTTTTTTTTCTTAAAGTTTGTGGGGGAAATGTTCGCATCTTTTTGAATCGAAATTTATATTAAATTGAATCAGCCGAAGAAGAAAGTCGAGCTTTTAAAAAATGTCATCGTTCAATTCTGTTTCAGAACTTGGATTTTTAATTGAATTTTTTTTAAGGAAAAGAAAGATTTATGTAAGGAAATATACTAAAGTTTTTTGGGGGAATTCATAAAATGGGGGGGAAGAAGATCAAATTTGATTGCCAATCATAAAAAAAGAATCTGACATTGTTAACTTCATCAAAGTACAACGAATTAAATGGGCAGATTACGTTGTCAGATTGGACGAAACTACACCACTAAAAAAATCTTCAATGCCCAACCAATAGGCACACAAAGAAAAGGCAGGCTAAATCTTAGATGGATTGATGGCCTAGAAAAAGGTCTCCTAGTTTTGAGAACTAAGAATTGGAGAACACTAGCAAAAGAAAGCTGGCTTGGAAGAGGCCTCTTGAGAAAGCTAAGGCCCACCCTGGGCTGTCAAGCCACTGAAGAAGGAATATACTAAAGAATGAAACTTTGATGAAAAATCAAGACCCGCCGTGTTGATGGGCCTGGTGCATGTTAAATCTTTTGTGGATCAAAGTTCTTTTGTTGGTGTGGTGTGGTTGCTTGGAGAAAATTTGAAAGGTTTTGCCCTCGTTACTCGACCCTGATTCAAAATTACGAGGTTTGTCGACAATATCCCTTCGTGTAGCTTTGAGACTATATATAACTCTAATTCACGGATGGAATTTCACACCACACCACTTGAGGACTTCGAGGTTCGATTCCATTTAATGTGTAGAATCCTCCATTATTCAACATGATAGATCGGGACTCAAACTCAAAGCTCGACTTAAAAATCACGGACTTTGAGATTTACGACCTTGACTACTCAACAAACAGATAACAGTACTAGTACAGTGTACTATATACAACGTAAATTAAACCGCTTTGAAAAGCTTCATATGGTGAATATGGTATTTTAGATAGTACCTTCTTTCTAAATGACAGGGGCAACAACTGAGCTAAAGTTTTATTCCACAAAATTTAACCTTAGCCGTGGTAGACTAGTGGTCAAAGTCACAGACTCGTAGCTTTTGTGTCATGTGTTCGAACCTAGTACCGTTGAAAACCCGCCGTGCAGAGGGGGCTGACACCCGTTAAATATCATATCACCTGGCTCAAAATCCTCGCGAGTGTATGGTGTAGAAGTTAGGAAAGGCAGGTACCAACTCAAGTTTCGCCTTCGACCAAGATTCATAATTACGAGGTCCGTTGCCCATAGCTCTAGAGTTGCTTTATAGAGCGACATAAATCACTTGACACTCACTTGATGAAAAATCACATGATGAAAATAATTAATTTGCAACGGGAATCACACATTGCATTTTAATTAATCATATTGTATGCTTAAATTTGTATTGTATGCTGAAAATCTCTTTTGTGGTAAAAAAAAATAATAATCGTGAGACAAAGTGATGTATTTAATATTGAAATAAATTCCATAATCTCTCACCTTGACTTAAACACAATATATCAAAAATTTAAATCAGCCAACCAACTCAAACTCTCTGAATATGTTCAAAAAGTTTCATTTGTAGAGCTTATTGATTCAACCTAAACTGAGGAAACTTTTTTGTGTTAAAATGAACACTCCAATAATTGCTTATAAGAATAAGTTTGCTTCTATCGTGTCGTGGATTCTAGTCTCTGTATCATTTAAGACTCGTCGTCGAGAATTCTGTCGAGGCTCAAAGTCCTGACGTTGCCGTGGTGTAAAAAATTGTAAGGGGTGTCTTATGGATTTGGTGTCATCCTCGTCACTTGACCAAAAATTCACAATGGTGAGGCCAATAGCACTGGTGTAGCTTTGTAGTATATTTTTAATAAAGGATCAAATCAAATCATATCTATGAGCAAACTCTTTTAGTCGTCGAAATAAAATGAAAACACACATTTTAGTTGAACCATTATAACTTTTATAAAATTCTATAAAGACTAAAAAATAGTATACATTTCGAAAAAATTTAATACTAATGAAATGTATGAAACTGTGATTCTCTACATTTCTTGATTCTTTTTTTTTCATTTCTTATGAAAATACAGAAGCAAATAAGCATATTTTAATTCATCAGATCGGTTTAGTTTTTCTAACGTAGAAAAGGTTATAAATTAATTTCTGTATAAATTCTCGCCCTTTTTTGCTTATATTGAAAAAAAATATTTAAATTTCAAAATTTTTTTGCATATGCAATAAAAGGCAATATACTTTTGAATAATTGTTTTTTTATGGTGTAAATAAAATCTGTAGGTGGGTCGCATCTGTCCCTTGTATCTTGGCATACCCATCACGGTTTAATTATATTTTATGTCCTTTATTAGTTTTGTTGAAAATTAGAATTAAGTTATTGTTATATGTTAAGATAAGCTTCAAAACATTTATTATCTTTACTAGAATTACTTATTACATTTTATATTCAAGCCAACTTTTAGAGGCCATAAAATTTTGTAAAGTAATAAGTAATAATCAATTCAACCAAATGTAAAAATGTATTAAACTTATTTTTTAATTGTCGATATATGTATATATAACAAAATTAAAAAAGGAGCTAGCCTGTTGCAAGTAAAAATGCTGTTTCAGACTGACTGAACTTGTGGAGTTAAATTAGTTTGATGCTACCAACATCTTACGCGGAAATATTAAAAAAAGAATACGATAGGTAAAATTTTAAAACGAAAATAATAGAAGTTATAAAGTGTATTCTCAACAATTTCACAGTATAAATGAAGTTTAATTATTTTTAGTATGTGTACTAAACAGAAGAACGCATTTAATATATTTTTAATATATTTTGTTCACATATAACTACATGTTTACTTTTTATTATTAATATATCCGTACTGTGAAGAATTTATCGTTGTAGAATATAGTTTTCTTAAAAATATATCTTGTGTCTGAAAATTTATTTTGTGTATCAACTTAAAAAATCCAAAAATATTTTTTTTTTCAAATATGTGTCAATTTTACTCCCGTTGTGCATGATAATGGTGATGAATAATTAAAGTTAAGTTCTGGAATGAAATAGAAAAAATTAGTTTTTAACTTTTAATATATCGTTCTAAATTTAATCATATCGTTCTTTAGTATCTTTTTGAAAAAGTAAAAATATCCCAAGTAATATAACTTTATGAGGAATTAAAAATTCAAGATGTTTGTATTTATATTTTGCACATTATGTTACGGTGAATATGTGCTAAATGTATTCTAAATGAAAATTCACAATAAATTATCTCAAAAAAAACGCTTGTAGTTTAGTTATGAGTAATATATCATTCCAAATAAAATCCGAGATGTGAAAGAAATCTTTTTTTTTTAATTCCAAGAACCAATACAACTAAGAAAGTAGAATTCTCCAACAGACAATAGAAAAAATCCTAAAAAATGACAAGAAATAGAAGAATGTGCTGTTCGCTGCTAATTGAGTACATTTTTTAAAACAGCATTTTATATCTGATTTTGTTATTTCTTACGAAAACATTTAGTTTAAAGTAACTAAAAGTGACCTTTCAATACATAATTATGACAAAAATGCTTCATTTTGAACAATTGAAGAAATTTTATAAGTTTTCTGACGTAAAACCTTCATCGGTAACTAAGAATTATTTTTTAAAACAATTTTTAAAGTATATTATTTTACTTTTATTTAATGTATAATGTTTTTTAGAACAATGACCTTTGTCTTTTTATTTTCCTTGTAAACAGAACAGTTTTTAAAGGTACTTTACAAAGAGAACAAACAATAGCAACTAAATCCACAGTCAAATTTATTGAGTATGAGGGATGGAAATAATTATTTTATTATATTTCTTCAAAAGAAACTAACGAAACTTGTTAGCAGACTTTATAAAATTAAAATTTCGGTTTCTTTTATGTGTAATAAAATAACATTAATATGTTTGATATATTCATATCATTCTTCTTTAATATCTTATACATTTTATCTTCATACATTACTCCTAAGAATCCATTCTTCCAATCTGAAGTGAAATAAATGTTTAAAACATATTCGAATTCATACTTATAATATACATATTAATAATTATCTACGAGTAATTGTGTCGTTATATAGATTGGTTCGTATTTTATTTATTCCCTTTAAATATTATTCCACTAAAGAAAGTATGTTAATTTTTTCTCTCGTAAATTTCTTAACGTTTTAAGTATCACAAAACAATTTCTTTGTATTTCCTTTAGAGCTGCGTTGTTAGCTTAGAATACTGATAAAACTTCTAATGTAATTTGCTTAAAATTTGACAAAATTTTTCTGATTAGACAGTGATATTTAACATTTTCACGCTTCTTGAATATTTTAAAGGTTTCCTTTGTATTTCAAAATAATTTAAACGTAACGTTTTATTTTCTTCCTATCACTTACTTGTAACTTAAAAATGATTTCTTTTTATATGAAAAAAATCAAGAAAGACCTTATTTATATTATTTTTAATAGTTTTTAGTTGTATGATCAAAACGTATCCATCATTCATCTTCTAATGGAAAATAATCTGTATCATTTCTACTTTTAGTTTAAAATGCGTTATATATTATGAGAGCTTTTAAAATGAAGCAATTTATATCTCCATTGATTTTTACTTTTGCTTTCATCTAAAATAAAACAAGTAACATAAAAATTTAAATTTTGTCTGTTTTAACTAATTGTATCTCAAGACATCCACAGTTTTAATTAAGAATTTCTATGAGTTGATTTACATCAAAAGGCGTTCTTCTTGGAAGAAGGATTATATAAAGAGTGCAAAAATATAACTTAATAACTTACTGAGGCAAAATAATTAACTGTATTTATAATAAACATAATATATATTAATAGTATTTAGGGAAACATATAGTTTATCTCATATGTAATTGTTTATAAGAGAGCATCTTTAATAGTTGATTTAGCTCTTGTTTCAAATCTAAGATAATTTAATTCATATTTTCATAAATAACATATAATTTAGTCAATACTCAGCAAAAATTTTAAAAATTTCCAAAAAGGGAAAAATTTCTAAAAGACAATTTTTTTTTTAATTTTAAAAAAATAAAAGGGGATTTTTTCCCCCCTGAAAATTTCCCCCCCCAAAAAATAAATTCCAACAAAATTTTAAAAAATCTTAAATTAACCTGTTCGGGAGCTTTTTATCTCGGTTTTAGATTTCGAAATGAAGGGTTTTTTAAATTTTTTTAGAAATGTGAATTTTTATTTGTATTGTGTGTTGTGGTTTGAATATACTCGCAGAAATTGAACGAATAAGTATTTAAAGAAATACATTAAGTAAGGAAATAAAATAAATAGAAACAATAACTTTCAAAAATTAATTGTAATTAATGAACTGTAAATGGTTGCCTTAGTTTATTCGAAAAATGATAGAGAGAGAAAACTAAACTTATATCACCAATCTTAGAAAGATGGGTAAGAATTTTTTAATCATTTGAAATGTAGTAATTGTAATTTTATTTTCTTTCTTCTTGATGTTATAAATCTTTATTTTATCTGCTTATTCTTTAAATAAAAATTATAGTCAAGGTTTATGTAACTCGTTTCCCTAGATATTCGAAATTAGAATTTACTTATCTCTTTCTTCTTTTGAATCAATTTAGATTTAAGGAATTTCGCATGACTATTTTAGTCTTTCATAGAAAAAAATTTCTAATAACCTATTACAGGTAGGAAATTTAGAATAGATTTATAACAATAAACTATTAAACTTTTAAAAAAGGACGAAATATTTTGTTCTTTTTTACTGTCATTATATTGCAAACGAGAGTACAATTTTTTTATCTATGAAGAATACACACATTATGATTCCATTATTCATAAATTGTGTGGGTGGTGGTTGAAAAAGATTGCTTAATTTGTTATTTGAGTATTATAGGTTTCAAGATCTAAATATTTCTAAGGTATTCAGATCAAATAGGGAAAATATCTCTGATTTTTCATGTAGTATTTAACGATATAATTTTTTGATTATATTGCTATTCATTGATTGGTGCCATTTCATTGATTAACTTTTGCATTCTACTAAATGGAAAACTAATGAATATATTCATGCAATGTCATACAATATAAGCTTGAAATTAAAATTAAAATCTCTAAGAGGAGTATTCAAATTCGTAATAGTGAAAAAAAAAAATTTCCTTCAAGGTCATGTTAAGCTCCTTTTAGTCTATTGAAAATTCGGATAAGAGTTAACAGTATTCCTTGAATGAAAAATTTCTTTATAATTAGAAGATAATCGAAAAATTTTACTTAAATAAATGTTCGTAAATAGGAATTTAAATTTGAACTTAAAACTCTTAGTAAGAAAATAGTTGTTCTTAAATTGTAGAAATTAAACAAGTAAACTCTGTCAGGTTTCTCATAGTTAAAAGTTGAAATTAAATAATCAGAAAAGTGTAATATTCCAAATGAATATTCTATGATTATTAAGTAGCACGTAGAGAAGTATTCGAAACAATATTCTTTTTCAATAAAAGATTCGGATTCAAGTTCAAATATTACAATACTATCTTAAAGTTACAAGAAACCTTTTCCAATAACATTAGAAAATTCGTTACTTTCGTGAGTTGATATTTTTCCTGCCTTTTTGCTTAAATATTCTAATAATACGAAGCAAAGTTTCTTTCTATAATTAGCAGTAAAAATGTTCGATTGAAGTTAAATTAAACATTTATTTGTTCTAAATTTGAGAATTAGTTTGCATTTGTAAAATTTATTTTAACGCAACTGCTGTCAAGTTCTTGATGACATCAAAAATATTTATAAATAAATTTAAGGGATTGGTTTTAAAGAATTTGAAAACTATGAGCTCTTACAATGTTTAGTTATTTACACATGATCAAAGTTTTAATTACTTTAAGAGATTGTGCGTATTACTATGTTTTCGTTACAGGTGTAGAAGTTTATTGGTGAAATATATACTATATTTAAATAGAATGTAAATATTTTGTGTGTTTACAAATTTCCTTGGCTGAATTTTAAAAAAAATAGCGCTTAATACTAAATACTTTTCATAACTTTCAATCATTATAAATTATTTGAATTACTCATTTTTTCATCGTGGAATTATTTTCCAAAATGCATTCAACTGTTGTCGCTGTTGTAATTTACACCGTACATTAATTCTTTTGCAGAATGAATTGTTTATTACATCCTGAATGTTTAAAACAAGAACTTATTGTTTACAGAGCCTTTAAGAACATTAGAGAGATAATTCCACGTATTTTTCTTAATTCCCATTTTTTTAGATTCCCTTTAAACCTTCGAATTTCTTTGTAAACAAGGAATAATGACCAGCGATTTGCATGACAGCATAAAAAAATTAAGCATATTTATAGATCTATAAATACAGTAACCGAGTCGGATGTACGTATTGTTTCACTATTATACCCCCAGAGCGTAAATTTTTTAATAAAGGAAACTCTATTCTGACCAAATCCCGTGCCCTATTGTCTCTGATAGCAATCATAATTCATTTGGGATGAAAACGTGAGTTTTTAGAATTATTTTTTTATTCCCCAATGTCACTCTCACAGCGATTAACGCATGCTTTTTTTCTCCTTTCCATTGTTTTTTTAATATTATAAAAACCGCCAGCAAGAGGGTACATTCGAGTAAAGACAGTCGTAAATCAAAAACGGTCATCACGACTTGGCAAATTATTTTTTTTTTAGCTTTATTAAGCTAAAAAGACAATGGGAATATGTGGGTGAGAACGTGGCAAAAAAAATTCACGTTAATATGCCTCCGCGCTGTGGCCTGAGTTATTTAATTATATTTAAACTCCTATATTCATCAACAAGTTTTTGTACCTACGCACAATGGAACAATAACGAATTAATGGCGCCCTTTCGCGAATGGGATTCGAAACATGTTGTTTTTATATGGAATGAATATTTCATAATGTCGTGTGTTCCTTTTCCTATTCAGAGGAAAAAAACTTAATTTTTTTCTGTGCCTTTTTTCTTAGTTTTTATATTCGTATCCGAGTGTATTTGCGTAATTGTGAACGTATCATTGTTTCGGTTTTTGCAATTCACTGTTGATTAGTTGCTTGCGTAAATGAATACTTAGATTTTGGTTTCAAAGAAAAATATCTGCTTGGGATAGAAATTTTAGAATGTTCTGATTGAATACGCAGTACATGTATAGTTTCTATTATTTTATAGGTCATTTGCAATATTTTCTCTCTAAGGATTATCATAATTCCTTTATCTTGTATCCCATTATTCTAGTAAGTTTGGAATGTACGCGGGAGAAATCATTTTTTATGAAACTTATTTTCCAAATTTTTTTTTAAAAATTGTATAATTTGTCCACTTTTTAATTAGTTTCTATCTCAAAATGTTCATCCGTCTCATTTGAAATCTATCTTTGACATTTATAGCTATAATAATTGAACGTATTTGCTTAAAAACTAAATGCAACTTTATAGAATTCACAAAATTATGAATCTTTGTTAAACTTTAAACTTATTTTCAAATACACGATAACCTTAAATTAAGGATCTAGATTCGTTCCATCTAACTGTTCGTAAGTCGAATTTATTTTTTCTACCCTATTTTAATCAGAACGGATTTTAAAAATTTTACATATAACATAAAAATTCAGAGTTTGTTCATATAATTATTCTACGTATATGAAAAAATAATTAATATTCTATCTAAAGTGTTTCAACAGTTCCGGAAGCTTTTTGACCTTACTTAAAAATTAACTATGGACCTAAATCACACTGAAGGTAAATTTAAAAGTTATATGTATTCCAATGGAATACACACATATACACAATGTGTTTGTTCTAAATTTTGAAATTTTCCAGGTGCTGTAGAAAAGGGAAAATTTAAACCCCCCTGCCCAGCCAAAGTTCGAAGGGATTAAAACATAAGGGGGGTAGATGCGTTAACGTAGAAGCTCAAAGTTTGAGTTGGTGTGGGGGTAAAGTTAAGGGGGCCCCAGCTCACACACAAAAGGTGTAATTCTACATTTGACTCTTGCAAAATGATGCCGTACCTTATTGCTTCAACGTGGCTTTTAAAAATGAATCAATCAATCTCGAACTTATTTTATTTTAAAAAATGTCACATTTGTTATATAAATAGTGGCCGTGGTAACCTAGCGGTCAGTATCACTCACTCGTTACCAGTGTGTCTTTCGGTCGGGGTCCCGAAACCCCCCCGTGAAAAGGGGCTCTAACCAAATCTCCCCGTTGGCGTGGTGTGGTAGTTTGTAGAGGAAAGGGAAGGCTCGGTGTCGCCCTCTTCCTTGACCGGTCCCGAAATTTCAAAATCCGTCCCAAAACCCCTCTTTAAATATAAAAGGCGACGTTTAAAAAATCCTTCACCCTTTTTCTCATAAAACAATTCGTTAAACTGATTCTTTCACGGCCGGTTTAAAAGCAAAATAAAGTTCAATCTGTGGAGGTTTGAAGTCCTAATGTTGGTGTGGCATGCATTTTTGTAAATGGAGGTACTAACTCAGGTGTCGTCCTCATCACTTGATTCTGGTTCTTTAGCCGTCATGTTCCTTCAAACTGTGACTTTAAGAAATCAGTCACTCAATCAAATTTGCTATACTTTAGTAGGAAAATATCGCATTTGTGACATAAATAACTAGAAAACATTTTATAATTAACAGACAATTATTTAAATTGGCCTTATATGTTTAAGTACATGATACAGAGTATTGCACATATAGTATCTAGGAAAAATAAATGGATTGAATTAGAAGCTATTAATATAATAAGATGATAAGCACTGTACTTTTTAAGGTTACAATAGGGATTCGAAAGTATTGTTCTATTTGTTTAAAAGATTCTCACGCTAGTAAAACATTATAAGTTATAATATAAAATAAAAATAATTTTGATATAAGATCTCATTAATTAGGGATTTATGTATCATGAAAATTGCACATACAAAAGAGAAAAAACTTGACAAATTCAGCGAGTTTTTGCGCATTATTCACTGTTTATGTTGAAAGGACTGTCTTTCCCATTCGCTTAACCAGCAAAAAAGATACATTATGTAAATACAAAACAGCCCAAGAATGCAAACCACGCATAAACTCTTAATTCCCTGCCAAGAATAAACGTGTGATTTTTAGCTCTTTTCCCAAATAAGTTAAGTTTTCTCTACGCGATCTTTTCCGTCTGTAATACTCTATTCTCCAGTAAATATAGAGTGGATAGGTTTTAGAGGTAGAGAAATGCATCTTATATTTTTTTGCTTCTTGTTTTTGTCCCTACCATCTGTACAATATCTTTCTGCTTCGCCCTGATAGATCTGGAGTTACAACTTACTATATTTTTCTCGCTTTTTCATCGTACCAAACTCTCCTGTTTGGGTGTGAGTGTGTTTTATTTTGGGGAAGAGTATCACGTGTGTGGTTGGTTTTTAGTTTTCTGTTGTTGTTGTTGTGTTTTTCTACGGTTGTGCAACCCATGCACTTTCCTCTGGAATTTTTTTGTTCCTTTTAGGCGAATAAATTCGAGTATAAGTTTATTCTGGTAAAATATAGTATGTAGCTTAGTTGTTTAAATTTATACAGTAGCAACACGTAGTTTTGATGGGGTTTATTTTATAGTTTTTAGAACAAGTACTTAATTTTCTTTTTAATTAGCTTGGGGAAAGAAGAAAAGTGTCTTAAAATGCTTTCGAGAAATATGAATGGCCCTTGTTTCTAGCTAAGTTGAGTTTTGTAGTAAAATTAATCTTAAGAAAAGTAAAAAATATATATCTTTGTAACAAAACTTGTTGCTATTAATTTTCATTTGTTTAAAACTTTATTAATATTTCAAAATACAAATTTTAACATGAATACATAAAGCAGACTTTTAAAATTCACTTTGACATAAAAAAAAGCAAAAGTAGAAATAACTATATTTCACGATTATATTTTGTAGATTACTTAATTTACTTTATTGTATAATTGCTTTTAAAATTCTAAAATAGAATTTTTGTCATTAATAATATACCAGTTTATATACCATTTTAAAATGTTTATATCATATATCGTAATAATAAACCTGTTTCATGCATAATGATGTCAATGTTTTTCAACTTAAATTTTTTATATATATTATACATTTAATTCAGTCAAATATGTATTATTTAAACTTTGACAAATGTTCTTTTATATTTTAAGAAAAACTTATGTCCACAACCATTGTGAAAGAAACTATTAAGTAATACGAAAAATTCTGCGATAATCTAGATGGATCACATTAAAAAGTTTTTATATAAGAGAATACTTATCATAAAAACTTATTTTGATAGTATTTAGTATATATCATAATTGACATCCAAGAAGCATTGTGTGTGATTTCACTGATGAATACGATTAATAAATCAATAAATAGTACATTAATATTTCGGCTTAGATTCCACATTTTTCGAACATATCGTAGTCAAAACATACATTTTAAATCATTGCTTGGAAAGATATCACGTCATACTGACCACCTGACTGAAACATCTGCTTATGCTCCTCAGGGACCAAGGTCAGGAAAACTGAGATGGGAACAGTAGGCTTTGACCCTCATGAGCTGTTGCGACACTGAGTTTGGCTTAGAAAGATATAAATGAAAATCAACGGTGTTTGTGTGTGTATGTGCATGTGTATAATATTCATGAATAATAAATATATGTTCTCAGCGTTATTATTTGACTAAACTTGAAATTATTATTTAATATTTCTATTGAACAATTTAAACTATTTCATTGTTTGTGTTTAAGTTAATTCTATGCTAAAGAGAACCTTTATTCTACTCTAAAATATACTATCAAGTAATTTCCAAGTATCTATTAGTGAAAAGTATTCGAAATTACTAAATAAAAACTAACTAGCATTACACTGTGTAATTTACAATTTCCAAGTATTTTTTCCCAAAATTTTCACATCATTTTGTTTAGAATTAGTGGTATATTAAGCATCCATTTAAAAAAATATCTAATCAGTGTATTTGGTAATGTTATATATAAAAGTGGAAAAAATGTATACTCAAGCAAAAACATGATATTTAATAATTACTTGGATTATTTAAACACAAACAAAATGTGTTTTAAATTTAATATTACCCGTTACTTTATTTAAGAACTTCGATAGGAGATCATATAATTTGCACAAAATACATTGTTTCGATAGGAGTGTCAAATTTCTATTATTTTTAAAAGCTTTTGACTCTTTTTTTATTATATAGTTACAAATCAATAAATTATTGTCAATTTTTCTTCGTTTCTTTTAAAATTTCCTTGAACATATCGTGTTTTTAAGTTGGTTTAAAATTATTAATTCAGCTGACATAATACTTATATTAAGATAATAATTTTTTTGAAAATTTCTTAAGATCAATTATTATACGAAATAAAATGTTTTACATAAGTTTCTAAAATTTCTTGCCGGAGACCCAAATAGAATTAAAAATAAGATCCTTATCCAAGTATTGAGAAATTGAATTTTTACTATAAATTTATTGTATTTTCTTGGAAAAATTGAGTAGTTTCTTTATTCGGATGTTTAAAGTTATTTAAATTTCTTTAAAAAAGATTACAACACATTTTTGTTTTGTATTCTATTGTAGTTTTGGGATCGTTAAGTCCTATTTATAGGAAAATATTATTTGACAATAACGAAACATTATTTAGGATTCGTATTTTAAAATACAAAAAATTTTCTCTGCAATTTGTAAATTGTGATAGTACAACTTCTACGTTTTAAGATATTATAGTAAGAGGCTTCTAATTTATCTGTTTCATTTGATTTTTTACCATTTTGAACATTAATCTGTAAAATCTGATTACTTTGTAAAATTCATTGATGATGAATTATCGTAATCATACCGAATTTTTTTTCTGAGAAAAGTTTGAATTTTATGAATATTAATCTTCAACTAAATTTATTAAAATTCTCTTTCAACTTGATTAAAATTCTCTATCTCCCTCTATTTAATTTGTAAATGCTTTTCAGGTACTTTCATTAGGATATTGTCTTCTGAAACCGTGTCTGGGTATTTGATTTATTGTTGTTAACAATGATGGGGGCTTTAAAAATATTGTACAAAATGTTCTAAAGAAATTCTGGAGATTTTTCATCTAGTGTAATGTTTTCTAGTGTGTTTTTTCAAATGTTACATTTGCTTTTTGAAAATTGTGTATGAAAAGGTTCCTGTGTTTCTTTAAAATACTATTCAAATTGTGAATTTAAAAAAACAAATTTCATATTAGTATTGTTACGGAAATTGTACAAATTTTACACTTACGTTCTTTTTCTTTTCCTCATTTTCATTTACTTTTTAGGATGGAGATAATATAGTTTATTTAATAATGCAACTATTTTTATGAGAAATTTTTTTAATTTGTAGAAAACTACGCCATTTCTGCATTAGCTGAATAATTTTCTTTTTAATTCTTTCAACGGCAATTCAACATTATGAACTCGGAATATATTTCTGATGAAATACATTTCTTACCCTACTAATTTTAGCTGCTTTTTTTTTGTTGTTGTTTTCTCAATATTTCTTGCTTTAGTTTCTTATAAGTCCTCTCTGCAGTTTTATATGATCATTTACTTTATGTGTTTACTCTTTACTTCAAGAAACAGTATCTTAATATGATGATTTAAAGGTAATAAAGTGAATAAGGTATATATTTTTTTTGTGTGTGTGTATTCTTAAATAATATTTTGATTAAATTTCATGAATGTGCCATAATTTCAATTACTTATTTTTACTTCTGAAAATTGAAATGGGTTTCAGTGAAATTCAAAATGAATTCCCACATGATTTTCTTATAAATATTAAACTTTTTCATTGTTGTACTATTATCTCCATCTACCGAAAACTTTTTTGAATGTATGAACATTTATTGGCTCATTGTTACATTCAATATGTATTTTTTGTCAAATTTTAATACGCACTTAAATAGCATAATCTTTGTATTCTCAATTTCGATGCATTAGAACAGTGATAGATCATTAATTTCATAAATTATATATTCATTTTTATTATTTTAGTACTTAATTTTTGGCTTAATTCTATTATAAATTAATTTTTATTTTTTTATGCATTTAAGTTGTTCTATAAACCATAACACTGTTTAATAATCTTTCCCATATCCATGATGTATTTTTTGATACCTTCATAAGGGGACACGGTACGATTCAATTGACCAAAATCGGTTTTAATATTTTTAGCCTAAATTTCTCTTTATATACTTTTCTATAATTTCACAAAATTTGAAAGCTCTAAACTTAAAAAACGCAGAATTATGATAGCTTTTACGTTCGTTTTTATTCACATCTCTATGGCAAATCAAAACTTTAAAACTGCCGATTCAAAAAATAAAAAAAACTATTTTTTCTTCTTTAAAAAGTTAAGGCTTTTTTTCTATTGGGCCTAATGTTTGAAATTTTATTACCTATTCCCAATAGTACATGTAACAAATGTTGGTATGCATTTTTGAATCAAAGCAATATTTATTTTTTTAAAAATAATTAAACTCAGAATTTATACATTTTTTAACGAATTTTCAATAAACATTCATAAAAAGAAGTATTGTAAGAATACGAATCACGTTAATGCAAAACCCATACCAACTTTTATTATACATAGTTTGACGTACTTGTAAATCAAATTTCATCCGTGTACGTCAATTTTGTAGGAGGAGTAGCATTTTAAAATCACTTCAAAAATTTCAAGTGTTTTCCTTAAAAAATTACATGGCTAGCTTTTTATGAAATTTTGAGCACAAAATATGTTTAAAATAGTATACATACATAAGAGGCAACCAAAAAAATATTAAAAATCCTTAAACTAAAAATTTTTGCTTAAATCGTACCATGTCCCCTTAACGAAATAACTTGTTTTTATTTCTGTCTTTTATCTTGTAGCTCAAATTATATAAACTTGCAGTGAATATCTGTTGAAAATATCTCAAAATCTATTATTTTAAATGATTAATTTTTTTGTTAAAGAATTAAACTTTTTGAAATTTGCGTGATAATTTACGTTGAAAAATTGCATTTCACCCTCAAATTATACATGCGATTTGGGCACATAATTATCTTGCTTTATTAATTCAACTTCGTTCGTTGTCTTAAGGAGTAAATTTATATTCAGTTCCTTAGATTTAAAATAGATTATTAGAAATAAATCCTTATCAATGTTGCTTTTCTAAAAATTTTCAAAAATCTTCAATATAATGTTAATCATGTTATTCAGTAAATGATAGTATTCAGCAGTATGCTTGTAATCGTAGTTTAGCTTTTAGATTCTAAAAATTCTCGACATAGACAAACAACACGAGATATCTCAAAAGCCATTCCTGTTACTAGATTGTAATATTCAAGTTTCTTCTAATATTTAGAAATCCCAACTATTTATATTCTAAATTTACTATAATTTTATTCTTCGCTATGTGCAGAACATTCACCTGTTCGCAGACAGAGTATTATTCTGTTTAAGAAATCTATACATTCCCCAGTAAATTGATTTTCATTCAGATCAATTTTTACAAATTGTCTTACATTATTAATATCTGTCTTTGTTATATTTTTCAAATATATACTTTGTTTCCTACCTTTTGTGAAATATTATATTGGGATTTTTATTGAAAACTCTTAAGTCAATCTTTCTTTCCGAGATGTTTATTATATTTTTCAGTATATTGGCATGCCCCGCAATCGTAATATTTAAATGTCATCGCTCAAAAAAACACTTAATAGTATGAGATAGATCACTAACTTCCTTTCAAAAAAAATACGTATTTTTAAATTCTAATATTTCCATTTCCGTTTGATACTTTGAAAATTGAGTACCATGTCTCCTAAATTTAAAAAAATGTTTTTATAAAAGAAAAAATTTACTGTTTGGGAGTTATTCGACAGACCAGGGCTGTTTTTGGATCCATCATTCATTTCCAGTGAGGGAAAATTCTAAGAGCATATTAATTTTTAACTTGTTTTTTTTATGTTTCGTACATAACGTTTAAAACAAAATATAATTAATCACTTATTTTTTTAGTTTTAAATAGTCGTTCAAAATTTATCGTTTCCGTATCTACAGAACTAAGTTTTTTTTTAATTCCTTTCTCGTGTAAAAAATAATAATTTGATATCCTTAAAACACTATGTGTAATAAGTAATAAATCTGTTGTAATTTCATTTCCTTTTTAGTCCATTGTTACACATCTCTTGAGTTTACTCTAAGATCCCTTCTGGTATTTTTCGGGGGTATTGACCCATTTGAGATGTCGTTGCTCTATTTTACTACTATCCCATTTTCACCGTGTGAAAATTTTCAGTTCATGTTAATTTTTAACTAACATGCATTTAAAATTGACTGCATTTCACCACTGTTTTGGAGAATAATAATTTAATATTTGCTTCTCAGCTATGAAATACATTATTATAACGTGAAATTCAATGTGTTGACTCATTATTTTAATTCTAATTCTGTGTTAAAGTTGTTCAGGACGTTGACTTGTTAGCAGCTTTGTCTGGCAGTCATCGTATGATATACTTGTAATTCAATTGAGTGACCTTGTATATCATTCACCAGTCGAGAGCAAGTAAATATTCTCAAAATGTTACAAATCGTTCATTTCATTTTTATTTCTGTTTCAATGTTAATACTTAGCCAATGTGGTAAAAAAATCTGTTTTCTTCATCGCATATCTGAAAGTGTCATTCTATAGCTTGTTACATTAATCTTTTAAAATTCATTCTTTTTATTTTTAATTCTGCATTAAATTCTTCAGAACATTGACTTGTTGGCGGCATTGTACTAAAGTAATCGTTCCAGAAACTACACTTGAGGACTATTTTTTTTTCTCTGTTTGCCTAAGTAATCCTTCTCATGTCGACAATAGGTCAATATCCTTAAAAAAAATCCCACGTCATCAGTTTGTCACATTTCATTTCCGTTGATATTTTTCAGCTATGACTACACACATCTCTTCCTCTCAGATATATTTAGGGAGGGAGGGGGGTATGGATGTTGGGATATTGACCTGTTCGACAGGCCATCGCTCTACTTAACAAATATCTCATTCTCAATGTGTGAAAATTCGCAGCGACTAATCATTATGTGCCAGTCATTCGACATAATAATCCAGTCTGTGTCCGCTAACCATAGTTTCCGGCAGGGGGCTTTGAACTTTCCGACTCTGAACTCCTAGGTGCTTTCTTGTGCACCCCTGGAAGGTGTCTTACGGGACGCATAAAAAAAATAAGGAAAAACCCCTGATACGAGTGGAAAAAAAAGTTCTTAGAGGTAAGGTGAACGTCCCGTAAGAAAATGGTAAGACTATCCCCGTACCACCAGGATGTTGGGCAACTTTTTTGTCAGGTGCTGCACCCCACGGATTCTTAAGACGTTCCGTTCTTTGTTGCATTGATGGAGAAAAAAATCGGATTCCGTTCACTTGTGAAAAAACGGTACTTTTTTTCGAGCATCCTTGTCTCTAAAAAAAAGAACTATTTTTAGTCTTTGCGGATGTTGACCTCTCGTTGGCAAAGCGCAACGACCATTCTGGGGTGGGATAGTGATAGAAGCAAAAAGTTTTTGGTGGACAAAGACAGTTTTTGCACCTGTGAGAATTTCTCCTGAAAAAAACTATGTTCTTTAAGTGGGTACCTAGGTGTGGTGTTATAGAATCAGTTTTGTGTGCTAAAAGGCCGTTGACCGTTTTGTATTCAGTTTTAAGGTTGATCGGATAGTAAGAAATGTACCGGAAGATATTGTAAAGTTCGAAGGTTTATAGAAAACTATTTTCATGTACGCATATCAATCTAAATCATTGAAAGTTATTTATTTAAGTAAAAATGATGTCTTTGTGTTTCACAGTTACAAGTTATATTCAGGAAAGGATATAATTAAGCCTAGAACAAAAAAAAAACTTTTTAGATGCATGGATTTCGAACCGCATAAATGCTTTTGTTACTCTAATGATTATTTGTAACCATCTCTATTTTTGTCTATATATGTCCTTCGTGGCTATTTTTATCGAATTTATTTTTAAATAAGTTTAATATATAAAAATAAGGTTAATTAAAGTTATTATAAACTCATTATTTGCTTTTAAGACTACGGAAATAGTGACATTCTTGTAATAATACTAAAGAATATTGTATGGGTGAATTTACATGTATGTAAAGAATGTGGGATAATATTTTGATAACTAAATCAATTAATTTTCCAAGAAATATGAGTATTTTAGTCCTATATGAATACTGTTATCAATTAAGAAAGGTTTATTATTCATTTCAAACTTAAATCAACTCATTTGTTACTAATGTATCTAATGATTGATCAAATTGAAATAAAAATAACCAATTTGTACTGTAATTTATAAGGAGAAAATACTATAATTTAAATATACATAAATTTTATCTATAAATACCTCTCTTTTCATAAATAAATTTAGCCTTTTAAAATTCTTTTAAAGTGTAGTAAAATTCTCTAATTCAAAATCTCTATTTTTAACCGCCTGTTTTCTACAGCAATGCTGACATAATTTCTTCGCATATTCTTATAACTCTCCAAATGTATTTTTAACTCATGATTTATATTGTCTGTTCGTGATGCATTATGAACTGTTTAAAGTTATTTTAAAATGTATAGTAGAGGTATGTAATACGTGAAATATTTGAATATTTTTAAATATGTTGATTCGAAATATCAAATTTCAAATATTCTTAAACTGATTCATGTGTATAAAATTAAATCCCCAAATATCTTTATAAATATTTTTTTATAAAGTTTAAAATCATGTTGTATATGTAAATATATTATTTTATTAAAGATTTTATTTATTCTTTAATTATATTATTTTAAAACATTTAAATACACAAACACTCAAGATATGTTCTGTAACGAATGTATTTCCTGATTTCGGAAAATTAAAAAAAATATTAAATTAGGTGTCGTTATGATCGTCTTATTTCATACCTTACTTATTTTTACTTTATCTCCAATTTAAGTGGAAAGAATTTTAAATGTTACCTCTAAATATGTGTGAAAGTATTTTTGAAGTATTTTGATTTGTTTGTTCATTGTTATTGCATTTATAATAATTCCGTACATAAAAGTAAATTAAATTCAAAATGAAGAACGTATTTGTATGGCTTCAGATATTTGTTGTTTTAGTGTAGTAAATAATCATTAACTTATTTAATAATTTCGTGAAAATTCATTTAACTATAGTAGCAATAATAAAGTGTATACAAGAATGAAGTTTGTGTGTGGGTATATATATGAGGGCTATTATAATTCTAGAGATTTTATCTCAAAGTTGGTCAAAAGTATAAATAAAATAATATAATCATAAGGGCAATCAATATATATTTCTCTAATTTTCATTAACATTATCAATGTCATTTTGTTACTATGTGATGTCTGTTTTGAATTCTTTTATTGATGAATTATATGTTTTAGTGTATATATATTAAACATATCTCTCTTTTTGAGACATTTCATGCTTTTGTAATAAGTAATTTCATCTAAAGGAATTAATTCACAGGGAAGTATGGCACTTGAAATTATCCCAATATTCTTTGGAAAAAGATCATTTTCTAAATTAGATTGGATACTAAAATTTTCCTACTCAAAGGCAAGAAGAATATAATTTTATGATTGCTGATTGAAGCACATTCATATTTTGTACATTTCATCTATATAAAATACAAAGGTGAAACATAAGTACATAGCATTGTACGCAAATAGTTTTTCTTTGTAAGCATCCGTATCGTAAACCGAAAACTAAGACTTTTTAAAAATTAATTCCGAAGTTTTTCAACTCTGGCTTTGTTAAATAAAATATAAAAAGATTTATATTGTTACACACTGAACCTACAATTTTGATTATTTGTTTTTAAAATATACATCAGTAGTTAAACTTTGTAATGTAATGCATATAATAGAACTGGAAGGATTTCTTTCAGACGTTCATGTTAAACGCATTCTTCTTTAACCATAATTTTCAATTAAATTTTTCATACTATTCTTTTATGAACCCAATTACTCCTTAATTGCATGATACAAATTGTATCAGATAATTCTTTTGCTTTTTAAAATACTTTTTAAGTATAAAATATATCACCGGAATCCCCACGGGATCAGTTCCATCGCATCGTGCTGGTTTGACGTGTAAGGAAATTAGGTATTACGGCACCTTGGCGTGCATAGTTCGGCTGAATATTATCTGAGGAACCGTTGAGAATGCTTTGCAGGAATAGTACTAGCACCTTTTTCATGCACTGGTTCCTGTTCAGATGAATGGATTTGTTTCTATTATTTATTTGATTTTGACATTATCACTTTGAAACCATTTCTGTCCCGAAACCCTATTTTCTTAGTTTTAAATAATTTATTAATCAGAATAATTAAAAACTCTTTACTAAGCAATATCAAAATGTTTTCTTGAAGTGATTTTTATGTTGGGGTTTGACAGTTTTGTGAAATATTTTTTGTTGCTACTTTAATTTTTTTAAAAGTACTGTTTGTTTCAAATGCAGGGAAATTTGTTTATATTATTTCTTGCAAATATTTTTATTTAAATTCATAGTAGGGAGACTGGTTTATTTTATGAATAGGAATGTAACACAATATAAATATCTTTTCTTTTGGGTATTAAAATTTTATTTTAATTCGTAAATACTATAATTATTCGTAAGAAGAATCTTAAAAATCACTTGAATTTATATTCATCTCAAAGTGAATTAAATCATTAGAAATTTACGTGTCATATTTGTCCAGGTAGAGGAGACTTTGATTGAATTATCAATGCGATTTATTTAACAGTATGTTTTTAACTATAAATATTTATTTATTTATATAATTTCTGTGTATCTTTCATAGATATTTGTGCTTTTTTTTCTTACAGAGATATCTGATAAAACTGTTTGTAAATGACTGTTTTAAAACATGAAAGAAAGTTGAATGATATTTAAAACTAACTGATAAAATAAATCTTATCAGAAACAGAAACTGACTGATTAGATAAGATCTCTATCTGTTTCTTATTTTATCATATATTTCTTGTCATCTAGTTACATCCACATTTTTTATTGCTCTTGTTTTCTTATTCATTTTTACTGTAAGTTTTGTGGGGAACAGTGTTTTTAACAATAAATTTTTTTATACTCTCAATAGTTAAAAACTAAATCTTTTTTCTAACTTTTAATTTCAAAATATATAAGGTCATAATAAGGTATGCACATTTTACTGATTCTTGATATTTTTCATTCAATTGGATAGTTATTCACCTGCGTTTTATCGGTAACTTGGATCATATTGTGTAAAGTTCAGATGACAAATTTATACCTTATTAAGAAATATTGCTTAGAAACCCCAAAAGAGAGTATTTCAAACTGTGTATGATTATTCAATGTTAAAATGAATGTTAATTGAATGTTTAATTCCTAAAAATTTATATAGAAAATCTATAATTGTGTTAATTTTAATTCCACAACAGATTAAACTGTCCACAAAATGTTTTACTTTTATGGTAAAAAAAAACTTTTTTGTGAATCTTAACTGTTAGAAAAAACTTGTTAATGCAAACTCTGGGAACTTTCAATTTATATACCAAAGAAGTATACATTCAAATTCATTTTTATTAACATATTTCATTAAATTTGTAAATATATGCGTGTGTATGCAAATTTGTACTTTAAGTTATTACGTTTGAATTCTATGATGAATATAACATACATTTTGTTTAAATTAGATTTATTTTAATATGCCTTGTTTCGTATTGTTTTTACGTTTAGTTTACCAGAATAAACTCTTAACATTTTCATACCAGATAGATAGTTGAAACTGTTTGTTTTTTCTGAATCTTATCGGTAATCACAGATAAATTTCTTTTGAACTTTTTATTTCATTTATTATAAAAAAATCTCCTGGGATTAAAGTAACTGTAACTTATAATATTTTTTGATTTAATTGAATCATTAAAACAAAAAACAGTTTGGAAATGTTTTTGAATCAGGATTTATTTCTGAATTTCGAATAACACATTATAAACTCTGAACTAAAATCAAGAGGGGCTCCACTATTAGGTATTCTCTGTAAAAATGTCTGTTTTAAACTCCACTTGATAATTTTTAGAGTAATAACTATATTCATTAAGAGTTTCTTTCCTAATGTCTAAACTGTTTAAATAAAACAGACTTAAATTAGATAACGAAACATTTTCATATCGAAGGTTATTTTTGCTTGATTATATGTAAATGCATTTATAAGAAAGTATGGGAATTTTGTTATGAATGCAACAGAAAAAGTTTTATTCCAAAACACAGCAAGCATTTTATAAACAGTTGCAATATGCATTTGATATGCTATACATCGTTGTGAAAGCATTGTTATACTTTCTCGCATAATGATGAAGTGTAAATTTTATTTAAACCTTAGTATTGTGATAAGTATTTTATGTTTTCCTTTCTTTGTTTCCTTATTCATGCCAATTTTTTACGAAATCCAAACAACAAAAGCTGTCCTTTTATTAAATTTTATTTTTTAGCAACATAATTTTTGCATTTATTGCAAATTTGTTTTTATCTAAAAGAAAATAGTCCAAAGTTATCATTTGTATGTTTCACATTCATACGCATCTTAACTTTTATTGAAAAAAACTTGATTAAGTAAGTTGTTTTGTACACTAGTTTCATTTGATGAAATCTTGATTTGAAATGGAAAATTATCGAAAAAATCTTGATTTTGTTATTAATTATACTTAAAAAGTTTTACATGATGAGCAACAGATTGTGAATATTAATTTTGAAGATTTTGGAAATTTGTCACTTTCTTGAGAGATTGATTATAGCTTTAAAACTGCAATAATAAAAATTCTTATCGATCTCTCTAGGGATCTATGTAGTTTTATTCATTTTTACGAATTATATTCTGAACTAATTATTGTGCTGTTGTTAAGACACTGTATTATAAAATCCAAAACGAAAAAATTATTCATTTTTGTTTTATGAATCACAATCACTTAGAATGGTTTGCTCTGACAAAAATTTAATGGTTTTAAATTCCCCAAAATGTTCTTTAATTCATTTTAAAATAGCATTTCTTTCTTTAAAATTATTTTCAAAAATTTGGTATTATGACTCAATTGAAGAACTTTTATGCAGTAAGAAATAAAAGTATTATAATTTTTTTAAAAAAGCCATCTTATATTTTAATTGAAATTGATCAATTTTGGGTTCAAAAAATACATGCTTGTTTTCCCACCAACGTATTTATTTATCTTTTATTCCTCGTCATTATTTTACATCGCTGATGAATTGATTATTTCTAAACGTATTATTTGGAACCAACACGAAAATTATTGGCTATTTTAAACCACAAAGCAATAGTTTTGAAGCAGTTAATTATTTCATTAAAACCGTTTTTATTTATCAAGAGTTTTATTTTGAAACTGGATGACATCGAATGCAATTTCTTCATAGAAATTCAATTTCATCATTTTAATTAGGTAACTTTCTATATAAATATATTACTTAAAAAGGCTATTTCAATATTTAAAATTATAGAAGTAACTCTTTTATTATTTTTTCTCTTATATTTTCCTGATTATTATTCGAAATGGAAATTGATGCAAGTTTTAATCTTTTATCATCATTCATAAATAACCACACTAATGATAATGTCGTTTCCCTGACGGGACCAAATCAAACTTTACCATGGATCTTGATGACTTTTTTTGCAATATGTTCAGCATTATCCACATTGAGGTTTGTTGAGAAAATGGGACCCCTATTTCTTATAGAGCAGCAAAAATAGCTGGATAGTCAAAAATATGAACAGCTGACCAAACTAGTATTGTGCATATTAAAACAGACACTCTATATTTTACCAATTTCTATTTAAATTGTTATATCTATGCAAAAATATTATTTTCCGAATAATTTAGGAATGCCCAATATTATGAGTTATACAAAATACTATGGATAATTTTCTCGATACAATGCAAATAGAATGGTTATTTGAAGAATAAAAGAAAGACTTTGGAATGATTTTACCCCAAAAAGTTTAGGCGAATTTTTCAAAATTTACAAATCGAGTATGATTTAATCTAGATCCACATTCTTAGCATTATATTGTTATAAAACTAAAAAAACTCCAACGTTCCTTAAATCTTTGAATTCCGAAATTAAATGAAGAAACTGAAACGTAAATACTTGGGATTAGTTTTGAGAGGATATGGAAAAGAAAATAGCATTAAACTTCTGAAAAGAAAAGATTTTATTAGGTTATTTTACATAGTAGCCATGTTCAAGTGGCTAGGAGTTCAATTTTTAATATTGACCAACCTTGAAAGTTAAGTAAATCCATGTTACTATGTCCAGTTTCGAAAGATCCCATTCAAGATATTAAAACTGACCAATTTTTATTTCATTTTTATTTGAAGTATGATATTACTACGAAACTAAGAAGATTTCAGGAATTTTACGGATCCTCAATATTTTGAATTGGGTGAAGCAGGATAGTTGGAGAGTGCTTTTCAGAATGATATGAAACGAAGAATTGTATAAAATTCTCAGAAAAAAACTGGTAGAGTTCTTAGCCCGACCATTTTGATTAGATACATGTTCAAAAGACTTTTTTTTTTCCCTTTTGGTAACTGAAAAAAAGGAAAAGACAAGAGAGAAGCACTTCTTCAAAAGAAACCATACTCCCGGACGTGAGATGAAACTTGTACCGGCAACTCTTGGTTTGCGCAACACCAGAATATGAAATCGTTATGACGTGTTAAAAGCCACCCAATCCTCCAGAAACGAAGAAGAAGAAACTTTTCTTCAGGTTTTTGGAAAGTATGTATACATCTCCTGATTTCCCCTATGAGTTGGCAATCTACAAAATGCAAAGGGTATCCTTTGCCTCGAAAACAATACCGCCAAAAATATAAAGCAGCACTTCCTTGTGCAAGATCTTTGATTGGTGCTTTGGCGACAAGAGTGCACCTTATTCCTGGTGGTTTCGTTATAGGTGTAAGCTTGGCGAGAATAATAAAAAGAGATGAAAGAGAGAGAGAAAAAAGAACTTTTCTTTATAGGTAGGGCAGAGATGAAAGGCTACATTTGATTGGAAGAGTAAAGTCCAACTTTTTCTTCCGTGCTTTCTGCTTCGTGGTCAACAAGTTCTTGAAGAATTCAACCCGAATGGTCTGGAATTGAATAGTCTGATTCTTGGGGTACTTGCTCAAACCAACCGCTAGAATAGGGCTTCATATATTTGAATCGAAATAAATGTACCAAATTCTGGTGGGCATACGTACCATTTCATTTGCTACCTAGTTATTGTTACCTTTTTGCATTGTGCCGCTAGATCTATGAATGAACTGAACTAGAGAAAAAGATTTTTTCCCTCAAAACATTACATGGAAGAGATTATTTTTAATACATAGATTATTTTCCATGGTATTTCAATTTCTTTTTTTATTGTCTAGACTAAAAATGCTTTAACACTAATAGATCGATAGAAATAAAATATATCAGATCTCAATGATAACTTAATTATTGTTAAACTTATGATACTCACTTTAGTCGGTTTGTTGGCTTAAGGGTAGCAGGCCCGCTTCGTAAGGTTGCGAGCTCGATCCCGACTAAAGTGGATAGATTTTCTGGATTTTCTGGCTCTGGTACTCTCGGCAATGTTTAGCATCTGATGAGAGCTTGAATTAAAATTAATTCAGGCATCAAAATTTGGTAGCGAGATCTGGCACTAGATGGTCCATCATGAAATGGCTCTCTCATTTGGAGACTTACCATGTCTACAAAGGCCTACTTGTCAATATGCAGCCCATTAGAGGAGGAGGGGGGAATACTCACTTTTTTTAACATTGCAATTGTACTTAAAAGTGTGCAAATGATAATTTTATTAAATAAAAAAATTCTACACAATATTTTAAAAATATATTTTGAAGTTGTCTCAAACTAAAAATTTTTTACCTGTTTTCTTAATATTTCAAAAATGATTTTTAGATATTGACAGTCAATAAACACGAAAAGAGTTCATTAAAATCAGAAACCTTCTTCATTGTTTGTGATATTCAATGCGAATAGCATTAATATTTCATCTCTGTTTAATAAGATTTGTATATTAGTTTATTTTTATACAATAATGATAAATTTAGCTAAAAATTGAGTTAAAGAATTCCTTAGAAAGAGTTTTCATTCAATCCTTTTGTATGCAAACTCTTTGCTTCAACATTTTTTTAGGTTATAAAATCTAAAATATTTTATGAGATATACTAGTTAAAAGAATAATTAAGTAAGTTAATTTGTGTAAAAACGAGGTTTTACTAAGATGCTAAAAATACACAGCGTTTTCTTCATGAAATATTTCTAAAAGTTCTTGCACAATGTGTTAAAACAAGCTCCTAAGAATGTAATAGTATCGATATTGTTTTCTTTTATGTTAAATTTTTTTCTCAAATATTAGTCTCCGTTTTCTTTATAATCTACTGTTTCTTTAATTTATATTCTATGCATTGGACAATTCCTTTTGATTCTGAAAAGATTATACGTAACAAACTTACAAAAAACGTCTCTAAAAAATGATCGACAAGATTGTAATGATTTTAAAAATTGTAAGATGTTTTATATATAAAATTTATAAGACTTTCTCTTAGTATTTGAATATTTCGTTGTCTTTATCAATGGTATATTTTGTGAATAAAAGATTTCATTAAGAGAGAGAAAGATTCCCAGTTTTAATACCAAATGTCATATATAAAAGAAGGCAATTAGAAACAAATCCACGTGTTTCCATATAGATTAAATTAGTATGAATACATTAGAAAATATGTATTTTAATGTTTAAAGCAACAATGTAATATTTTCTTTGTGATGAAATGACATTGAATTCTTAATATTAGTTTTTTAGTTCTTTTTCTTACCAAAATTTTCTAAAGTAAAACATTATTACTGCAGCATTTAGTCAGGAAATTCTTAAAAGTGTTTTTTTATTTAACTGTGTTGGGGTCACTGCCTGTTGATATAGGTACTCTAATTTCCTATTCTTTATACAGAAATAATTAAAATAAAAATGATTTTTAACATTAAATTGTTCAAAGAAATATTTGCATATATCGCAGATATATAATGTTAGCCTTTAATAGCATTGCTTTATTAGTTCAAGGTGGAGGATGACAATAATTAAATATCCTATATTAATCTTTTTAACTGGTTGTCCTGTGTTTCCATTTTTCTTTAAAAAGTGATAAAGACTTTTATTCAAAATAAGTAATTTGTATTTTTAAGAAAACGATATGTGTTCATATTTCGTTCATTGTGTTGTTTTTACCTCAAATTTATTTTATACATTTTAGTCTTTCAAACTTAAATCCGTAGAAATGAGTTTCATTGAAAATTATAATGTATCATTTTATTTTATCCTAAAATAGAAAAAATTAAGCATTGTAGTAGTTTTATAGATTATGTTTTTTGATTATATTACTTTAGAATATTTTCTTCAAATAATTTAAACAACTGAATAAGTTATCGTTTTTCCTTTGCATTATAACGAACAAATTATTAATTCCTTAATTTTTTTCTTTCCAAAATATTCAAATTATCTTCAAGTTATAAACGCTTTTAGATAAAGAATTATAATTGAAATTTTTTAAAAAGTAAAAGTTAAAAAATTGATTATAAGGAATACATTTACTAATATTTTAAGTAGAGATAGACACCTCTAGTAATAACTCTTAAGTAGAGTAGACATTCAAAAAGGATCATTTTCGTTGATATTTTGTAACTTTTTTTTTTAATTTACCATTTTAAAATCATTTTTAAGGCTCCAAAATAAATTAGCAAAGAATTTATTTATTTTTGTTTTTGTCTTTAAGGATATCTTTTACTTAATATAAATATGCATTATGAGAAATCCATAGATTGAAAATGCATAAGGAAATATCTTTATTTCCTTCGATGTATTTTTTTTATCTCGTAGTACACTTGTTCTAAGAGAACGATAGTGTTCTTATAATATTTTCAATAAATTATAGAAATCAAACAATATAATGTTTGACCAGTCGTTATTGTATTATCTTTTTTCAAAACATCGCAAAGCATCGAAGTAAAATTTGATGTACTTCGTTGATGCATTTAACTTGATAAAACAATGTAGGTATCTTTGTTGCGTTAAAGTATTTCTTATTAACATACTTAAACTTTTAAAATCGTCCCGAGTTGAATAACCTTTAGGATATTTTCAACCTTATAATTAAATTCAGAGTATTTAAAGACAATGGTATGATAGATTATGGTATATTCAATTGAGGTGCATTTTCTGTGTAATTGTAAGACTTTATATCGGTTACAAGAATGATTTTGAATACTTTATTCAAAAACTTACAATAAAAATATTTATCAGAATTATTAATAATATTCTTCGACCTTTGCATCAAAAACAAGTTTGTTCTTCATATTTTTCTGAAGAATTTCACTTCTGTAATAATACAAAATTTAAGTCTTATAAATTTGTACATTTAATGGATTATTATTTCACGTAAAATTAAGTTCAGAAATAAATTCCAATTAAGTACGGTATTACGGCATATTTAAACTAACATTTATGTTGTGACATTGTGATATTTAAAACGTGATTTTCTTGAAAACGAGATATTTAAAGTTTGGAAACAGAAACACATTTTAAAATTAACTAAATTCAGTTTCTCAATACAATGAAAAAGATAAAATACTTTGAAGTAAATAGTTAAGATTCTTCAAATGTATTTATAACATTTTAAATTCTTATAAATTAATGTAACAAATATTGCTTTGGAATTTTCTATAAAAATAACAGATTTATAAAACAGACAAACTTTTCCACTCATTATTTGTAAGGTTATGAAAAAGTTACTTCAAAACCGCATAAAAAATTATTGGCTAACTTTTCAGAAATTTCAATATGATTTTTTTAATTTACTTAGTTATCTTTTATTGATGTGAGTTATAACTATATTTAAAAAGAGTTTGCATAAAGAAATAGTAAGAAATCGTAAAGTTATTTTTCAGATTTTGGTTTCTGTTAAGGGGATGGTGGACTTTCACAACGTCAAATTTAGGTCAAAATTGCGATTGTGATTTTGTATACTAATAATATTTTGTATATAATAGTCCTTATATTTCATAGAATAATTCTGTCAAAGAATTTTGTCATTTTGATTAATATAATTACTGAATTATTTTTATTATTTTATTCAAATAAATGTTTAAAATGGGCTTTTCTTAATTCGTAAATTTTCCCTTTTCATTGTTACGTA
Source organism: Trichonephila inaurata madagascariensis (assembly GCA_019973955.1). Taxonomy (NCBI): domain Eukaryota; kingdom Metazoa; phylum Arthropoda; class Arachnida; order Araneae; family Nephilidae; genus Trichonephila; species Trichonephila inaurata. Next base: position 202,061 of record BMAV01010551.1, on the reverse strand, counting down.
AATTGCTCCTTGCGCGCGCGCGCGTTTCAAATTACTTCTTACCTCTTGTAAATTTTCACAACTTATGAAAGATGATATAATTCACAAATTTGTGTATTAGTTTTCTAAAATATTTAAAGGATCTTATTTTGTGTGGTTTTGAATACCTTGAATGGGTGACAATTGGTGAAATATTTCATATAGTATAGAAAATTTATCTTTTTTTCATTAACTTTTATTCTGAATTTAAAAGACATGCACAGATATATTTTGTTGTAGTTCATCTATTCATAAAACAAAAATCATGTACATATCTTAAAAACTAATGCGCAAGAAGAATTTTTAAAAATAGTTTAAAATATTTAGTTTTCTTAAAAAAAGCAGTTAATCATAGCTTCTAAAAAAATATAATTAAAATCTGACATATAATAATCATTTACTATACTGATTCCATTTTCAGCTAATTAAGCTAACAATTTAAGAAATTAGTTTTAATGGTAAACCGTCCCCTTAAAACTTTATCGTATTAAAATAAGTTTCTAAATCTTTTTAACGTAATTGCAATTAATGAATATATTTTAATGTAAGCTTTACTTAATGATTTTGCAGTGTTTTATTTAATGGCGTGTTTCATTAAGTATTTACATTCAGATCTTTTCATACTATTGACTTTTTAGCATACTTTGCTTGAAAATATATGTTGGTAAAGTGTTTCATCTGTTTTGTATCTTTAGGAATGACAAAGTATTTCGATTTTCTTTAATTGCGTTTTAAGGAAATTTGATGATTGAAAAAATGTATATTATACTTAAACTGTTTTTTTACTAACTTGGTTTATTAATTAACTGATATTGTTGAGATATGCTCCATTTTTTTAACAACAAAATACCTGAAAACTTCAGATTAAAGAAATTTGTCGAAAGAACATTTGAAGTAAACTATTTCTCAATAAAACTTTGAAATTTGCCATGTATCTTTTAAAAACAAGTCATGGAGCTTTATGTCTTTTTGTTATTGAATTAACTTGTATCAATTTATACTATATAAATTGAAACAAGAAGCTTCTTAATAACAAAGAATTGAAGTTGTCGAAATAAATTTTCTATTTATTTTCCCTTAAATCAATAGTTATTGTCAGAATAATATTTATAAAGACGTTATATTTGAAGAATTTAAAAAAAAAGAATTCTTACTCTAGATACTTGATTTAAGAAGCCGATGTTGCTCTGAAAACAACTCAAACGCCAATATTCTGTAAAAATTCTTGTTGCGAATTTTATCTTTTCTCTCCTTCGTCTTATTTTTTTTTTTAGTGTAATAACATATTTTCTTTCGAGTAGAAACGTTACAAACTATAGAAACTTGATTATAGTTACTGACAAAAATGGAGCTCAATAAATAAAGAAATTTAATTTTTCAAGCCTTTTGTCCCCTGTAAAAAATGCTAAACTTAACTATACTAAACTTTATTTTCATTTTTGTAAGAAAATATTAAACTTTCTTAACTAAACTACACTTGCACGGGGAAAAAATTGTTGTAAAAGTATTTACTTTAACAAAAAATATATAACAAGATTCAGTCAACTTGACTTTTTAAAGTAATGTTAAAAATACATATCAAAATTAAGTTTCGAAGAAATTTTTATTGGAAACGTTATTTTTGAAAAAGAACTGAAGTGAGTTTTTTTTTTATTTCGGAAGTGATGGTGTTTTGATAACTTTTATTCCTCATTTATTCTTGTATTTTCTTATAAAAAATACTTGCATTACATTTTACGTTTTTAAATATACTTATACATTTTTCTCATAAAAATTGTTATCAGGGCAAGCTTAGTGTTTTGAAATAAATCTTAATTCAAATGTATTCCTAATTTTTCTGAAAAACTAAATAATTTAGAGAATTTTGTTTCAATAAAGTTCTTTTCAAAATGTTCATCTCAAAGGTCATGAACCTTCCGACCTTACTTATTATGTTATATTTCCGTTTAAGACAGTAATTTCGACAACATTGAACCACATTTTTGGCATGTTTTAAGCTGTTTTCAATAACTAGTCATTCCAGTCATGTTTCTTCTTAATAATGTTAATTTTTAAGAGCTCTAATAGAGTTTAGTTCCTTGGATGTTCATTGGAATATTCACTGTATGAAAACATCTTTAAGAAATCGTCTTTTTAGGTAATGATTGGCTGTATTTAAACTATCTCCAACTATGTTCTTTTATGTTATACATCTTTAATACATCATTTATCACAATAATGGTCAACAGCTTTTGCTTAATTTTTATGAGATAACCTTACAAGATCATAACCATATTCTATTTTACAGCCAGAATATTTTTTGTATAAAATTTACTTTGAATCATGAATACCATGGTTTTTGATTGTTATATTTTTTTCAGGAATTAATGATTATCAGTTTAACGGTTAATTTCAAAATTTTAATCAATTTTCCAGAATCTTAAGTTCTTTTTGCATCTTTTGGTAATTTTATCTTTCAAGAATGGAGGGTTGCTTAAGCATTGTTTTGCATTAAGGTGTATTTTAAAAGTATTTGAACATGATTCTTAAAAAGACATAGTTATATTAAAATTGTTTTAAGGTTGGAGTAACTTTTTATGTTTGTCTATATGTATTATGTTTTTTCTTTAAACCGGTGGTTATGTCAACTTAAACTCTTGTCCTTTTTGTTTATGTCTTTTTTGTTTGCATTATTTTCTTGATCCAAGATACTAATCACGGTTCACTTGGATAATGTAATTTGAATGCATTTTTAATTCCTTATTGACATACCTCTAAAATTATGGCTAATACCATTGCCAAGATCATTTTATGTTATTTTAAATAGCAAAATGCGATAATGTAATCAATTATGGCGACTTTTTTGCCATTTTTTTATTATTATTATTGACGTCACTTACTTAACAAAGCGATAAATTACAAATATATTGTTAAATTTATATATTTGGAATTTCACCTTGATGGAAACAGTTCATTGATATTTTATTCAAAACTTTTGAAAGGTTTATTTTATCCAAGAAATAACATCTTTAATTTGCAGTAGGAGCATATTATTCGAATTTATTTCCTTGGCTATCTCATAGGGTTTGTATAGACCGAAGAAATTTAGAACTCTTTTATACTAAATGTGATAATTCTTGTGTATAATCAAATTATTACAAATTTTTTAAAAAAATATTTTTCAGCTTTATTTCGTTTTAAATTTAGAGTAATCCCATTTTGTTTTCTAGAATATGTTTTTTTTCTGTACGAAACAATGATTTTACTATATGTTTGGTACACAAATATGTTATGAGAATCCAAACTTAACATGTTATTGTCAACAAATTCAAAAGATTTATTTATTATAAATTCCGGCGTTATATTTATCGATTTTTAAAATTATTTGTATGCATTTCATTCAGTTTTATTCAATCTTGTATAAAATTTAATAAAGAACGCGAAATGCAGTTATTTTCTTTTAGAAAATAATTTTTAATATCCAGTGTTATCCCGTTTTTTAAATTAAATTGAAATCAATCCCATATGGATGGATGTTTTTTCCCTGAAATCCAGGCATAAATTTTGGTGTACCGTATTAATGTTATGTCCTGTTGTGATTAGACTTGGGACTAGAAAAACCAGGACGGCTTGTGAAAGAACAGGAGGGTTAAAATCAAATTAATCTTTTTCTCTGCATATTTGTCATTTTTCGAACCCAATCTATCCACTTTCTCCATTGCTTATTATATTCATGCTCTGAATAGTTGTTTGCTGAAATAAATGCATTCGTTATCTTCGTGGTTCACTGGAGCGAAAGTAGATAGGCATTTATGTATTTTGATTAAACCGGAGGCGGTACTTTTTTTTTCTCCGAGCCTTCTGATTGGTTCTTTGAATCTCTGTGTTCCATTTAATCTTGTTTACACTTAATAAACAGTGCACTTTCTCCCCCATTCAGAAAGAAGGGTCCTGGGCCCTTAGTCAGAGAGGCTTTTTTTGTGGAACTTTGGGGGCATTTATTAAATCTGGAAGTTTTTAGGGATGTAAAGGAGGAAGGCTGTGGAAGTCAGCTGTATGACTCATGGAACATACCGTGCGAAAATTAATTCATTCCAAAGTTTTCTTTTGAGTTTCGCTTGCACCCCTTTCTTCCCTGGTTCCTGTGTTCTCATTGGCAAATATACTGTTAGGGGGTTGGGCCTCCCCAAACTCGAGCAATAGCACGCTCAGTCCAATTTGCATAATTTCGTTTAAAAAAAAGAAGAAAGGGTAGGAGTATGAGAGGGGTCGAAATACCAATCCCTATCGGTTGATCGATCATAAGCACCCTCCAAATTACGTCACATCACCTTAAACTATAACATCCCTTTTCAGTATGGTGGCCATGGATTTTTTTCCCTCTCCTGTCCCTTTTATCCTCTTTTTTTTTACCCCTACAGACATAGGAAAAGAAAGGAGGGAGTGAAGAAAAAAAACAAAAACTAAAAATCAATCAAACAAGCTAACAGCAAAAATCTGATGCCTGCAACTGTCTTAATGCCAAAATTAGGAAATGGGTTAGACAGAAGAAATGGTGGGAGGGATGGAATAGATATAACGAGAAAAAGAAAAAAAATTCCAGGAGAAGCCCCTGTAGCGAAAAAAATATATATGTGGAGGGGAAAAAATTTCATAGGAGATGAAAAAAATAAATAAAAATGTGAGGAAAACAAAAAAGGGACGCAAGGGGGAAATGAGGTGGAAATCTAGAACATTCGACTTTAAAAAAAAAATTCTTCTGGAGGGGGTGGAGAGAATTTGTAGAAACGTAAAAGTACTTTGAAGCTAAGGGGGCTTCAGTGGCAGGAGAGAGAATGCATTTTCGGTGAAAGAACCACGCATTCAGCCAGTTAAAATGTGTCCAAGGAAACAAATTAGCCCTATTTCCCGATCTAGACCGAATGCTTTTTATTTTTTCCTCTTTTCCTTCTTTTTAATTTTTCCATCCCCATCCAGTGACACTCCGAAGGGACGGGGTTGAGGAAATCACCCTCCCTTCGTCCACCCTCGACGTGATGCTGTCTTAAAAGAATGAGGGTGGCATCACTCTCAGGTCCGAGTAGCCATCGTGTTCTCGCAGCCCCCCTTCCTTCTTCAGTCCACCCCCGACGAATCGCCTGCTTGAGATCTGTAACGGACCCTCCCGTCGAAAGTGAGATTCGAAGCCTCTTCTCTTCTCCTTTCGAACATTTTTTTTTTCGTTCTTTCTTTCTCTGGCGTTCCATCGAAGGGATCTTCTCAATACTTCAGAGTTATCTTTGTTAATTTCAGATAGATTTTGTATGAATTTTTATAATCAAATAATAGTATTCACGATTTAAAATTGAGGCTGGATGTCGAATTAATGAAGAAGAAATAACTTCATTAGAAAACTGTAAAATTCCCTTAATTATTCAAATTATTAATTAGTTAAACATGTAATACATACGGATTATTAGTCTTAAAATTTCACTTAGTCAAAAATTGTTAAGATAGAATACCAAAGAATTAATCAGTAAAATTAATGCTTTCTTCTATTAATGTCTAGTAAAAATCTTAAATTTAGAACATTTTTTTTTTGGTAGAAAATAATTCCCATTAATAAAATAAGTTTCACATAATTTCTCTCAACATTTACATCAATTTACTATAAGGAGATATCAATAATCTGAAACACTTTATATATAAACCTTTTTAACAATAACTAGTATAATTCGATGCTAGAGTCTGCCATTTCAATACAAGAGACGAAAAGTATCGGATATATTTTATACCACAAAAAAATAATAAATTCAAACAAAGATGAATAATATAATAAAGTATACGGCTCTTTATGCGGAATAGTAAAAGCAAAACCTAATATTACGTTGAAGTGTAAATCTCAATGAAGCCCAGTGGCTGTATCACGATTCCACTCCACTGGAACGGGGTTCAAACCCCGGATTGGGCAAGGTCAACTCAGCCTTTCATCCCTTCAGTGGGTCGATAAATGAGTACCAATCTTTTTAGGTTCGTGACAGACTGACCACCTGACCGGAAATTCGGCGCATGCACCTCAGTGCCCAGATCAGGAAAACTGAGGTAGGCCTTGACCCTCATCAGCAATTTCACCACTGAGTTTGGTTTAGTACGTTTTAAAGAAAAATTAAGACAGCTTTATAGGTAATGAAATATACTGGAATTGATCACTTAATTGCTTTTGATGTACCTGCATAGTGTTAGTAATTATCATTAGTGGCCATAATACACTTCTGAAACATTTGTCATTAGTATTAGTATCCGTGTTATACTCTTAGAAGCTATTGATCCTTGACAAATTTACTCTAATCCACTTGTAATATTTGTCAATAACACTAATGGCCATAAGAAATTTTCTAACAGGTGAAAACAATATTAATAAGAATGGTATACACATGTACATTGTTGCTTATACTATATTTGCTTAGAATTAATCATAAACATTAGTAGCCATGGTAGATTTGTGAAGTATTAGTTGCTGATATTAGTATGCAGGATATACTTGGAGACTATTGGTCTTTTACGTATTGCAAAAATTATTAAAAAAAATCAACGTTACAAAATTACATTGCAAAAAAATCAGTGATTGTTAGTCATTGGCATTAGTATTATTTTCATACTTAGAAATTATGAATCAATAAAACTAATGATCGGAAAAGATGTCTTAAGCATTATTTCTTCTCCTATAACAGATGGAAATAACCTAAATAGCATTCATCATGATTAATAGTGTTAATCATTAGCAGTAGTTACCATGATAGATTTTTGTAAAGTATTAGTGCTAACATTAATATCTGTGACATACTCGAAAACTATTGGTATTTTACGTTATTAGCCCTATTAAGCATTTAACGTACTGGTTAGTAGCATTTGTGACCATGATAGATTTTGGCGCATTAGTCTTGGCATTAGTAGCCATGACAGATTTGTGAAATATCAGTTCTGTCATTAGTATCTACACACATACATACTCGGAGACTATTGGTATTTTACGTAATTAGTTCCATTAAACATTTAACATACTGGCTAGTAGCATTTATGACCATAATAGATTTTTGCACATTAGTCTTTGACATTAGTAGCCATGACAGATTTGTGAAATATTTGTTGCTAACCTTGGTATCCATGACACATGCATACTCGGAGAATATTGGTATTTTACGTAATTAGCCCCATTAAGCATTTAACGTACTGGTTAGCAGCATTTGTGACCATGATAGATTTTTGAGACATTAATCTTTGGCATTAGTAGGCATGTTATATTTTGGAAAATATTGATTATTTATTAGTTGCTTTTAGTTTATTTGTGACATATTTGTCAATAGCATTAGTGACTATGAGAGGCTCGTAAAATATTAGTTATTGACATCATTTATAACAATATATCGTCAAAATATTGATCGTTCATTGAGTTGGATTATTTTTATCTGTAACAATAGTAATACAATTTTAAAAGTAGGTATTATTAGTGTTTTCATCATGGAAATGTGAAATTGCAAATGTTGTTTCATCAAGTGTTTATATATGAAAACAACTCTGCACTTATAGAAAGGGTCGATAAATTTTTAAAATATATTAAGTGATCTTTTGATTAATCTTTCTTTCTTTTCACTTAAAAGATTTTCAATCATTCTAAATTAAAGTAACTGGTAATCTTTGAGATCCAAAACTCAAAATGATTTTGACTTTATTTCCAAAATCACTCGATAAATCAGAAGAATTATTCTAAAAACAAGAAATTTAATCATAATCATTCCTTGAAAAAAAAATTTTTTAATTAAATTAATACTTTTATCACTAAAGATCTAATGTTACTATTTGAGAGCTAAAAAATAATTGTATTCCCCTTAACTGTACTCTCGACTGAGAATTCCACTGAGATTGCATTCCTTCTGAAAACAGAATTGGAACATAAAATACTTGTAAAAAATTTATTTATTTCAAAGAAATATTATGAAAATGAATTATTATTAAATTCTGTTATAATGAAGTTTATTTTTCCAATTTCCTTTGATTACGAAATTATACATTAAGGTTCTCTCAATATGATTTTCAGTGACTCTATCTGTAACTCATTCTACATCCCCTCATGATCACAGTTTTTAGGAAGCTTTTATTTCTTCTAACTTAGCGAAATGTAATTCATTTTTTTTATAATTCTTAAAAGGTATTGAAAGTGTAAGCCTTGCTAAATTTTTGTCCTGACTTCTCTTGAAACAGATTTTACAAATGCAAAATGCCTAATCCTCATCCTGATTTTACAAACAAAAAAAATTCTTAACGTTTGGAATTAAATTCGTCCGACCGGATACAACCCTTTTATTTCTGTAAGCGTAGTTTAAAAGCCTATAGTTATGAATTTACTCCAAGAAACGGCAACATTTGCTTTTGCAGAAGCATTGAATATTTTATGCTAATATTGAAATCCAATGGAAAAACATTTTGCAATGCCACTCTACATTTTAGATTTGAACAAATTCTGCTGATTAGGTCGAATTTATGGACATGAAGAGTTTTGCAAGAGCTTTATTGGCTTGTGTACATGATGTAGCAAAGAATGAATCAAAAATAAACGAAAGGAGTTTACCAAATTGTGTGCATCCTAAATTGAAAACAAATTAAGCTTATAATACGGAGGATTTTGTTAGTTGAAACTTCTTATCTAAAAACGATTAAGTATAAAACTCTTTGTCATTCAGTTGTCTCCTTTCCATGAAAATTGTTAAAAGTATTGTGTAGAGAAGGATTTTCAAGCAAAATAATTTAATTAACCATATTTTTTCCGACTGTTTTGCTACGACAACTCAGCCGGCAAGATGAGAAGCTTTCTTTTTTTCTAAAATTAAAGAAGTAAATCACATACACTCTTACAATCAAATACACAAAAATAAATAAAAAAAAAGAATCATCGAAAACTAACTGTATTTAAAACTTGAATCAAATTAAGTATAGCGTACGTAAGATTTTTTTTAATAAGCACTTTTTTATCTAAAAACAAAAAAGGTAACATTGCCAGATAACGAAATCAACTGATGAGGTGGCACCCAACTTTGCGAGCCATAACATATTGAACTATACTTTGCAAATAACAATTTTAGCCACCAAAGGACCATGCTATTAAGAAAATGCTTCAATTCAATAAATCATCAAAAAGAGTCTTTCATTCGTATGTGAATATATTTTTAAAGTTTAGTGTATTGTTGGTGAAAGCAGACGCGAAATGAATTGTTTGATTTATTTGTGGCAAAACAATACCCCCTTCTGAATGACTGACAAAAATTGGCATTAAACTGTCTTTTTACGTGAAAACTTTTAAAGTTATCATGTACAAGGCTTTCTAACAAAAATATTCAATTATTTTTATTGTGTTACTATGCTCATGGTCATGAGTTCGAGCCCTAGTGCCACTAAAGATTCACCGTGTAGAGGGGTTGATGCACATTAAATCTGTCCTGGTTCAAAGCCCTTCCGTTTACTTGGTGTAGAAATTTGTAGAGGGAGAGCTAGCTCAAATGTCGTCAAGGTCACTTGACCGTGGTTCAGAATTGCGAGCTCCATCGACCCCTCAGGGGGCTCACCTTCTTTAGGTGGGTACGGGTGTCACAATCCCGAGGTACCCTAGTGATCTTTCCTTTTTCCAAGGGGTTTACTATCTTTGGTAAACATGGGTGTCATGACCCCGGGGTACCCCAGTGATCCTTCTCTATTTTCGACCCTCCATCTTGTCATCCAATTCTTCTTTTTTCTCTTCCCGTCCAGACCACAGGCCTATGAATGTTTGGCGCAGTATAGATAAAACTGGCTCTTGCGCCATAAAACACCAAACTCAACTCAACGCGAGGTCCATCGACAATAGCCCTCTAGTGGATTTATAGTGCAACCTTAATAAACACTCACTCACTAGATTGTACTACTATGGCAACCCAGCTGACAAAATGAAAAGCAATCATAATTCAAATAATTAAAGTTTAGGTGATTCTTTTATTAGGATGTTTGATCTCTCTATGTTTATACTCCGATGTGTCTAGTAACTCTCTGTTGCTTCTGGCAGTACACCAACCCCGATCTATTAATCTACAAGCAGCGGAACTAAACAAGAAAAGAATAAATTCCATTAGTTGATGCTAGATTTTCTTCTAATATCTTTTGAAAGTGCAATGCAATGGTCCATATAACCATGGTAACAGTATAATCACTACCCTGTTAGAAAATTATGAAATTTTGCCCATTCTGATATCTAAATTTTACACTCTTCTATCGTACTGTACAAATTCTTTTCTGTAATTTCACCGATAAAACTAATCACGATCAAACCAAAATTGTGCGGAAATCATTTTCACAAACACGATGACAGTTTTAAATGCAAACTGTAAAACACAAAGGAACAATACTTTTTTTTCGTCTCGTTACTCTTTAAAGACAAAATCTTGCGCTGTCTTATTCATAATATTCTGCTAGATTATGCAAATGTTTTATGTACAGAACTTATCTCGTTATTACCTGTATTTTGGAATACAACAAATATGCAAGAACTGAAGTCAGAGTCATTTCCATACCACATAAACCAGTCTCATTTTGGAAAGTGTATTCCTAGGGATCAAATACATTGCAAAGGACCAAGAGTTACATAAAACTAATGGCAACTTCAATTGATACCAAAAAAAAATGTCTTAAAGCCCTGTAACCTTATGGGCCAATCCCTTGAATATCGACTGCGGTCGCGGTCTGTCCATACCAATCCTGATGACAATTTCCCGATTCACGTTTCTTTTATCGATTTCCATCTGTAACCAGAAAGTTATATGACAGAAGTGGAAAGGAAAGAATCTACATGTCCCCTACCACAAAAAGGAAGGAAAAAAAGAAGCCACTCAAACACTTTTGTAGACCATGCGATTTAAAATCAAACCTCGGCCATTAGACCCTCCCCATACGCTTCCGAGATCGGCCTGTCCACATTTATTGGCAATTTCTTGCACCCATCTTGCGTCTCGGACTGTCAGTTTCTCTCAACCCCTCTCCTAGACCTCGACCCACCCTTTATTCGGCGCTTTTTCATGGTCTCCAACCCTTTCGCTTGAAATCGTTCTCCTCCACCCTCTGGTCCATCCCACGTCACCCCTTCACCCTTTATTTTTTTTTTAAAGAATTCTCGTTTTTGTTTGGTCCGTGCCTTGTTATTCTCTGATATATATATATATATATATATATATATATATATATATATATATATATATATATATATATATATATATATATATATATATATATATATATATATGCATGCTGTAATTTTTTTAAGGAATAAGCTGGTTTGGTTATGAAAAGAAGAGGGTAGGGGGTTGAAGGAGAAAGAAAAAGGGGGGAAGGCGTTATGGAAAGTAAATGGAAAAGATTCTTTTTTTTTTTCCTTTCTTTGTAGTCCAGTTTTTTTTCTCTCTTTCCTTCGATTCTTTTTGTTTTTCCGTGGACACAAAAGAGAAGTCTGGCTTGGTATCAAGCAATAACCCGCCATCTTCACTCTTCTTCTGCATCAGAAGATACATCCTAAAGTGTTTCTCTTTTTTGTTCATATTCTGACCTGTATAGATTTCAGAAAAAGCTTCGAGACTTCTTATACAAGTTTTCTTTTTTCGTGTCGCATGTTTAATGAATTCCGTAGTTTCGAACTTTTGTAAGTGTGTGTGTGTGTTTTGGAGCTTTTTTTTTTTGTAAATTTTTTGGAATTTTTAAGATTTGATAAGTGTATTCTCGTAAGTCTTAAATCGATGCATGAAAGATTGGTTAGTTGTCTATTTTGGCGTGATTAATTTCTTTTTCATAACAGTATGAAAAAAAAAAAAGGAGATAATTTTTACCTTTTCTAAGCAATTAATTAAACTTCGAATTTATGTTACAATTTTCAAATTTATAAAAAAAAAAAAATGTATTTTTCTTTTCACTCACATATAAATATATTTCATAGCATTATCATTTTATTTATAAACTTATCAACGAAAAAAAGAGCCTAGTCAAATCTATCTCCACCTGGTGGACGAAACGATTACTCTTCAGAAACTCCCTCTGCTGGAATAAAATTGTATTTTTGATACACAATTTCGGTCGGTACCGTTTGTAATGTACTGAATATATCTTCTGTACTAAATCCGTTGTCTTTAATCAACGTTGTACTAGAACAACATGAAAACTGATGACATTTAACGTCAATAAAGTGAGAAGAAAATCATTCGATTTGGTACCGTACACTTCTGACTTAATCCCTCTATTGTAGACTTTGAGGCCCAGTCAGGTTAAACGTGAATTAACTACAGTTCTAATGCTCAATCATATTTGGTGGGACCAGGACTCGAATCGTACATTTCCCATCATTAAGCCTTCGGCAATGACCCGGAACTTGGGTTACCGAGTGGTCATGGTCGCGTGCTCGTTGTGAAACTGCTCCCCTGAGGTGACCGTTTCTTTCATTATCCGCATGAGCTAGAGGTGTAGGGTTTACAAAAGGAACAGACATTTTTAAATTCTTAATATGACTTTATTAAGAATGTGACTTAAACTTCTAACAAATTAGATAATTATATTAGTGAGAGAATCTACTATGAACAAACACACAATAATATAGTTGTACCGAATCGTGTAACTTGGACCACTATCAATATCTAATCCGCCTAATCACACTTCTAATAATATTACAAGTCCTAATATCAAATAGTCAATCTCCTACCTTAATTTGATCGTAGCTTCAATACTATGAAGAGGCAATGGTATGCACCTTGACCTAATGGCTTAATCTTCAAAGTAACTTCTACTGGCTGTCAACTCACGCTTGTATCAATCTATCACAAAACATTCCCCAAATTGCCATACCACTTACTGAAACTTCTGTTATTTAAAAGCTATCTCATTTGCATTTCATCTTCCGCTTCTTGGATTTTGGTTGGAAAAGAGTTGCCATTAATATTGGCCCCAAAGAACCCAGAGGACATGTTAAAGAAAAGACGCGTGACCATCAATGTCTACTCGAGGGTTTGAGCCCTAGTGGCACCCCTATTGTTACCGCCTTGTAGAGAGATTAATGCACCTTAAATCTGTTGAGGTTCAGTTCTCAATTTGGTGTGGTACAGGAGTTGAAGAAGGGGTGCCAGTTCACGTGATAGCCTTTCACTTAATCGACTGATTGATTGATTGAATATTAATGTCGCACTGTTCAGCTACACGAGGGCTTTTGGTGACGGACCACGTAATTTTGAACCATGGTCAAGTGACGTGGACGACACCTGAGCTGGCACCCCTTCTCCTAGCTTCCACACCACACCAACGGGAGGATGTTTCAGCTCTCGACAGATTTAACGTGCATCGCTGCCCTACACGGTGGGTCTTTAGTGGTACTGGGCTCAAACTCGTGAGACAAGGCAAGCCACGATCCGATACCTATACCACTCGGCTACCGCGGCCACTTCACTTAACCGACACTAAAATTACAAAGCCCTTCGCCAATAGCGCTCACATTGCTTTAGAGCAGTGATACTGAGCCTGCGGCCCACGAGCCGCATGCAACCCACCGAGCCTTATTAATTGACCGGGCTTTGGCCCATTGCTCTGCGAAATTTACTTACTTAAGAACATTGCATTAAAAATTGGGTGAGAAATTATTTGTCAAGAAATCAAATATATAAAACTTTTTTTTTTGCTGTCGGTATCGTGCGGGTTCGAATTGATATTCCTTTTCTATTTGGAACGGTTATGGTCAGTAATTAAGGGGAAACGGTGGAGTAGCGACATTTTTATGGGTGGAACTAGTAATTTTTAGCTATCTTTCATTTGCAAGCGAAAAATATTCGATCATTTCCAGACGATTGGGAGCTTGACTATTTTGTAGTGAAAAACAAACATGGATCAGTAAGTGCTTGATTTGTCACTAGAGTACTGTATATAAAAAGTACCAATCAACAGTAATCATTCAATGACACTTCTCTTCGAATATTTCTTTCAAGAGGTGATAAATAGGCTTTCTTGAATAATCTTTGCAACAGCAACAAAGTGGTCATATCACAGCGGAAACAAAGACATCCTCTGAAGTTTCCTATATTATTGGTAATCATATGAAACCGTTTATGATGCAAATATTATGAAGAAGTGTTTCTTAAATGCTTTCAATTTAATGTTAGTGACAAAAATAAAAAAATATATAAGAAATAATAATTAAAAAAGGCAAAACAGGAGTTATATTATTTTGATTAATTTTCTACATTTTAAATTTCTAATGTTATCTTGGTTTTTAAGCATTTCTTTCCCCCTTCTCCTTTTGTCCTCATGTTGTGGCCCGCGTGAAATAACAAACATATGTATGCGCTCCGGTTGAAATAGCTGACATATGTATGCGACCTAGCAGAAAAAAAGTTTGAGTACCCCTGCTTTAGTTTATAAAAAAAACTCAAATCAAATCAGCTCTAGAACAATGTTAATTCCAACCAATCGCATTACATTATATAAAGATGGGGAGTTCTACAAGTCACAGTAAGAATCGGAAACAAAATTACAAGTGTGTATGCAAAATGGATTCTCGTTCTCTGTGAAATTTGTATACACAAGTATCTAAAGCTTATCTCAGTCATTAAAACTGAAAATTCTATTTATACATAATAACACTTTATTTGTAATACTTTTTATAAGTTTTTATTAAAATAGAGTAAAAGAATATTAAAACATTTTTCCTTTATATGTTCCACGAACTGCATTGCGAATATTCTGTTGTTTATTATTCCCGGTTCATCAAAATGATTTTATACTCGTTAAGATATCCGACTACGTTCGGAAATGTGATTTTGCAAAAGCGTATAAATGGATAATATTTATGATATTTAGTGTCACTTAGATTAGAAAATGTATATAAAATTGTCTTAAGAATAGTATTACAATAAAAAATTATTTAAGTACAATATTATGACAAAAAATGAACACATAGAATGACCCATTTTCAAAATATTCTCCTTTTGTGAAAAATTCTTCTATTATAATAAAATTTTGCCTGTCTATAGCTCAGACCTCTGTACAGAGGCTCAACTAAATTTTGAAATATATATACTTAAATTAGGGTTTATCCATGTTTTACAACAACAGAGGGAGAAATTTTAAGAAAAAACGCCGATAATTATTTCAAAAGGTTGTAACTCTGAAAATAATGTGAATTTTTCAAAACTCATAGTTGAGCCTCTATATAGAGGTCTGAGCTATATACAGGCAAAATATTATTATAATAGAAGCATTTTTTACAAAAGGAGAACATTTGGAAAAAAGATTATTCTAAGTCAATTTTTTGCCGAAATATTGTATTTAAATAGTTTTTTTGTCAAAATGTCCTTAAAACAATTTTATACATGTATTCTTATCTAAGTGACACTAAATATCATGAAAATTATCAATTTATGCCCTTTTCTAAAATCACGGTAGTCGGATACCTTAAGCTTAACGTTCTGCATTTTTATTAATTTTCATCATAGTTCAAATAAACACATATAAAATATACATTCAACCAACATTTTATTACTGTAATGAAGTTCTGGGGACTGCTTCTATCAGTACAATCGACCTTTTGACAAGATTACAAAACCAATCTATTCGCATAATAACAGGGGCAGTTAAGTCATCTCCATAGCGTCTATGGCAACGTTGACTAATATTTCTTCTGTCTTGCATGATATTCGTAAAAATGCCGTAATTTTATTTCAAAAACTTTACACATTCCCGAATAATAAATATTAATGGAAGTACAATTTTAACAATAATAGAAATTAAAAGACACGAGTGGGTTTCTATCAAATTGGTTATCAATTATCACTACACCTTGACCTTGTTAGGAAAATGAATGTGATGATTGTGCCTTTGTCTCCTCTTGAATACGGTGACTATATACCTTGAACTTGACGAAAAAATTGATAAGAATGAGATGCTATCTGCCCAGATTGGAGCCATTGCTTATGAAATTGTTGAGTGAAAATATCCCAGTAATCTCGACCCTGTTTACACCGATGGATCTTTGATTGAGCGAAGTACTGGAACTGGTGCAGGAATCGAAGGCAACCATTTTGCATTCTATAAGACAAAGAGATACAACCAATTTTGATGGCTATATTTATTGCTTTGAATCATTTAAGTGCTCGTAAGAGTTATTTTCCTCCGACGTTATTTTGTTTGATAGCAACAATAAAGTTTGCACTTCCGAACGAATTTATGAATCTCGAAAGATTCTCAACAGTCTGGCGGACTCAATTGTCTTGCAATGGATTCCTGCTCATTGTGATATCGAGGGAAATAAAAGGAGCCAATTTCATGGCAAGGAAGGGAACGACTATTCCACAAACCACCAATAACCATATGATGTTTAATTCTGCAAAACTCCTAATTAAATTAAAATTTAAGAGGAAATTTGCCTCCCACCCATTAATGAAGCTAAAGGAAGCCTGGGAGTATCTCACTAGTTCAAAGTCAGTCTTTCCAGATTTTCCTTGTCCTGTAGCCGTGTCGTTATTTCGTCTTTTGACTTGGCACAATTGTTTATATACCCATCCTTTTAAAATTCAATTAAGCAAAACTAATCAAATAGACTAATCAGGGGTCATACATTTGTTCAGGGTCAAAAGACTTTCCCTGTATGCCTGAAATGCCATGTTGACCAGGCTTTCGGAGCATTTGCTGTACTGTATAGGGCTTGAGAAAAACTTTTATCTTGGAGAATCCAGCGATGGTGTATGATTTTCTATTGGTAAATGGTCTTCTGGACTTGGTCTAGCTTGTTCTGGGCCAAGTGGAATAAGTAACAACAACAATACACCTCTTCATGTATTCTTTGTGACTCTGGAGAGCCTATGGCTAAGAACCATATTGATGAATGCACTGCATTATTGTCTTTTAACTCTATTGTTCTTAAGTATTGGGAAGCTACATTGAGACTAATGGCCTAGAGGCCAAATGTCTGGCGCCTGTGTATAAATAAACATCATAGTACGAATCAAGGTTAAAACTTGCAGTTTTCCGGACACTAGATTCTACCTATTTTTGGAACATCACCTCAGAAAATTACTAACCAAAGAAAAGATGTTTGTCCAAATATCTACCCGAAAATATTAATTTAAGAATAAAGCAGCATATGCTCAAAAAAGGATCAAAACCAACTGTTGTTCTTTTAATTTATTTACAATAATTGAAAATTAAGCCTTACAAAACATGGGGAATGGGGGATTTCTGGATAAGGTTATTTTTAAAAGAAAGAAAGTCATGGGGGACATGTAGCCAAATGTGAAGGCCAGTCCACTATAAAATACTTAATAACGCAATAAAAATAAATTCTTTCTTTTTTAAAAAAAAATTTCTTCAAAGGATGAAGTATTTTCGAATCTATTGAAAAATAAGCTTTCTTAATTTGTATTTCAGCAATAATTTAAAAATATAGCGGAAAATAAACTCGAAAGAAATTTATTTTAGAAGTTATTGCGAAACGTCATTTTAACGAAACGTCTTCAAAACCTTTCCTTAGCCATCAAAGCAAGATTAAAACATTGAACAAACATGTACTTATTACATAATACTTACTATATATATATATATATATATATATATTGTTATAATGTATTACTTATCTTTTAGTAATACGTTATTTATCTCTCAACCGTGTTCGTTACGATGCATAATTGTTGTTCTATTATGTCAAGCCTGAAATAATAAAACTGTTATGTAACTATTCAGTCATTCATTCATAACAATTTGTTTGTTTTTAGGATGTTTCCTGCTTATGTCAAAGATAATTCTTCAAGTACATTTACTAATAGAAAGAAATATATTAAAATTAATATAAATGCATGGGCTTATATAATACACATATCCATTCATCACATACTGCGTCCGAACAATTTACGCACAGTCTATAAATACTGTACCAGGTAATTGATTTGATTACATGCCTCATTCTAAAACAACACAAGAGTTACTAAAGACAGGTCTTCATGTTTTAAACTACGATCAAGTAACGAGAACGACAATTGAGTTGGCACTACCACTCCAAAATTCCACACTACATCCAGTGGCGCAACATATACTCCGCATCGCGAAAGGAGGGGCAAAGCCTACTGCACCAAGTGCGTATTCAGGTAATTCATAAAATACAATACTAAAGGCAAAATCTAACTTTGCAGGGGATGAAAGCTAATATTCACTTCTACGCTACTGACTACGTAAACGGAAGAGTTGAGCTTCGAAAGATTTAGTGGCATCTTTTCCCTCCCGGTGAGTCTTAATTATCTTTTAAACCTCGCTATAACAGAGATCACGAGTTCGAGGCCATGGCCACACTTTAACAGTCATAGTTAAGTATCTTTTATACCCAAGGGGGTAATTTATTGTTTTTTCATAAACGCCTACTTCAAGGAACAGAGCTAAAAATGGGCCCTGCTTGAACCCCGTAAAGTAACGAAGATGCCTTTAAGGGGCACCTCCCCTTTCCAAACTCCAACCCTCCTCGTGGAAAATTTTTTTGAGCCCCAAATTGAAAAGGCATCACCCCCTCTATAAGTGTAAGAGGTCGCCCTCTCTTATCTAGATTGTGGGGGGGGGGGAGGAAGAAACACTCAACTGATTCAACTTATCTGTTTATTTCCACACACTAAGAAACAAATTTAAACTAATATTGAGTGTCTAAATAAAATTTTTGAAGTGGAATAACGACATAAAACGTGAGCGATTGGCCCCTAAAAACTTGACCTTCTTTTTAATTAAGGATCTAACCTTTAACCGATTTAACTAACTTAATTAATCTTGTGAACAATCTCACTTTTTTAAAGGGTTTTTTTAAAAGAATCAAAACACCTTTTTTAATTTATCCCCGTAGCAATTTCACCTGGCTCAGTATATCCTCTCCCTTTTTTCTCCTCAAGTAGAAAAACCCCGCCTATTTATGTAAGTTAATATCACGTTTCCCTTTTTCCGAAGGGGTTTGGGTTTTGAAAACGCGAATGGATACCCCAAAGATTTCCCAAAAAATTAATTGAAATCGCGTATAGATCCATCGCATAAGGCGAGTCTTTAATGGTATCAGGACTCAAACCATTGTCACTAAACAGGAACAAAATCAGCCACGAGTTCATAACCGTTACCGTCGGCTATCGTATCCAAGTGGTCATAAAAACCCCTTTTAAAAAATAACAATATCTGTGCCTTTTAAAATTTGCAGATTTAGATCATTTTTAAAAATTTTTTAAAACAACAAAAAAAAACCACTTTAAAGGTCATCGGGATATAAAAGGTAAGAAAAATGGTTTGTCTCGCAAAAACATTTTGGGTTGAAAATTTGCAGTCCTAAGCATTTTAAATTATTTCGTATATTTTTGATCGAAAAGAATTCCTTCGCTGTTTTAAATTTTTAAGAAAAGTCCTGATCTTTTAGTTTCTTTCATTACCATGAAATGCAAAATACATAAGATCATAACGAAGCATGAAGTTTTAAAGTAAAATGCGTGCTCTCAAGGTATGCAGTCAAATCCAACCATTTTATTTGTGTCCCTAATTGACGATAGCGTTCGGTTATTTATTTATTTTTTTATTACTGCCCCTGCAAAGAAGCGAGCCGAAATTTTCCTCAAAAACTCACCGGTATTCAATTATTTAAAGTTTCAGCTTTCTTTCGTCTTGCGCGCTTTCGGGCCTTACTTTATCCCGAAATAATTGCATTTTCCAGCTTCCTTTCGCCCCCTGCACGGATAATGGAACGCACTTATTTGCGTACGTCAACGAAGCTTATTAGGCGCAAAAACTCCGGAAAAATTTCAGATTTTGTTTGAAGGCTGGCAGAAGTTAAAAAATAAAAACTAGACTTTTCCACCACTTTTTTTTTTGCCTCCCTAGTAAAAAGGAAAAATAAAAATAAAAAAAAAATGAGGAAGGAAAATTGCGATATGTATACGTTTGCTAAGTCTTGTTTACTAAAAACGTTATAGGCAACCTTTTCAGCTACTCGTACTTATTTATTATTTTTACTTTTTTAAAAAAAGGAGGGAAGAAACATTTTTTTCTCATTTGGAAAATTTTCTTTTTCGTACCTTAACAATCAACCCCCCGAAAAAATAGGATGGCGTACAAGACGAAATGTATAGAGAAACACAGAGAGAGGAAGAGAGAGAGAAAATTATTAAAAACTCAGACACCGCCGTTTTTTGAAGAGAAAAAGCGAAATAGACAGGGGCAAGAAGGGCGTGTGTAAGAAAAAAAAAAGATAATGATAAACAAAGAAGAGTGAGAGAGGGAAAAACATAGGGAATATATAAAGGGAGGGGGGGAAATATATATATAAAGATAAATACATAAAACAGTTTTCAGACCAGATCGCATTTTGGCACCAATTTGCAAAACCGTTTTCTCCGAGATCAAATAATAAGTACTGCGTGCCACGAGCGCAATAACGCACAACCGAGAAGTAAAAGGCAAAACGTTGTAAAAGTAAAATAAATAAATAAATAAGCAGATGAACCAACGCTACAGAACTCGCGCAGAAATCCCTTTTCCGTGTTAATCTTGTCCTGTAAGCCTTAGCACGGTTCCAAGGCGTGAAGATATTGAGTATAAGCGCTAAAGATTTTTACTCCTCCCTCCTCCCCTCTTTTTCCCTAACTTTTTTTTGTCGCTGTTGTTGTTGTTGTTGCTGCTATATTACTGACTCCTCATGCATACATCTGTATGTATAGGCAACACTATTCAGCCGTTCGCATACAAATTTAAACAAACAAAAACTGTCAAAGACGAGGAACGCAAAATTTCGGGTAAACAGGATATAAGAATTTTCTAGCTAAATGCGAAGAGACATATTTCTTGTTAGGAACTAAAGATGGGATAGATTTTTTTTCCCCGTGTTCCCATATGCATTTCTTTGATGGTAAAGAAAAAAAGGGGGGGTGCATGTGCACACGAAGGTGTATTTTCATATGAGAGAAAGTGGGAGGAGCCAACGGGGGTGGGGGCTGATATTAAAATTCCTAAAGAAGTGAGTTTTTTTTTTTTTCTTTTTTCTGCTGTATTGATTTAATAGATACTGGGTCCGAGGAATTTTTAGTTTTTAATAAATATTTATATTATCTCTTCCTTTATTAATATTGTCGGGTTCTTGAGGTACCCCCTTCCCCTCTGCAAGACTAGCATCATTTTCTTCGATAAGGGGGCATAAAAGATTATCACGGTGATATGGTAAAAAGCAATGATAAATATCAAATATTGAGAAGTAGAGCCCGGATTTTAGCTTTTTAATATAAGATTTGAGCTTGATATGGTTGGGATTGAAATTTTTTTTGTAGAGGGGTAGGCGTTTATTTGTAAGGATAAAATATGTACATGCGATGATTTTTTCTCCTGCTTATGTAGAGGAAATGGTGTGATCATTGTCGGTAAAGATATTCATGTTTATAAATTATACTGGAGTTCGGCTTAGTTGTGTTACTGTAAGATTATAACTGTACAATTGGGGGAGGGAAGAAACAGGGTCGAAAACAACTTTTAAGAAAGATTTCAAAGATTTTCTTTTTTCAACGGGAAAATAACGCGTTGTTTGATGTTTATAGAACGTCCTCCTTCGAGATTGATGTATATTGACATGAGCCTTTCATGCATTTTTGTATTATAAATGTACAAAATGTTTTTTAATTCAAAAAATACAACTATATATATATTTTTAAAGACGTATTTAGTCCTTAAAGGGGTATTGTTTTTTTAAATTCCTACTATTAGTTTTAACTCTCTCCCTATATATATTTATTTATATATCTTGTTAAAATTTTCAATCGTTAATTAAATACATTTTATTCATCCACTCGTTCAAATAGATTTTTTAAACCAGTAGGGGATTACACTTGATGTTAATACAGTATTTTCAAATATTAATTCATTAATTAGATTTAATTAATTAAGTATAGTTTGAAAAATATATTTCAGTCGATATTATTCTTCTACATGGCAGCACCTTTGGATAAAACAGCTTTCGTTAAATTTGTGATGAAGACTTAACTTAACCTGAACAATCATATGCTAGTTAGATGTCAGAATTCATTTTACACTGGTTTAAGAAAAATTTTTTATCTACATTTTTTTTAAAAAAAATTAATCAAATTTTACTGGGGTTAAAAAACTTTTTAAAGTTAATTTAAAGATGTTTTTCTCTCATGTTGTGATTTGTCCATGTATACATAATATTAATTATAATTTTTAATAAAAAAAAACTGAAATAAAATTTTTTTTTTACCCGTAGGAATTTATTTTTTATTTTTTTTTTTTTACAATTTTTAATCTCAAATCGATACCCTTTTCAAAATAAAGTATTTGTGTAAGAATATCTTTTGGGGGATGGATTAATTTTATTTTTCTTTTAAATTGTTTTATAGTTATAACTATATAATTATAACATATCCATTTAAATAAATTCACATTTCTATCTAACTAATAATTGTTTTTATAACTAATTTGTGCAAGTTTAATTTATGGAAAATAATAATTCCACTGTTCGAGTTTTTCGTCTTGGTGTTGGTAACTAAATTTTTTCTGATCTAATTGTTTTGGGGACAGTTACATTAACGTCGCACTTCAATAAAGGACTTTGGTACATCCCCAAAGACCATGGCCAGACAAGAATGACATCTGACTTTGAACCCCCCTCTCAAACTTCCTCAATAAAACGACAAATTTAACGGCCCCTTTTCCTCTAAGGAGAGTCTTCAATGGGTTTTTGTGAACTCATGACACGCTGGCCAGGTTTCTTTGACCATGATCAACAGCTACTACAACTCAGCGTCTTGTTACAGTAGTGTTTGTATAGTAAAGAATTTGAAGGATAAAGTTGATATTTTGTGTTTTTTATTTGTAAAGAAATTCATGGAGTTTCAAGAACAAATGTAATATTTGAAGAATTGTACGATTATTTTTAAGTGCCGTTTTTGAAGAGGTTGAAACTATTTTTTGTTATACATTACGCATAATAAACTTTCTAGTTGTTTTCGTACTATAAAAAAGGGGTTTAACACAAATAAAAGATTCCTAAATAAATTTTTTTCTATATAACACAAGGGGGGGTTGGAAATTTAAGTATTCCCTAAAATAATCAGTCGCCCCCGGAAAATAGTGGTTGCGACACGACTGTTGTGCCCGGGTCTGGGTTCGAATCCCGGAGAAAACATGGATGTTTGTAAATGTATAGTGCCTTCGTGGCATGGGGCTAATTATAATAGCCGTCGAGCCGCAAGTCCTCTCGTGATGTGGGTGGAAGAGGAAGAAAGGTGCAGGCCCCTGACCACCCTCCCTCAAAATTGGGGTGAAACCCAGCTAAATCGTTCTGTCACCTGTTGGGGGGCTAAATCTACTGCTAACGACAAGCGTCACTTAGCCCCTTTCCATGATAAATTTCGTGGGTCTTGATCTGGCCTTTGCTGATCAGGTGGCATTAGTAACAACAACTAAAATAATCGAGATATAAAAATATATTTATATCTTATTCTTAAGACTCTCTTTTTCTTAGTAGTCATTATTCATGGTTATACATTTTTACCAAAATCTTTTGATCATTCGAAAGCGTCTCTGTAGAAGCCAGTATACTACCGTAACTAAAATTAGCTAATGCCACTTATCAGAAATGCCAATTCCCAGGCTCACAGAAAATTTATCGCGTTTGGGTAGATGTACGTATGTTGTTAGTCGTAGCTTTATGCACTGTACAGATGACAATACGATTTGGTTTTGGGTTCCCCTTCCCCCCCCCTAGTTTCGACCCCAGAGGTGGTCAGGGGGCCCCATCTCTTCCCTTTCCACCTACCTCACAAGAGAGCTTACGGCTATTTAGAGCATGATCCTTGACCCCCCGGGCCACGGATCTGTACCGGTCCATGGGTCAAATAGTACCGGTCCACCCAATGAACCTAAAGTTACTTTGATTGTATTTACTGTTGGGTATTTGTCTCGGGTTTGTGTGACTTCCCTTTTTTGAAGGCATGTTTGAATACAATTAAATTAAAATTATTAAATTAAAACAATCTAAAATATAAACAGTCAACTCTCCCCCACCCCCCTCAGTGGGCTATGGTAAAATTATCAAAGGTTGACGGGTCCGTGGCGATAAAAAAGTTTGGAAACAATGATTTAGAGCAGGGATGATGAACCAGTGGCACGCGACACAATATTTTTGGCACGCCAGTGATCAAAGCTTTTTGCTTTTTTTCAAAAAAACCCAATTTTAGTATGAAGTATTCCCGACAAATGCAGTGATCGGTCGGGGGGTGAACACCCTTGTTTGTTATTGTCTTGCCTTTTAATTAGGTCGTGGACAACAGTTGCTTATAATGCAAGCAAAATTTATCTACGCATAGCATAGTTAATTTAGTTTACCCAACTGTATTTCAAAGTTTATTTGTGTTATATTTACGATTTTTAACTGATATTTAATATGGCTAGTTCAGCAAAAGAACAAAAAAATGCAAGATAGTAAGTGTATCAGATAATTTCAAACTTAGTGAATCTAAAAATATGGCATTATATTAGTAAAAGCGTCAAATCGGAGTGTGTTTAATGTTCTTGAACAGTGATATGCAGAACATCGTCTTTAAAACGGCATTCTGAAACAAATCACAAAACCTCTTGTCAAAAAGGGAACCACAGCAAAAATAATGAATTGCTTGGAAACCATTTGGCGGTGACTCCAATTCAGCATGCATTCTACTAAAAATAACCTAGTATAAGTTATTTGTCATCCAATCTGCAACAACAAAGTCACACTACTTACAACTATACTGTAACATTTATAACTGTACGGTACAATAAGTATTTTTCGTAGTAAATAAAGAGTTTTGAGTTGTTAGTGTTAAGTTTTATTATTTTCCCTATAATTATAAGTCAAAGTTATTTGACGGCACGTCTATACCTTACTTACCTTAAGAAAACATGGCACGTTGATCCATAAAGGTTCGCCACCCCTGATTTAGAGTATTCCCATACTTCACAGGCACTATACATTTACAAACATCCATGTCTTCTCCGGGATTCAAACCCAGGTTCTAAGGCACAGTAATCAGCGTCACTAACCACTATCTCACACAGCGTCACTTACTATCAATCTCATTCATAATCATTGTTGCAATTGCTTTTCCATTTAATAGGATAAAGTCCTCCATTTCCTTCTCTGTGACAATCCCATCCGTGAGTGATGGTCTTTTTTTTTCTTCGATCATCTGAGAGGACATGTGACCAAATTAAAAATTCCTTTACTACCTCACAACAGTGTAGCAAGATAACTATCATTGCCATAAACATCCATCATTTCATCGAAGATTTTCGAGGTACCGTAACTTGATTACACTGCAAGCTTATCTTCATAAATTAAGTCTCCGACATTCTGAAACAAAAGAAACCAACATCAACAACTGCAATTTACGATAAATCGTACATAAGGATCAATTATAATTCGCAGAATAAATTTTATCTACATACTTTGGTTATTTTAACAAAATAAGTAAAGCTTTACGAGGCTCCTGTATATAATTAAAGTACCTGTTTTACTTTTCGGGAAAGGAAAAATTTTTGGGGTTTTTTTTTTAAAAAACGGGGAAAAAAAAACCCCCAAAATTTTTTTTTTTAAAATTTTTTTTTGGGTTTTTTTAAAAATTCCCGGTTTTAATTTTAAATTTTTTAAAAAAAAAAATTTATTAAAAAAATTTTTAAAAAAAACCTTTTTAAACCCCCGGGGATTTTAAAAAACCCCCTTTTAAAAATTTTTTTAAAAATTTTAAAAAAAAATTTTTTTTTAAAAAAAAAAAATTTTTTTTTTAAAAAAAATTTTTTTAATTTAAAACCCCCCCCCCGGGGTTTGGGGCCCCCAAAAAGGGGAAAAATTTTTTTTTTTTAAAAAAAAAATTTTTTTTTTGGGAAAAAAAACCCTTTTTCCCTTTTTTCCCCCCCTTTCCCCCAAAAAATAAAAAAAAAATTCCCTTTTTTTGGGGGGGGCCCGGGGGGTTTTTTTTTTTTTGGGTTTTAAAATTTTTTCCCCCAAAAGGGAAAAAAAAAAAAAAAAAAAAAAAGATTTTTTTTTAATTTTTTTTGGGAAAAAAAATTTTTTTTTTTAAAAATTTTTTTTTTTCCCAAAAAAAATTTTTTAAAAAAAATTTTTTTTTTTTAATTTTTTTTTCCCCCCCCGGGGGGTTTTTTTAAAACCCAAATTTAAAAAAAAAAAAATTAAAAAAATTTTTAATTTTTTTTAAAAAAAATTTTTTAAAAATTTTTTTTAAAAAAAAAAACCCCCAAAAAAAAAAAAAAACCCCTTTTTTTAAAAATTTTCCCCCCCCCCAAAAAAAATTAAAAAAAATTAAAAAAATTTTTAAAAAAAAAAAATTTTTTTTTTTAAAAAAAAAAATTTTTTTTTTTTTTTCCTTTTTAAATTTTTTTTTTAAAAAAAAAATTAATTAAAAAAGGGGGAAAATTTTTTTTTTTTTTTACCCAAAAAAAAAAATTTTTTTTTTTTAAAAAAAAACAAAAATTTTTTTAAAAAAAAAATTTTGAACCACGTCAAGTGATGGACACACCTGAGCTGGCACCTCACCCAACTGTCCCCCAAACTTAAAAAATCACCGCACGAGATTGAACATGCATCAATTACGTGTGCAACTCGGTGGCTTATTAGTTGCCTGCCCCCTTCAAAGGTTGGTTTGATCCCAGCAAGAGTCAATAGATTTTCTGGATTCAGAAATTGTAGGCACTCATTTCATATGATTATGTGGCATGTCAAAGATCTATTGAGTATCAATTTTTCTCTGGTACTCACGGCAATATTTAGCATCTAACGTGAGCTTCAAATAAAAAAAATAATTCAAGCGTCCAAATTTGGTAGCAAAAGCCGCCACTAGATGGTGCTACCATTGCAATGAATCTCATACTTGAGGATATTCCGTGTCTGCGAAGGCTTAATTGCCAATATGCAGCCCATTATAAAAAAGATATTAAAGCAGAAATAAGATTTTTAATTTTTTTACACTTCCTTTAGGTAGAAAAAAACAATTTAATTTGGCTTAAAAGTTTTTGTTGCTCAAAAACCAATCTACTTTTAGATATTTGATTTAATCTTACTTAAAATAAGCATTGTTCTAGATTCTTCCCACCCTACCCTCCATGAATAGCTTATTGTTTAGTTAAATTAACATATTTGGAAAATTGGATGACCAGGATTATTAATGAAAAAATTTACAAGTTTCCTTTTCTGATATTGAACATGATGATTTGCAATTTCAATATACAGCGCAAATGACTTCAAATGGAAACTTTTGTCTTCATGGGGCATATAACCCCGTTTTTCTGAAATTTCATGGCTCAATTGAAGAAATGAAATAAATTATAATTCATAAAAAAAATTTCTCTAAATATTAAAAATTCACTTGCTTATAAATCCTAACAATATGACCTCCTTTTCTAAAATAAACCCTCTTTTCTTTTTTAAATATAAATTTGAAGCTCTTAATTAATCCCCAATATACTTCCCAGATACTTGATTTGTTTATATATGTGTGCATGTGCGTGTGTGTGTTACTCAAATTTACTTTCCTGTATTTTTATTCCGGTATAACTTGAGAATTTTTCTGCTAAAATATACTGATTCCATTGGAAACGGATTTCATTTCCTGAAAAATTAACTGTTATTTTGTAAACTTAAATTTTCAAGGATTAATTTGTTTCAAATATTAATCTCAAACCTCTTGGATTATTTTTTCATCTTCTAAAGAGATTTACTTTTGTGATTAGTTGGGCAAAAGTTCCAAATTAAATTTTCCTTCAATCTCGATTATTAGACCCCTTTTAAATTGTTTTAAAAAATTTCCTTGTGGGAAAAAGAAAAAGTCCTATTTTAGGGATTCTCAGTTATTTTGAAATCTATTTGTATAATTTTATTTATATTCGACTTTCAACTGAACAGTTTTCTACAGCTAAAGTAATATATGAATCACTGTTTGAAAATTTAATATGATAAAAATCATCAATGAACATATGAAAATATTAAAAAAAAATGAGAACAGAATATATTACTTCAGTATGAAATCCCAAAAATCATCAACAATTTGTAGATGTCACTGATATTTTTAAAATTATTTTTATTTTATTGCGCGGAGTGTGTTCGAAAAAATTCAACTTTTTTAAAATACATATTTATTTTCTAAAAAAATGTCCAATACGTTCTTTAAACTAAGTAAATTAAAATTTCTAAATAATTTTCTTTATATTCAGACTAGCCTTTACCCGACCTCTTCTTCGCTGATTATTTCATAATGTTGCAGGACTATAAATTGTTTTTAAATTATTCATATCAAGTCCTTACATTAGGCTTTCGAATATATCCAAAAGTATTCTTATTGCTATCGCCGCTTGATTTAAAGAATACTGGACTTTAATTTCTAAAACGGATGTATATTTTTCTTTTACGCCCCCCTCCCTTGGGAATAGATTTCTGAAAAACCCTTTCTTAGCAGCTCTCTACTCAAAACAATTCAAATTTGAAGGACGAACAGCTCAAAAACAAGAATTTTTGTCTATAACGCCCCCTCAACCCTCTTTGACATATAATTTTCGCCAACCCCTTTCTTAACAGGTCTTTATTCAACAAAAGAAAAATTCCTTAATTTTTTGTCTAAGATCTGGTGGCGGAACTCGTGGTGAGTGATTGTGTGGGGGATTTTTTTTTTTTCTTTTAAATTTTTAAAAAAAAAACCCACGCATAAAAGTTGCAGATTTTATGTTTAACAAAGAAAAAGTTATGTCCTTTTAAACAAAATTTGCCAAAAAAAAAAAATTTTATAGTGATTCTTTATTTAATTATTAATTGCTTTATCGATTGCTGTCAGTGATAAATTTCTGTTAACAAATATTTTGTTTCTATAAGTTATTCAAGTAAAATATATGGATGCATATATCATTCGTAAACGATTAGATTTTTCAAATAAATTATATAAAATAATTAATTATTTTAATCATTTTTCTACTGCGTTACCATAGAAACTCAACATAGAAAATAAATGTTATCCGAGTTAAAAATTCCCTTTCCTTTTTAAAAAGATAAGTATTGTAATTTCTGAATTTGATTTTAGCATTGAAAGATTATCTCAAAGTATATTTGTTACCATGGCAACCGTGTGGCGGTCTTTAGGTATATTGTGTTTCAAACATTTTAACTTATTTTTCAAGGCGTATTTTGTATTAAAATTTCTTATTAATTTCGGCTTTAAAAATCAAATTATGAACGAGATTATGTAAAACAGACGACAACCCCTTTTTTTAAAAATTTTCCCTTTCCTTTAAATATTAAATAAAAAATTAAAAATTAAAATGTTTCATCTTTGAAATAATTTTCACCTTTTCTATTTCATCTGTCCTTTTATAACAAACTCCTTTAGTTTAGTTGAAAACATGTTTTTCCTCTCTCATCTAAACGAAAATCTGTTATCGGGTTACAGAGCAGCAATTTTGTAACTGAGAGTAAATTTTAGAATGCTTTTATGGGGAACTGATACCTGCTAGAAAGTGCATTGGACAGAACAGTAAATAAAAAACTGGTACTGATAATGCAAAAATCAATGTGTCAGCATTAATTTGCTTATCTACTTTTTTTATCGTTAGGTATTGGTTAAAATGCTATTTGTTAAAATAATATATATATTTTTTTGGAATACTAAAATAAAAAATTTTAAAAAAAAATGTTCGTAAAAGAAATTGCAAAATCTTTTATAAATTATTATTTTTTTCCCTTCTGAGTAAATTGAAAGAGATATATCGTGGCCATAGTGATAACTAAGTGAAAATTAACTTATGAAAATTAGTGATGTATTAATCGTCTTTTCATTTGTTATTCTTGTCATTGAAAAAACAAATAAAATATATTTTAAAATAGAAATTTTGGCAGATTTTTCTTCTAAAATGTTTTTAAATTCAAATCTGTATTACAATACAAACAGAGAGTTGTTTGATTGCGTTTACTATTTTTTAAAGTAACACATATTCATGAATAATATATTATTATTGAAAAAAATAAATATAGATGTGCAATTCTACACCAATATATTTTTTGGAAAAAATTATAAATTTATAGACACATTTTTTTTTCGTATAAAGCACAAAAGATAAATGTTTGCATTGCAAGAATTTGATGAAAAGCGCAATTCTTAAAAACTCCAGAAAATTTTAAAAATTCACAATGAAATCAAATGTATTTGATATTTGCATTAACCTTTTACCAAATAAATTCAAAGCATTTAGATTGTGAATCATGCTATACGTAATCTCTCGAGGGAAAAACATGTCTTTCATATTTACATCTTCTTTTTATTATACGGAGTTCAGCATTTACTTTTTTAGAATTAGAGTAAAAAAAAATATATGATTTTATTCTGAAATTTTCACGTAAAAATTCTTAAATTTAATTTTAGCTTTATTTTTAATGAATTCTCAATTTTTTAAAAGAAATTCACTACAGAGAATTGTAATTAACGTTGAACTCTGAAGCACCATGAAGGCTATTGGTGACGGACCACGTAATTTTTAACCGTGGTCAAGTGACGAGGACGACTCCTGTACCTGCATCTTTCTCTCCAAACTTCCACATCACGTCAATCGGAGTAGTTTTGAGTCTTAACAGATTGGACATGCATCAGCCCTTACTCGGTGGGTCTTCGGTGGCACTAGTGTTCGAACTCATGACACTCTGACCACAAGTCCATGACCTTAACCACTAGGTTACTGCTTCCAATCATCTACATCAGGGCTTTTCAAATTGTGCTCCTGTGGCCGCGGTAGCCGAGTGGTCTAGGTATCGGATCGTGGCTGGCTTTGTCACGAGTTCGAGCCCAGTACCACTAAAGACCTGCCGTGTAGGGGAGCGATGCACGTTAAATTTGTCGAGAGCTCAAACGTCCTCCCGTTGGTGGGATGTGGTAGTTAGGAGACGGGGTGCCAGCTCAGGTGTCGTCTCGTTAACCGAACATGGTTCAAAATGATGTGGTCCGTCACCAAAGCTTCGGGAACTGGGAAAAGTGCCCACGTTAATATTCACTCACTCAAATTGTGTTCCACAAAACCCTAGGGTTCTACGAGGCATAACCAGGAGTTCTACAAGTCACAGTAAGAATCGGAAACAAAATTACAAGTGTGTATGCAAAATGGATTCTGGTTCTTTGTGAAATTTGTATACACAAGTATCTCTAAAGCTTATCTCAGTCATTAAAACTGAAAATTCTATTTATACACAATAACTTTATTTGTAATACTTTTTATACGCGTTTTTATTAAAATAGAGTAAAAGAATATTAAAACATTTTTCCTTTATATGTTCCACGAACTGCATTGCGAATATTCTATTGTTTATTATTCCCGGTTCATCAAAATGATTTCATACTCATTAAGGTATCCGACTACGTTCGGAAATGTGATTTTGCAAAAGCGTATATATATATATAAATGGATAATATTTATATTTAGTGTCACTTAGAATAGAAAATGTTTTAAGAATGGTATTACAATAAAAAATTATTTAAGTACAATATTTTGACAAAAAATGAACATTGAATGACCCATTTTCAAAATGTTCGACTTTTGCGAAAAATGCTTCTATTATAATAATATTTTGCCTGTATATAGCTCAGACCTCTGTACAGAGGCTCAACTAGAGTTTTTGAAATATATAACTTAGAAGTGGGTTTATCCAAGTTTTACTGCAGAGGGAAGAAATTTTAAGAAAAAAACGCCGATAATTATTTCAATGGGTGGTAACTGAAAATAATGTGAATTTTTCAAAAAAAATAGTTCGGACTCTCTGGAGAAGTCTTTACTTTATATAAGCACACACACACACAAAATATTAATAGTTTATAAGGATTTTTTATAAAAGAGAACATTTTGAAAAAAGGTTAATCTAAGTTACTTTTTTGCCAAAATTTTGTATTTAAATAATTTTTTTTTTGTCAAAATGTCCTTAAAATAATTTTATATATGTATTCTAATCAAAGTGACACTAAATATCATTAAAATTATCTATTTATGCGCTTTTTTAAAATCACGGTTCCAAACTTTGTCGGATACCTTAATACAACGTTTTTGCACAAATATAAAATTTTCTATTGAAAAATGCATATTTTTTTTTTATTTGTGGAAAAAACAACCTGTAATGAAGAAGAGAGAACAACTTATTGACATATCAACAGATTCGATGTTAAAATCTATATTCAAGCAAGAACAACTCCTAAATTTTAGGTTGAAATTTACACATGCAAAATACCAAGGATTTCTCAGTTATAAGAATTTTAATGCCATTCACACAAAACATTGCATTTAAGGAAATAATATTTCTCAACGTGAGCTGTGCTACAAAATAAAATATTAAAGCAAATTAAACGCATAATATGAACTGCAGATAGTTTCAATAGATGTCAACACTTTGTGTAAAAGAATTACAAGAACATGTCCCAGTTACTACATATAATGAATGCATATATAAGTGACACTTTAATGTAAAATTAATATTACTGAATGAATTATTTTGATTTATTTTTATAACGAATACAATACTTGTTTTTGTCTTAACATAAAGCAACTCAACATGTCGATCTATTTTAAATATTATTTTAAGATATATTCTTTTTTAAGTGTGTGTGTGGTGGAATGGGGACCCCAAAAAGACCTTATAGCTCTAAGGGTTCCGAGAGTCGAAAAAGTTTGAAGACACAGATCTACATTAACAAATGTATTACTATAATCAATTTTTAAAAATTCTACGCTTTGGCAGAATTTTAAGTTGATTAATTTCGGACTTTTTTTTAGTTACTTAATATTTTTACCACATTTCTGTTTCATTTTTAGGTGACTCAAAGGTCAGTTTAATGTTCTTTTTTCATCAGTTCAAAAAGACACTCTGTAGAGGAGGGAGGGTCTTTTTCAAATCGCAAATGACGGCACCGGGAATTCTCGAAGGTACCTTCATTTCATTCGCTTTTGACAGCACTTTTTGAAAACTTGTTACACTAAAATATATTCTTCGGCATGAGATTCCAAGGCTGCAACACCCTCTTGCATGTGTTATGTCAAACCAAACGATTTTTTCCTTCCTCGGAAAAGAAAGTCCCATGCATTTAAACGCACCGTCCCCTAAGAAGGGTATTGCAAAACCCCGAGCCGACAATCAGACCTTGTATATTTTGGCGTTTGAAAAAAAACTCCTCCTTCCCTTTCTAGAAAAGTCACAGAGGACCTTAGGGTCCGATACCTACTTATTCGAAAACGAATCAGGAGAGGGTGGTTGTCATTTTTGCAGACGATATTACACCCCGTTGTTGAGCAACACAGTGTTAAAAACGTAGCACATAATAATGTACGAAGTAAAGGTAAGGTTTGGAAGGGGAGAAAAAAACATCAAACGGGAATGTATATATATAAATAAAAAGTCAGACGATTTTTTGAGGGGAGGAGGTTGTAGGAGGAAAACAAACATGGACAAAAGGAAAATATATATGAGACTTCTAGAATTCCCTATTTTTTTTTTTTTTTCCTTAATATTTTTTTCGTCCACCCCCCTATCCTTGAGAAGTATAACTATCTCTCGGTTCCAGTCATACCTTTGGAAAAGTCGGAAGTTGAATATTAAATTCACAATTTATTTCGTCTCAGTGTGCTGACACTCCAAAATGCAAGACTCGCGTGTGTGTGTAGAGTCAAAAAGGGGCTCTAGTGACGTGGAGTTAATTTTTTTTCTTCCTTCCTTTCTTTTTCCTTTCCTTTTCCTACCTTTCTCTTTTCTTCATCATAAAAACATGTTCTCCTTCCCCGTCAAACCTTCCCTTATTGCTATACAACGTTCTGTTTCTGCATTTTCTGTTATAGATATTTTTTTGTTTTTTACCTTTCCATTTCGTATTTTTTATTATAATTTTTAGGCCTTCCCTTTGTTCAATCTATCTTCTGGATGATGCGGGTCCTACCAAAGGTAGCCTTTGAAGCGCTTTCGTTTTTTTTTCCTAGTGAAATGTACCACTCCTGGTTCTGAGAGGAGCCTAGATTCGAAATAGAAATGCTTTAATGGTACAGTAGAGAATGATATCAGTTATTCAAAAGCTTTGCTATGTCTGTTTACTTTTCTGTCTGTCTTCTGAATATCAATCAAAATAGATAACTTGTAAAAAAATATTTCCTACGTATACTTGTGTTAAGTAAGGTATATGAAGTCGCTTACTTGAGTCCACTCTTTGAGTATGGCATTTTGATAGACATTTACATAAAACAACATTTCATTACAATTTCGCTCAAATTTTATACAAAAATTGTTTTTTAGAGTAGTTTCTGATTACAGTGAGAAAAGAATGGATAAAATTCAATTACAAATATTTATTAATTTATTTGTGTACAGTTACATGCTTTGAAAAACCAATCAAAATGCTATATCATGAACAATCCCAAGCATTTTTACGATTGTGTAATTTATAATTAAAAAAAAATCAATATCATGACAAGTAGAATTAAACTAAGCAACGAAATCAGAACGTCACAATTAAAAGTGAATGTAAAGCGAAAACCATTCTTTTAATATGGAAAGATGTTATAAATTTGAACCCTATGTTAAACAAATAGCCTTGAAAAATAATCAGAATCAAAACGTCCTCCAACTTTTTTTGCGCTATCAAAATTGATCTTTCGTCATAAAATTAATCGTATTAAATTGTTCTGTGTTCGAATACCTCAAATAGGACTTTTTAGGAGTCGTAAGAATTTATTCAAATGAAACTGTTATTTATAGAAATATATACCCCCAAAACAGAAAATTAAACAATTTTAAGTCTAATTTGAATTCGGAAACATTCAGAGTAAATTATATTTTGTAAAATTTAAATCGTGTATTCAATCATTCAAGCAATGAACTGTTTAAAACGTAGAAGTATTTAATCAAATAATAATGATATTACTGTGAAAATTTTTTAATTTAATTAAAATTTGTATTATAGTTAAATTAGTTAAAATATGAAACTTACTTTTTAAAAAATTTAAGTGTGAAAACTTGCTTTATTAATTTAAAGTGTGAAAACTTACCTTAATAATTTAAAATGTAAAAACTTACCTTATTAATTTAAAGTATGCCCATCCGGTATAGTGGTTAGTGACGCTGACTGCTGTGCCGTTGGGACTGGGTTCGAATCCCGGAGAAGACATGGATGTTTGTAAATGTATAGTGCCTGCGTGGTATGCGGGTACTTTAAATAGCCATCGAGCCGCATATCCTCTCGTGAGGTTGGTGGAATGGGAAGAGAGGTGGGAGGCCCCTGACCACCCCCAGGGTGTTCTCCCTCAAAATTGGGGTGAAACCGACCTAAATCGTTCTGTCACCTGTATGGTGCTCAAAGCTACGGCTAAACGACAGGCGTCACTTAGCCCTTTACCATGATGAATTTCGTGGGCCTTGATCTGGCCTTTGCCGATCAGGTGGCATTAGTAACAACAACAACAAGTATGAAATTAGTACATAGTTACTTAAAACTTACTTAAAGTATGAAAACTTACAGTTAAGATTTTCTTAGTTTTTTTCCAAAGAAAAAAAACTCAGATGTAACACATCTGCTATTTCTTAAACTATTCAAAGTCGTGATTAAAGAAGAGGTAAAAATTTATCTGTTGCGATTTTTTAAAAGTTATTTTTCATTAAAATAATTTTTTAATACAAATATTGTAAGAGGTATTAGTTTATGTACGTTTACTTCTATCACAATCTTGTCCGGTCTTATCATCTTTTAATACTCAAATAGTAAATGAGCTGATACACAAGTTAAATCTCTCGTTGCCTCAAAGACCTCACGTGTAGGGGAGTAATGCATGTTAAATCTGTCTAGAGCTCAAACGTCCTTCAGTTGGTGTGGTGTGGCTGTTAGGAGAGAGAGGTACCAACTCAGGTGTCGTCCTCGTCACTTGACCGTGGTTCAAAATGACGAGATCCGTCACCGAAAGCCCTGGAGTAGCTGAAAAGTGCGATATTAATATTCACTCACTCACTCACAAAGACCTCACGTTATCATGGTATAGAAATATGGAGAGTAGGAGGCCAGCTTAAGTCACATCCTCTTCACTCGACTGGGGCTCAGAACTACAAAGTCAATCGCCAATAGTTTTTGTGTAGCTTCTGAGTGTGATATTAATAAACAGTTAATTATCTCGCATGAATTATACACAGTAAAATACTAACATTTTTTTTAAAGAAAAGAGTAGGTGATTGAAAGGGGTATAGCTACCTCCGTATCAGCCGTGTCAATATATAGGACCCCCAAGCTACAGGGGCCCCAATAAATGTAAGCAAAAGAAATGTAACATGTTAAGGGGCCCCAAAAAAGGACATCCAAGAAATTTTGATACAGGGTCCACTCAGGACAAGCTACGCCAGTGGTGATTGAAGTTACAGGGGAAGGGGGAAGTCCAAAAAGAATTCAAATGACTCATATTAAAGATATATTCATACTCTAAAATTCGTAAATGGCTCACATATAGACATAAATGATCAAACAATCTGAAATATAGATCCCGAAAAGAAAGATTATGCAGATTATTCATCTAGGACTATACTAATTTATTTCATCAACTTTGACTTCAAATTAATTGCAAAGTTGCCACTAGGCTCTATCTTAAAACAATATTATCATCTGTTTTGCTATGCGAGTTAATCATTCTCTATTCTCGAAATATTTAAAAAGAAGCAACGTGATCAATAAGATTGTTTTTTTGGAAATTATTCAAATACTAGTTCTTTACAATATAATTAACTTTTTAATTAAAGTATGCGTACTCAACCTATGGTACTCCGAGGGTACGTAAAATTGTTTCAAGAGATACGCGGGGGAAAAACTGTGATGCTGGACATTAACAGATTGATTGAACATAAAAAGAAATGTGTTTTTCAGTAATAAACAGATCTCTTATAGTTTGAAAGGAAATTTTTTTTTAACGTCATAAGTCTTATTTGCCATGTTATGTATAATTAAAAATTTATTTGTTCGTATGATATCACGACTTTCTCTTAAGAGCACATCTACCTTTTTTTTTTACTGAATATGAATCATTGTTTCTTGGAATGTTTTTATGCAGCGAAATAACTCTTAAATTATAAAAAGGAAACAAATTTGTTTTTCAATTATTGTTCCACAGAATACTCAATAGTGCTTTATTTTTGTAGCATTTACTGTAATTAATTTAGTGGTCGTCCTATAACGGATTTCAATAAGTTTGGGCAACAATGCCTTGTCTGTCTCCCTACTTTTTATAATCATGTTGTTTTTAATTTTTGACGAGACTTTACGCGACTTTCAACTACTAATCCTCTTGGAGAATCTTTGGACCAGCAATCGCGTTTTTTTCGCAGCCATCCCTCTTAAGAAGAAACCATGAGATGCAAATTAGTTAGAGTGCATATAGTTAAAGTTTAATGTTCGTAGATCAGAAGAAGCGGAGCCGCTGAAAGCAGTGTTACTATGGTAAGAATTAGAATTACGCAACGTGACTAAAGAACGGTTTTTAGCTACTAGAATAAATTAGTGAATCTAGAAATATTAAGATAGGAAGTATTGATTAAAAGTTAAACTATTCGGATTTCCTGCGCTTATTCACGAATAGTCGTTGCTTTCTTTATATCACTCAGGGGTCCCCTTTATAGATTACTTGTTCTAGAATATTACCTTTGATAATAATAGATTAGATGTATCATGGATAGTCTTGGTCATTCATCGTTCCCTCCTACAGCTTTAAGTAGATAAGATGATGAGGAAGCGACTCCAGGGATAAGACCATTACAAGTTTGCACTCAAAGTGAATGGTGGCATAGTTTTATATTATTTAAAAAACCTATAATTAAATATGTATAAATACCAATGTACACCACTTTTGCATAACTAGAAAAAATAAAAATATCTGTATATTATAGTTTTATAACTATAGTTACACGTAGATGTTAGTAATTGTACACTATGGGGAATGGGGTACGTCGAGCAGTGATGATAGGTCAAGGGGTACTTGAGTTAAGAAAGATTTAGAAATGCTACTTTAAAGAATAATTTTACAGTTACTTGAATAGTTAAGAACAATATATACTTTTTTCGAATAAATGTTTCGTTGTTGTTGCTAATGCCACCTGTCTGATGGTGTCAGATCGAGACCCACGAAATTCATCGTGGCTAAGGGCTAGTTTTTGTGCCTGTCGTTAGTGGTAACTTAGAGCACCATATACAGATGACATGACGATTTGGCTCGTTTCCATGGTCTCCCACCTCTCTATCCCTTCCACCAACCTCACGAAAGAATTTTCAGCTCGACTGTTATTTAGATTAACCCCATGCCGCACAAGCACTGTACTTTTACAAACATCTATGTTTTCTCCGGGATTCGAACTCAGACCCTAGGTCACAGCAGTCATAAATGTTTTATATACTTCTAGTTGAGTTGATGTAGAACCCAGTAGTATACGCTGACCTCTCTTATGAGAGGGTTACAGTCGAAAAAACACATAGACGAAAAGGGGATGGTAAGGGGGAGCGAGGAGTAATGGTAAAATTTAAGTCTATTGGTCCGCCCCCTTGTATACGCCACTGATAAAACCCTAAATCGGAATTAATTCGTTCATCGAATCTGGTAACTAAAAAAGACATTTGCGTTTAGATTTGTAAATAAATGTAACTCCTGTAAAATTGAAAATTCTCGATACTTTTTCCAGGATGTATTTTAATATATATATACTCCGTAAGGCAGTGATGAAACCTAACATCAAGACCGAGTTTTACAGAAGAAGAGCAAAGTAAAATCTGCTCACTGAATCAAAAGTGACATCTCATGCAAATTTCAGCCTAAAGTTTTCCCAAGAATTGAAAGGTGGAACGAAAAGTTACTAACTTCTTGAAGAGCGAGTCAATCATTTGATAATAGAAATTCTTGTTAGATTTTTCTTAAAATTAGATTGAAGATACTTGAATTTTCGTTTTATAAGAATCTTTAAGCATTTGCATTTAGGAGAAAAAATAATCTTGCAAAAAGCTTGTAAAAGCAAGGTAATGTCTTAAAGTTATTTTTATTATGTTAAGGTATTTGGTACGAAACAAATTTTCAAAAGCATAAATGCATATATTTTTTATATTTAGTGTCACTTGGATTACAATATACAAAGAAAACTGTTTTACTAATATTATTACTAAATAAAACTATTTAAATGCATTTTTTTTTCTTTTGCAAAAAATAAAGGGAAAAGACATATTTTTGAAACATTCTTCTTTTATGAAAACGGCTTCTATAATAATAATATTTTGCCTATATATATAGCTAAGATTTCTGCACAAAGCCTGAACTATGATTTTTGATATATATAATGTATAAGTGGATGTAATTCTATTTTATTGTATTAGTTAGTAGAGAAATTTTAACAAAGAGGTCCAATATTATTTCAGTAGATCGTAACATAGTAAATAATGTGAATTTTTCCAAAATGATAATTCAACCTCGGTATAGAAGTCTTATCTATATATAGGCAAAATATTATTATTATCGAAGTATTTTTCGAAAGAGGAGAATGTTTTGTGAAAATGTCATTTTTCCTTAATTTTTTGTCAAAAAAATTGCATTTAAAATTGTTTCATTGTATTAATATTCTTAAAACAATTTAACCTATTCTAATTCAAGTGACACTAAATATCAAAAAAAATTATTCATTTATATGCTCTTTCAAAATCACGATCCAGTCGGGCACCTTAAAACTTTTAGTCTTTGAAATGATATCACAAAAGTTTTTGCTTCAATTTTTGTTCTATTTGCTTAATATCGTATAATTTTCTTTAATATAAGCGAACTGGATAATTTTGTCCCTTTCTTGATGAAATTTGCTCATTGCAAATAAAGAATATTGATTTTTAAGCCCAATAATTCTTTGAAAGGGAAAGAGTAAGTGTCACTACTAATATTTTGTTTGAGAAATTATTCCTTCATCGAAATTTTTACAAATTTAGATTACTTGTCACTGGAAATTGCTAAAATTGTGATTTTTATTCATTTCTTTTTTTTCCATTAAAGCACCAGTTCTGGAAAACTTCAGTTCATTATAACTTTTTGGAACTTGTTTGTAGAATTTTTATGATAAAAAAAAAAGTGCCCCAAATATAACATAGTTCGTTTCTATGCTGCTTAATTTATTCCATAAAATATATGAAAGCTCATTAAAGGAACAGTTTGTCAGTCTCACTGATTTGTTTTATGTGTCAAAAAGTATAATGACTTTGAGTGTTAATTTCGAATTCTCTATTGATCATTACTTATTTTTTTCCTTAGATAGTTAATAAAGTGCAGGGGGAACTTTCAAAACAAAAATTACCTTTATTAAGGATAAACAAAACTTTATTATTGAAGGAAAATATGGAAATATGAAAAAAAAAATCTTTTCAAAAGAAATATTCACAATGTCGTTGAAATTTAGAAAGGTCAGAAGGCTTAATTTTGTGAAATTTATGAAATCGTATTTCTGCAATTAAATTAGATTTTCTATAAAACATTGAAAGTTTGGATATTTTTTAATTTTTTATAATAAAAAACCAAAATTTAAAAAAAAAGAGAATTTTTGCAAACCCCCAAAAATCTAAATAATTAAAATATATCGTAAACTTAATAATTTCCCACATTACCTAACATTTTATTTCCATGTTTGTTTGTTTTTCAAGATACTTATTCAAAAGCATAGTGTTAAAATTAGAAAATATTTAAAAATCAATTATTTAAAAGCTTACATTTTTTAGAAAAATTAAATTAAAGCCAGTCATTTAAAATTTAATGCAGAGTTTATTGGATGTTGATTGTTTCATTAATTATTTTTTAAATGTTCTAGAGTAGACATACTTCAATTAGATTTTATTAAAATTTAATGTTTCCTGGCGTTAATTATCCATTATGCTTATGCATTTCCAAATATTTGGGATATATTTATTTTAAATACCATGTGGATGTTGTGTGAAGAAATCCGAAATAGTTTAGGGTTCCTTATTGTAAATCACTTAGTAATATTATTGTATTATATATATTATTGTATTATTGTAGTAATATTGTAGTTATATATATTTATAATCTAAAACTCAGAGTTATATAAATATTCGTTATGTTTCTATCTCGAACTTCAAATTGTTTTATAATGTAGCATATTCTAAATGCAAAGTGTGCGTTTGTGAACCTTAGAGTTAAATAAGAGTTAACAAAAATTTAAATGTGTGCGTGAGTGTGTGCACATTTAACAACATATCAACGATGCGAGGAAACGCTCTGATTTTGAGTAAGCCTAACTAGGTATTGAAATAATTTCTAAATCGTCTTTTAGTTTAGGTTCCGAATAGAGAGTAAAGCGTGGGAAATTACGCCCTACGACTCTAAAAGGAAATGAGATAGGACTGGAATCTGAAGGTTGGACGATCTTTTCTAAGAAAGTACTAGTTTAATTTTATACCCAGATATGTAAGATGGAAAAACATATAAAAAAACGGGAAATAGAGCTTTGGCTGCGTGATAATTTAATTTCCATTACATAAATAAGTATTTGCATTTGTGCGTGATTAAAGAAAAAAACATTTTAAAAGCATAGAAGTATGTCTAAATGTGAATTATTTCTTTTAAAGGAAATTGATTAATTTTTTCATAAATACGAAAATAATATACAAATATAAGTTATTTATTAAAAACTAAACCTTTTAGAACATTTTGAATTTTCTTTATTATTATATCAACTTGATTTAGGTACCTTTTTATTCTTGGTTATTGGACATTCTTAATTCTATTGAAAGTTTAAGTTTTGTTAATACCCATGAGCATATGAAATATGTGTTTGTACTCTCTTAAGATAACATAATTTTTTGTTTCATCTCAACACAAGTTGTTAATATTTGCATAAAATTTCAATAATTAAAATGTTTTAATTATGTTGATTAAAATAATTTGGCCTCCTTTATCGTTATATTATATATCCAGATCTAAGGATTTAAGTCTATGAATTGAAAAATTAGAAATGATCTAAAAAGAGTAATTATGAGGCTTAGTTTGTTAAAATTATGTGCAGTATAATTCATTATCTTTTTGAACATTTAGTAGCCTAATGTGCTTTGCGATCTTAATTTTAAATCTTGTATCTTTTCTAATGAAAATACATTCCATGCTATGTAATTTCCTATATAAAATTTAATATATTATAATTTTTGTATATTTAATTTAATATATTATATATAAATGAATTGTTATTAGTATTAAAATTGGTATAAGAAGTTCTAAAATTTCATTTGTCAATTTTGAACAAGCATTATAGGCAATCAGTAACATGTTTTCTCTCGGCTTTGCATTGATTTGGATTCAAGTAGCAAGCATAATATCGAAATCATTTTGTTCAGAAAAATATAAAAAGTATTAAAACCTAAAAAAAAATTTTATTATTATTTTTAATGGACTCCGATTGGTGTTTTACCATTGCGGACCTAGTACATTCCCCGGGAGCTGGTATCTCTTTTTAGTGTGACAACATATAGGCGGATACCAATCGCCGCAGGTAATTTTGACGCCCAGTTTCCTCCATAGAGGGCTGACCTGAGCTCTGACGATGCGAACCTGTACTAGGATTTAATTTTGCCGAGAGCATACAAGCCAAACAGAAATCTTGGGACCTAAAAAAACCAAAAATAATAGGAATAAATATAAAAAGAAATGTCACGGAATTTTATTTTAAGGGAATATTTATTTTATTCCGTAGGTGCCATATGATTAGAAGATATTTCATCGCTATCAAAAAGAATTAAAACATGTTATAAGAATTTTCCCGGGGTGGGTGGATGAGACAAGAAGTACTATTATTTGCATTATTAAGTAAGAGAATAATTCCGTATCTAAAAATAAGGGAACAAATCAGAAAGGTTAAATAATAAATAGTTTTTCAAACAACTCACAAAAATGTAACTTTATTTATGATTGAAAATTTATTTCAAATTTGTGCAAGACCCATAATTTTCCAGAAAAGAAACTTGTTGCAACTCAAACAACTCTAACCAACCATTATTCGAATAATTGGTTTTTAATTTTTTTTAATTTTAATTTTATTTATTTATTTTTTTTTTTTAGGAAAAAAAGGGGGAAATTATTTTGTTCCCCAAAATAACAACATTTCTTCAATTAAAATATTAACCTCTATACTATATCTTCCTCTGACAAACCATAAAGTTCGTGTATGATTTTATTATATAAATTTTAGTATTAAGGATTCCTTAATTATTTTTTAAAATCTCCAGAATTATTTCTTTAACGTCTTCTTTAATTATTATAAAGATTTATAAGAAAACAAAGTTCCAGCAAATTAAGAAAATGTCATAAGAAAAGATAAAAAAAAAATATCTGTGTTCATTGTTTAAAAAATTAAGAATTTTTAAAAAAAAATAATATTTATTTAAAAAGAAGATATATTAAGGATGAATTCTTATTAAAAATTTAAAAAATGTTTTCGATTTTGGTTGTAAATTCTATTTGACACTAATGATTATCCAACAAAAAGTAATTGCTGCTGTATAAAATATAAATAACCGTCTAGAATTTCACACAAATCACTGAACAAATTGATTTTTCAATTTTAATTGGAAAATAAACTATGACTCATTCTGCTTTTAATGCAATTTAAATTTTTATAAGTAAATAAGAAGTATTTTAACAATCTAAACTATGTTACGTTACTTAAAGGTAAAAGTGTTTACTTTAAATTGCAATTTCTTAAAAGTGTAAATTACAACACAAAAGGAACATTTTTGAAAATTCTACTCATCTTATCATTTTAAACTTTGCACACGTATTAGCACTATATAAATATAAATAAATATTTTAGAGATTTTGTGTGTCAAAGAAGTTATTCCAAAAAAAATTTATGGGTAAAAATGTACTCTAATTCTCTTCGCTTAGAAGCTTTTCTTAAGTTACTCCACATATGAATTTTTTTAAAAAAAAACTACTCACACATTTTTTTAAATGATCTCATTAGAATAACAATAATAATGTAATTAATATCCATTTAAGATTTGATTGTCGGCCAGTCAGCATTTTAAAAAGTCCCTTAAACTTAATCTTTGTGGAAATAGGGAAAGTACATCGTAACCCCCAATAAATCATTGTTGCTCCTGCTAAACTAAATCCAAACAACCTATCAGAATTTTCATAAAAAAAGGGAGAAAACAAAAGATCATTGGTTGAAGAAAAAAATATTTTAAATGCACCTAAAAGGGGAGGAGAACAGAAAGAAGAGTTCGAAGAATTGTTGCTGTGTCTCCTACTGTGTGCTTTAATCACCGATTCACAATAACAAATTACTTCTCCCTGTTATCTTTCAATCTCCTTAATACAAAATTTATTTCCCCCCTTTCCCCGCACGAAATGATTTCTGTAGGATAAAATCTGAAAATAAAACTTTGTATCCTAGCATTCATTCCCAGATGGGGCATGGGGGTGGAGCGAGAGAGATAGAGAAAAGAACGAAAGGGGTTCTTAAAAGGGAGGGGGTGCGGAAAATACATCACTCGGCTTAATCAATTTAACTGTTCAAAGTGCGTTCTGAACTTCTCTGTGTGACTCTGTACTCTGTTCCTCAATCTCTGTTACTGACAAGACC
Organism: Trichonephila inaurata madagascariensis; assembly: GCA_019973955.1. Taxonomy (NCBI): domain Eukaryota; kingdom Metazoa; phylum Arthropoda; class Arachnida; order Araneae; family Nephilidae; genus Trichonephila; species Trichonephila inaurata. The sequence continues at coordinate 157,345 of BMAV01010551.1, read as the reverse complement.
CATAGTTATTTGGGGTAATTACTGAAGAAAAACGTGTTTTTTTTTCTGCTTCGTTTTTATTTTGTGTGCGTCCATAAGAGGAATAGATCCCGACTCTTGTGTGTATGTGTATTTTTCATTTCGTTTGGAAGCAGAGAACCCCCCTTTCTCCTTTTTTTTACGCGCCAGGGTTGTGCGAAAAATAGATTTTTTTGGCGGGAATCCTTCCGTCATAAATAGATAGGGGTTAGATCTTTTGAGATGTAAGTATAAAAGATGAATCATCATTATTCATTTAGAACTAGAAATATTCGGGAGAAAGGGTAAAAAGGGAGCGTAAAATAAAAAAGAGAGAGAGATTCTGCTTTTATCAGCACTGCCCCTACCTCTCACTAGGATTCCCTTTTGGAATGAAATAAAAATTCTCCCGAAGGAGGAGGGGGGAGGTAGGAAAACAGGAATCTAAGGCATTTCAGAAACAACAGGAGATTCAAGCAAGCGAAACCATATGGAGATCTATTGGAGAGGGAAAAGGGGTCTAAGTCAGGAGGTCTTCCAAACTTTCTTCTCCTTTTCCTCTTTCGCGCCGCCCTCTTCTTTTTTTTTTTTTTCTTTCCTAACTTTTCTAAACTTGCGTCTACTGGAAAAAGTTAGTTTTCTGGCTGTTTTTAGGTAATAAAATCCTGTTTAACTGAAAAGTGTTTAAGATTTATTAAATTTGTAACTTAATATAATTTTGAACATAGATAATTAGATTAATTTTTAGAATTCCTTTAGCTTTTCGTAGTTACTTTTCTTTCATGATATTAACTTCTTAATTATTATTAATATTCAGTAAAAATTATTAAGAGTATTCTTATATATTTATACAATTTATTCAAAACAGTCAAATAGCGATAATAGGTTTTTTTTAGTACGCTTTGATTTAAGATTGGTATAAATAAAATTACTGTTAAAAAAGTACGACTTTTTTTTATAAAAGAAATATACTAAGATAATTTCTATAAATTATGTCGTAAGCAAAATAAACACATTAAGTTTGTAAACGCATCAACACTATTAATTAGTTTTAAATATTTCTTTAATAAATATTATTCATTTATTTTATAAGTGATGTACGATAACAACTTCGGAAAAACGTTGGAAAGTTTTCGTTTTCAAATAATATCAATTAAGTAGCCAAATATAATTACACGCAATAAGTTATTTGTATGAAGAATGCATTTAATTAATTCGTAAAATTCCCGATAAATATTATTAATAAAATTTCTTAGAAAATGAAAAAACATATATGAATTACTTGAATTCGTTGTTTGTTTATGCACTGTCAGTTGCACACTTCGGCGCATTCTCAGAATCTTATTTGAATGAGTGAATATTAACGTCGCACTATTCAGCTACACGAGGGCTTTTGGTGACGGACCACGTAATTTTGAACCATGGTCAAGTGACGTGAACGACACCTGAGCTGGCACCCCCCTCTCCTAACTACCACACCACACCAACGGGAGGACATTTCAGCTCTCGACAGATTTAACGTGCATCGCTGCCCTACACGGCGGGTCTTTAGTGGTACAGGGCTCGAACTCATGACATGCCTGCCATGATCCGATACCTTAACCACTGGGCTACCGCAGCCCTCAATCTTATTTGAAACTTTATAGAATGCGATTCTATAAAATTTCCAGAGATAAGGGCCTGGTAGATTCAACTAGACGTCGTAACTGAGTATTCAAAGGAGTCATTTGAAGAGGCGTGATAGTTGTGCTTAAATATACGTCACTTTTCTCCCTTGTAATATTAAACCGAACTCAATTCGTAACAATAACAGCACAAGATTAAGAAGTCATATGTTCGATACTTTATTCCAAATAACACCATCAAAGATAACACTGGATAATATTGATTGGACAATCGAAACAGATATCTAAATTTTTATTTGGTGATTGTTTGATTATTTTTAATGTATAAAAAAACTTCATGACGACTATTGGTAATTAACTTCGCAATTTCAAGTAACAATCAATTAACGAGGATGACATTTGAGCTAGCATCCCGCCTTTCACATCCACGTAATGATTGTGATTTTTTTATTCCCAACAGATTTCACATACCCTGTCAATCTTTGAAAATACAAGACGTGACAGAAACTCATCAGTTTATGATCCAAGCCCTCTTTTAGGGGTATGCAGAAGTTCTTAGAGTGAACTACTATTTAAATAAAACCATCTTGGTTACTTGATGGTAATTCACAATAAGTTCCTTATAGAGTAACTTCAGTTATAATTTAAAACTATTAATTGTTTTGTGGTTGTCTTATCCTTGCAGAGAGAAATCAAATAGCAACGAAGGCGTCCAAAACTCTCCTTGCTATGTCGATGACCTTTGTCAAATAAAGCAGTTGATGGTCCATGGGGTTTAGGTCTAAGTTGTGGAGTTTAACTAATAAAGAAGGACAATAAAAAATATGGTTAGGAGAAAGTTGAATGTCAGGATAGAGTGATGACACAAATATTATAACTTTGGCCATCAGGGGACATTTTTATTCCTTTAAAGTGTCTTGTACGTAGTTTAGCTATGGTGGTTGAAATTACGTGGTTACAGTTAAAATCTGGAATGAAGTGCTTCTGAACTAGATAAGAGGTGAATTTTTACGTCTGGCATCAATATCTCTAAGTGTAAGGGTATTGGAAAGTTATGGGGAATTTCGGGCCTCGTTGGCAGGGTTATCAGCCTCATTTCCAAAGATGTCTATGTGGGCCGGTATCCATTGCAAAGGGCAAGTTCTTTGGGATGCAGCTACTCTATTAAGAGTAATTATATCCTGGGTCAGTTGAGAAGTGTCCTTCTGGATCGCCTTGAGCGCAGATCTAGAGTCTGAAAACAGTAAAAAGCACTGGAACTTTCAATTGCCCTGTTGTGGTAGTTATCTAAAGCTTCTTTAATGGCCACAAGCTCGCACATAAAGTTTGAGGAAATTTTACCCAGGGGAATTCTATAGAATACAAGTTCACCATTTCGGTGAATAAAATAGATTCCAACGCCACCTTTATTAAGGCCAGTGTCAGAAGATCCATCCGTATAGGCAATTATTTGGTTTTCTGCCAAATTCGAAAGCTCCCCGATGATGAGAATGCCTTTCTTCTTGAGCAGCGCAGTTAACTTTGCTTCACAGTTATAAAATATTTAAATTGATTTTTGCTAGTGAAGAGGGGCAGATGGATGGAAGAGGTTCTTCGATTATATTAATAGCTTTATGTTGGAGGAGAACGTTGAAGTAGAAACAGAGTGTGGACTAACCCCCTTAAACAATAGAAAAAAGTTGGTCACCATAAGATTCACCAACAAAATTTGAAGCCTAGCAGACCGTCATATGTCCCACAAAACTTTCAAAGCTTGGACTGGCAGATACAGACTGAAATGGTCCTCAACTCTACAACATGACCTTGTAATAAGGAAAATTCTCAATTAGTTAAACTAAACAAACCTTATTGTGCGAACTTTTATGTATTGCTACGAAAAGACGCGTCATTGCCATTTATTTAGCTTATCTTCCAATCTAAAACTCTGCTCAAACCCAAGAAAAAAATTATCGCTGCCAGAATTAAATTATAACCGAGAAATTACGACAACAATAACTAGACTAAGGACAAAGCATTTTAAGGTCATGAAGATTCTGCCTGATGGTTCCAGATCATATGTGGAATGCAGGCACTGCCCATGCACGCAACTGGATCCCAAAAACCTTTTTGGCTGTCATTCCATTGTTGGTGCCCTTTTTAAAATAGACGATGACTGCAGCGTGGACATTCTATACTCGGATCGTGCCATGGATGTCGCCAAGGCAGTGATTCATGCCTTTGGCGATACTTGACAATATATTTATGTTTTGTTATTACCACCTTTGCACTTTATCATACACGACAACAGCAACATCTTCCAAGCTTCATTTACAACCACTTGGCATGGTCACGAACTCGTAACCGTTGTGGTTTCTACCAAGTCATGGTAATGAGTACTGAAACTAATGAAACCTGCAACGTAGAGGGACTGATGCCCATTAAATGTCAAAGTTCGAAGTCCTCGGTTTACGCAGTGTGTAAGTTTGAGGAATACCAGTTCAGGTGATGTCACTTGGCCGAGGTTCAAAATTACGAGGCCCGTCGCCAATAGCCCTCGCGTCACTTCAGTATGACGTTAGTAAACAATCGATAAGTCGATTTCCTACTTAGAAATTGAATCTATTAAGATTGTAATAATTTGAAAGTCAAATATAAGGCGGTGTTATTCAAATAAAAAAAAATTAGGCAGAAGGTGTTCGATCCTTTCGTACTTTTAAAATGTTCTTCATCTAACGAAAGAACAAATACTGAACTCGACTGTTTTTTTTTTCGAATAGAAAATGTTCAAACTTTCAAATTGCGTTCCGTGGTTTCACTACCCTGTATTTTAATGGTATCATAATTTAATTATTTACTAGTAAATTTTATTTAAATTGCCCCATTTTTCTGCTGTGAAATATGTTGCTTCCTCCGAGACATTTAACTTGGAGAATGGGGTGCCAATTCAGGTGTTTCAGAATTACGAGATTCATCGTCAATTGCCCTCTTGCCATTTTATGGTGCGAGATTAGTAAAAATAATCATTGAGCCAAAACTGAGATATTGGACATAATCAGCTTAAATGCAAATTTTTACCGATATCACAATTTCTTGGCGTTTTTATTCCCATTCCATACCTAGAACATAATCAAAATGAAGAAAAAATTATTTGAAGAAAGTGACAAAATGGCTGCATCAGATTGGCTTGAAATTATTGTTTATTTTGGCACTCTTCTTTTTTTGACTCAGGAAATTGCCGCAACTAATTATCGCTACGCATTTTAAAAGTTTGGTCTCCACGAAGAAAGTATTTCGTTTTAAATCCGAACAAACGAATAATGAAATGTGCCAATGCATATTTATAGAATGTTTACCACCAAAGCTGCGTAATATTGGCAAACATTTCATGGTAAACAATAGCTTTAGTGGTTTTCTTTTGTGTCTAGTAATTGTTGACAAAAAAAAAGTTTCCTTGAGGGGGGAGGAATTCCTTTAGAATTTTACTTCCAAAACCTCTATCGGATCGTTATCAACAGCTTATGGTGCAATTTTATTTTTAAACAAATACAAAGAGTTTCTTAAAATTAGCCGTCGAATCAAAAGTACAAATTAGAATCTTTTAATGATTTAAACTATTCGTTGAATAGTTTAAATCTTGCAGAAGTATGTCAAAGATATTATTAAACATAAAAAGTTCTTCAATATGCATCTCACTGTTGATATACTAAAAATAATATAATTCATTCCATATACTCAAGCGTCAATGTGTCGCTTCGAAAACAATTTTTAATCTAACTAAAATTTTCAAAAAATTTTTTTGTAATCTTTTATTTTTGTCAATAACTAATTCATTTGCGACTATGGATTTATTGTACAGAATGAAAAGGCGTTATTGTGTACTTAGTTGGTGTTCATTTCGTTTCGTGAAGAACTTTTTGTGAACATTAATGTTTACATTAATATGTTTCCATAGTAATTCTCAAACAAACCAAACTATCTTAATTATATGTAGTACCTTAAGAAGTGTGTACTTATTATAGTATTTTTTCACACATTTTGCTTTGCAATTAAGCGACTGTATATTAGAAATTACATTTCACCATCGAAAATTCAAAAATCAATGTGTATGAAATTACTTTTTTCAAATTATCATTTTCATTTTCAAAGGTATTTTTAATTTGTGAACATAAAATATTTGCGTAAAAAGACAAAAAGTACAATTTTGTTTTTACAAAATAAAGTATTCTTATATCTGCAGTTATACGCGTAATAAGTTTTAACTGGATTGATTCCTTAGAAATGCTTAAACTCCCGGAAGAATGTTTTAAAATATCAAAACTTGTGAGTATTTAGTTATTTCTGCTGTTTTACTGCATTGCTATTCGTTCAACGCAATAATTAATATTTTTTTAAATCTATTTTGTATCGAAATTTGAGAAAAAATGTCATGCTTTTTTGAATACTGCATCTTTTAACTAGTTAATTAATTTTGTAACTTTCTGCTTAGACCTACTTATCGAGTAAAATTATCCAAAACTTGCATAGATTTTTAAAAGTTATCAGTTTGTCATTTTTCTCAAAATTACTTATGTTAATTGCCATTAAATCAAAAATAATTAAAACTAAGAACTGTTATAATGTGTTTATAAACAGGAATAATTTAAACTTAATCTGTATTCTCGAATTTGAACACTTAATTTTAAAAAGGTGATGTATATTTAAAAATTCAATTTAAAACACAAACATGTGTACGCTTAGAAAAATGTATAGCTTACATACATATTCTTTAAAAAATATCAATTACTCTTTCAAAGAAATAGCACCACGCTTCAGAATTACGAAGTCTGTCGCCAACAACTCTCGCTTTACTTTAAAAAGGCGACTTAAATTAAAATAAAATCCTTTAAATAAAGGTCATGCTAAATTGATTACTTTTGTATATTTTTATATAATTAAGCATGTCCGAAAGTGGCCATGGTTGTGAACTCACTAGTGCGCAGAAAATCGGAAGTCGTTGTGTTGGCGGGGTATAGAAGCGTGGAGAGTGGTGGGGGGGAGATATGGTGCCATCTTCGTCATTTTGTCCATGATATCATCTTGAGTGTAGCTCAAAATTACGGAGTCCATCGCCAATAATGTCTTCAAGTGGCGTTAAAACAATCTAGTAATCAATCTAGTCTTTAAGATATCCGACTACGTTCGGAACTAGTGATTTTGCAAAAGCGCATAAATGAATAATTTTCATGATATTTAGTGTCACTTAGATTAGAATACATGTATCAAATTGTTTTAAGGACATTTTGACAAAAAAAATTATTTAAATACAATATTTTGGCAAAAAATTAACTTAGAATAACCTTTTTCAAAATGTTCTCCTTTTGTAAAAAATGCTTCTATTATAATGATATTTTGCCTGTCTATAGCTCAGACCTCTGTACAGAGGCTCAACTAGAATTTTTGAAGTATATTACTTAGAAGTGATTTTATTCATATTTTACGACAGCAGAGGGGAGCAATTTTAAGAAAAAAACGCCAATAATTATATTTCAATTGTTGGTAACTCTGAAACTAATGTGAATTTTTCAAAAATCATAGTTGAGCCTCTGTACAAAGGTTTGAGCTATAGACAGGCAAAATATTATTATAATAGAAGCATTTTTTCACAAAAGGAGAACATTTTGAAAAAAAGTTATTCTAAGTTAATTTTTTGCCAAAATATTGTATTTGAATAATTTTTTTTGTCAAAATGTCCTTAAAACAATTTTATACATGTATTCTAATCTTAGTGACACTAAATATCACGAAAATTATCCATTTATGCGCTTTTTTAAATACACGGTTCCGAACGTAGTCGGATACCTTAAGCATTATTTAAAGCTTTTTTAATGGAGATTAAAAATCAAAACATTTCTTGGAAAAAAAATTATATGTATTTTCTGGTGTATAGTAAATAAATATTAGCATTTATATTTTGTTTCGATTACTAAGTTTTAAAATGTATTGAAACATAAAACTTTGTGTATTATTAATCGTTAAATTGTTTCTTTTTATATTACTTCAAATTGGGGAAACCCTTTTTGTGGGAAAAACATCAAAGGTTAGTATATGATTTTAAAAGGGGAATTTTTTTGGGAAAAAACAAATGCCCCTAACTTTTTTTTTTTTTTTGTAAAAATTTCTTTTGTTACGTTTTACCTCAAAACTTAACACAAAACTGTATTAAAAACACATTTTTTTTTTTTAGAAGGGCTTACCATTTCTTTTTCCTGCACAAAATGCGTGTAAATTTTTATAAAAATTACCAAATCCTAGAAAGTAAAGCTTTTCCTAATCTCAACGCAACTCTCCCATGAAAATTTTTTTTTAAATTTTCTCAAATATTAGAATTTGTAGCTTTTTTCCTTTAGTATGTAATTTATTCGCAATTTTATATATTCTCTGTTTTTTAGATAAATTCACAATGTAAACGCTAATAATTTAATTTAGTTGAAAATTAAATATTTTTTAAAATTTTAATTGTTTTATCTTACTATCCCGTTTTACTCTTTTATTATTAGTATCTTACCAGCTATATTTTTTATATAAAATATGCTCTGGAACTTTATATGCCTTTATGCTTATCAGTAGCGCACACAGGAATTTTTCAAGGGTGGTTGAAAGTTCACCATTCTTGTATCACGCTTCTTTTGATTTTGTCGATTTTCGGGAACAAAACACAGTAAAAAACTAATTATTTAAAAAAAATTTCATTAATTAATAAATTTAACATTTATAACAAATAATAAAATTTTTTTACAATAATTTGGGTTTTAAAGTACGGAAAAAAAACAAAGGGCTTTTGGGGGGACCCCCTTGTGTGCGCCACTGATGCTTGTTCATAAAAGACAAATTTTTAATCTCGTTTTAAATTTATTCTTTATTGTATTCATTCATGCAATTTTCAAAAAAATACGGGGTCCATTTTAAAGACCATGTTTTATTCCTTCTCGTAAAATTTATCTGAAATAAGTTTCTTTTTTTTACCATTAAAAAAAAAGACTTAGATCCTGTTAAAACGTGTTGTACTGTTCAGTTCTTTTGAAAAAATTAAAAACTAGTGTTTATGAGATGTTTTTTTTTTTTTTTTTTCGAGAAAATGTACAGTATACTAAGTCCTAAAAATCAGGAAATCATGAAAAATTTATTTTATCATTTTATATGTCCTTATATTATTATGAATTCGTATTAGATGAATTTTTACAAAAACCTAATAATTTTTATGCAATGCTTTTGAAGATTTAACGCGCGTTATTAAATCTGTTCGGCTTTTTTATTTCGTTTTGAAATGTTTTTACAGCAAAGAACAAATTAAGTTTCTGTTGATAAAAATTTAGTTTCGTTTCGAAGGTCATATAATTAATCAAATATTTACTTAACATGGTAATTTACGGATTTGGGGTCTTTTTCGAAGTTTTTTTAACAAAAATTCCTATGTTGTGAAATATTTTCATTCACTTTTATGTTTGTTGTTCCCAGTTTTGTGGGCATCAACAAAATGGAAACTCCAATATTCAGTTAAATATTTAATTTTTTTAGTCTTGAATAATTATTGTTTTTCTTAATAGGTTCAAAACAATAATTTTCTGACTTTTTTGTCTTATTTTTGATGTAAATAAGTGCTATAAAATATTTGTAAATGCATTTTTCTTATCAACACGAGGGCTATTAACAACGGACCTCTTAATTTGCATCCTCGTAACCAACACCTCATTTCCATCTGAAGAGATCTCACTTTCATAAGTAATCGTTTATTAAGTAAGTAATTTGGTAATGAAAAAAGATGGCCATCTCATCGAAACCTTAAAAGCGCTTCGAAAAGAAGAATTTCGAATTATGTTAAGAAAATTTCAATAAAAAATTTTCATTAAAATCTCTATTTCTTTAATCTTGAAGATTATTTTATCTTTAAACTTATGGTAACTGTTCAAAATGTATTTGACATTTGCCAATTATTCGTCCACTAGCAGAATCCGAAATCATGTGTTGTAAATTAACAGGTTGATCTCACTATGTTAAAGCTTATAAGAAGTGGAAAAAGAGTTCTTTAGAATTTATCTTTTAAAGCATTCATATAAATTTAGTTCGTGAAATTCATTAAAAATAAAATTAACATATTTCCTTCATTTAAAGTAAAGTAAAAATAGTTAGAAAGAAAAATAGCTCACATGGAATTAATGAATGTAAATGTTTCTCTAAATGATTTTATTTTATTCTTTTTTACGTTGTGGGGAATATAGCCCTTCTGATTATATTAATATCCAATGAATGTCTTAACTAATTTAATATTTGTATAGTTGAATGGAATTTGAAAATTTTAATAGTCTTCTAACATATCAATTTTTTGTGTGTTGTGAGTAAAGGTCTAAATTTGTTAATTACTTAAAACATTTCCAGTTCTTAAAATAAAATATTTTCGTTAATCACTCCGTACTTATTAAATTCAACGGTCCCTTTTTAAATTTTTTTTCCTTTGAAAAGTTTGCGAAAAATTTAACATAAGAGTGAGCAATTCATTAAAATTTGTACTATTCTTCCTAACTGTAAGTGATTCCCAGATTAACTGAAATACAATAAAAATTCTATGTGTGGAAAGAAACTAAATAGTTAAACATCTAATTCGATGCATTGGAAGCATATGGTATCTTCTGCATTTATTTTATATCATTAATAAGTAACGTTTATACAAATCACACAGGGGGGTCTTCAAGTTTTTTCTATTCAGGGAACCTTTAGAGCTATAAAGTGTTTTCGGGGAACCCCATTCAACACGTTTAAAAAAATATACCTTAAAATAATATTTAAAGTAGATCAACGTGTTATAAGTACTTAAAGTAAAGACAATTAAAAAAGTATTGTATTTGTTATTGAAAATAATATAATTTTTTTAAATATATTTACTTATTAATAATATTAATTTGGGATCCAAGTTTGATCTACCCATCCATTATATTTAGTAACTGGGATTTGGGCTTGCATTTCTTTACGCTAACTTTCGGAGTCCAGGTTTGTTGAAATCATCGGCAGTCGCTTTTCATATTCTGCGTTTAATTTACTTTTATAGTTTGCTTTTGTTGCCACATACGTTGATAAATGTCTTCACTTAAATACGTTATTCTGAATGGTATTAAAATGTTCATAGCTGTGGGAGAAATCCAAGTATATGTATTCTGCATGAATTTGCAACCTAAAATTTAAAAGCTGTTTTTGCTTAAATTTAGATTTTAACCGTCAAATCTGTTAAAATGTCGGTATGCTGTTCCCTCTCCCTCATTGGAGGTGTTTCTTCCCCCTACAAATGAAAAAAGTGCATTTACCATTAGAAAACTATCTAAATTTGCAAAATGTACTAACACGTACAACATAAATTCATGGAACCCAGGATAGTAAACAACAGAATATTCACAATGTAATAAGTAATTTAGTTGGGCTTTTTATATACTTCTGTTAATTCAAACTTTATAGAAAACGGGAATCCCCTTTGAGCATACATATTTAGAATTTTATTTTTGATTTTTTATTGTGCTTTGTGGAACCCCTAGGCACATGCCTCGTGGAACCCCAGGGTTCCGTGGAACACAGTTTGAAGACCATTGATTTAAATAATGTCTGTCTACTGAAAGTTTCATTCATTCATAATTAAAATAGTAAAAGTTTCTTTAGGCCAATGGGAAACTGTATTAATATGTACTTTCTTTTCATTGTTTGTATCATTTCAAAAGACTAATCGATCGTATATTTTTCAATAAATGAATTTAAATTTATTTTATCCTGTCACTATATATTCGTTACATTCATCGATGTTGATTTATCCGGAAATATGCCAATTTCATGAATTAGAACTCATTCAAATTTTCGTCTGACTGCTTATTTCGCACTTGTTCCCAACCAATATATCTAATAGTGAAAAATGTAAAAAATAGTTCATTATAATAAGGGTGTGAAATTTAAATATATATATGTATATATTTGGTTTCCTGAGGACTTTTTTTTTCTGTTGTGACTTAATTTTTTTAAAAATCATTTTAAGATTGCATTATTTCAAAAAAAATTTGTGTACGCGGAAAATTTTGGTTAAAAAATGCGCAAAATTACATTTTTTTGGTAATAGGTAGGTTTTTGTGTAGACTTATTTAAATAAAAAAGTAAAAAGAGCAATAATATTATCTTTAAAAGTAATAAATGACCGCTGAAAAGTTGATTAAAAAATGCACAACCATTTTACATATCTTCTTTATTGATTTTTTCTGGTAAAAATTATTTAATAATAGAATAAAATCGTTTAGTGATTATATGATTTTTTTTTTAAGAAAAAAGTTAAAATAGGGAAAAAAAATGAAGGAAAAATGAGTAAAATTTATAATACATTTCTTTCGAGAGAGACTGGATAAAAGATCACTCTATTGAGAATTAATTACGTGAAAAAAATAAAATAGTCTTACAATTTTATCATTTTAAAATAACATTGTAAATAACGAAAATTAGGGGAATAAATAAGAAAAATTGTAAGGCATTTCATTCAACTCTTTAATAATAATAAAAGTGATTGTTTCATAAAAATAAATGGAATTCTTTAGTATCTGTAGAAAAATAGGCAAGAAACAATACGTGCGATAATAGTGCAGTAAAAGGCGTGTGAAATATTGTTACGCTCTTCCCTTTTCTTTTCTGTTAAATATTATTAATTACGGAAAAGAAAATCGTTTGGTGCTTAAATTCTTTAACGCTTTTAAATCACATGTAATTAAAAAATTACGAAAAAATTCTTTTAACGATATATTGAAATAAATCAGAAATTTGTAGCTTTTTCCATATTACAAACAACTTAGTAAGTATAAATTTATATTAGTGAATTGATTATGCATTTTTTAAAATCTCGTTTTATTCGATGGATTTAAACTTTTAAGGCAAATTAATTTTCTTTCCATATTTACCTGGTGATTAACAATATTTTTTCTTAAAATTTTTGGCTTTTGTTTTATTTTGGGATATCAAGGGCTAGTTGGCGCAAGCGTGCAAGAAACAAATTTCATCTATAATTATAACATAGTTAAAAATATCGCTATAGTGTACATTTTTTTACTCGTATATTTATATTTTCGGAATTTATGGTTATATTAATTTAGACACATTGTTTGTGCTTTTCAAAAAAAAGTTATTTTTTATTACGACCTGTGCTTATTATATTTCTACAAAACATGATATTTTATTGAGGAGCGAAAAATGGCCTCTGACCTTGGAGTTCAAGGATTGCGATTTGTTTTATTGCTCTCTGTAGATTAATTCTAAATAAATTTACTTCATATGTAATTGATGGGCTGTCCCATCCATCAGTGTAGGAGAGTTAGAATTAGTCAAAACAAATACAATTTATTAACAATTTTAAACAGCCTAAGTTAGGAAATGCACCTTTAGATAAATATGGGAGCAAAAGCGAGGTAGACGATGTAATTAATATTTTAATTATAAATTGAATCATTTACTCTCGGGGCGTCTTAGTCGTATACATTCCATATAATCGTAGTAACGTTTTAAGTTAATCTGCTTTTCAAGCTGTCACTAATCTTATTTAAATATCAAATTGACCAAATCATCAATCTTAAATATTAATCAAATAATCTACGAATCACCCTCGACCAGCTTTACGTTAACCACTACCTGCTATCTTTTAGCTCCTAACCTCTCTCTCTTTGAAGCTGAAAGTTAATGTTTAACTATAAGCCTTGATTTGAAACAGTCATGTCTTCTTCTTCGGGAGAAAGTTTTCAATAGAATAATATTTAAAGAAACAGTTTTACTCCAAGAGGTTCGCGAATAGACCCGTTACACATATTTAGACTTATTTCTTATCAGTAAAGAATGTTGTTTTATTTTTGAAAAGCTTATTTCTAGTATTGGTGGCATATATAATCTGAAAAAATGTTACACTTTGCCTTTATGGGCAAGTGCTTAATAATGAGATGAGCATTCGAAGGTTTATTTTTTTTAGCAGAACGTTTTAAACAAGAGTGTTACATAATTAAATTGATTTATATAATCATTTCTTTCCAATGAAAAATTAAATTTTTAAAAAATCAGTCTTAAATAATAAACCATATACGGATCAAAGAACTTTTGCTATTTTTTCCGTTTCGCTGGCTCAAGTCTCGCCAAGCTGGCTTTATTGGCGACGACACACTATATACACACAAAAAAATGTTAATAAACGTTAGTCCTCATTGGTTTTTCATCCATTTTTGATGTATCATGAAATAGACGTGACTGATAAGGGGGAAAAAACGCAATTTGTTTTGAAAATGCGGTGAATATGTCGTTTGGCGTCAGTTGTATTACTTTTGGCGACTTTATCGTCTGCGCCAGCGAAACGGAAAAGTACCGAACTTTTTTAATACGTACGTTTTTACTGTTACGTTTATTGTAATAGTTAACAATTACTACTAATGAATAACATCTGTTTTTGTAATTAGTAAGTTTAAATAATGTTTTGAAAAGGTTTCTATTTAACTATGCAATAGAATTAATATTTCTCTCTGTTTTATGTTCATTCATCTCTCCTATAAAAATACATAATAGATAATTTGGGCATAATTAGTGTTTGTAGAACTAATTCTTTTAGATCAATACGATTATCGCATACCATTTTCTTACAAAACTAATAATTAATCGTGTAGTACATAGCTCAAATCACATTAATTAAGTAATCACTCCAAGTGGAAAACCGAATTATTGATGTATTTCTAATCTTCCCATTTTCAGTTTTTTAGGTGCGTAATTTATACCTTTACATTTAATGTTTTTCATTTAAAAATTTTAATTCTTTATATTAGTATTTTTAATAGGAATTTATACATTATATTACTTATATAATATTTTTAACAGGAATTTATATATTACATTATTTATATAATATTTTTAATAGGAATTCTTTGTTTTTTAAATAAGTTGTCTATTATACACCTCTTTATATATATGCATATGTTCTTTCTTTGTCAATATTAGACAAACCCTTGAGTTAAAAACTATTTTCATTTCTGAAAAGCTTGTCTCAGACGTTGAAGCATTATGATCTTTCAATGAATTAATTAGTATTCATATTTCTGTTTTTACATGTCTGTAGTAAATTATTATGAAAGATTGCTATATATTGCAACAGATCAATTAAAAATTGGTCATAAAATGTGAGAAACATTTGAAAAACTTTTTACAAAAACTATACATTCAAAGTAGAAAGCTACTGATGTAGATTTAATATTATTTTACTTTTTATTCTATTCATAAGAAATTAAAGGTAATTTAAAGTTTTTGAATAAGACATCTATTTCAAAACTCTTTGTCTCATTTTATTGCGAATTTGTGTGTGTTTCAGTAATGGAATCATTATATTTATTAAAATTAATATTAGTATTTATAACTATAAACGGTTTCTTTAATTAATGCTGTGGCAATCAAAATCCGATGCCACAATTAATATCAATTTTGAATCATATGTGATAAATATCTTAAATTTCTTCTGAAATTAATTATATCGTCGGTCTAATTATCAGACTGCGTAACTCATCTGGGATGTATTTGATACAGTAGGCTAGGCGCCAAGTTCTGTTTATTTTTCGCCAAGATAGCATAATATTACTACATGGTTTACTTTGATATTTTTATCGTGCGATAAATAATTTATATCTGGGAAGTGTAATCATTAATATTACTTTCTGTTGTTTTTATTTGTGTTAAAATCTTCACCATTCTTCGAAATCTATTTTTATTATGAAAAAAAAAAATAGTGATTATACTGGATCGAAGGAATAAATTAAAAGGGGAGCGCTCTAGCATGGTGTAGACAAAACAAGAGGGAAAGCTTTGGCTTACGCTGCCTTGGCGCGTAAGAATCGTCCCAAAAAAGCGTTTGGCGCGTTGAAATCCTATATCAAATCAGTTACACCAGGGATCCCAGCCTGATAACCAGGCCGACGATATTCTTCCTGTAACAAGGCTATGAAATATGTTCGGTTATATGTTCCAATGTATGAATGAAAAGCGACTTCCCGAAGGGTCCTCACCGCCCCCGCCTACTTAAGAGTGTGGGAGGAAACAAAGTAGGACCAGAAACTTCCATTATAATTATTATTTATTTTTACTCAATCACACTAATCAACAACAAGTTAAACCACAAGTGAATGCCCAAGGAGTGATACAGAGAAAGCAACAAGCCCTAAGTGAACAAGATCAAATAATCAATTTCGTTTAACCTAATCTATCATTGACTATAAATTCCCAATCCACTTATTTAGTATAGTGGCAAACTCTCTGTTCCTAAACTTAAGCTGTGAAAATCATTTATATCTCACCTTCGTAACACCCGTAACAGTTTCTCGACTCCTTCTATCTTGCAATTACAAAACTCTGACTATATATAGTCGAACTAATAATCTACATATCAAGGTTTCTTCTTGAGAGGGATGGCTTGTGAATTAAACGCGAATGCTAGCCCAAAGATTCCCCAAGAGGATTAGTAAGAATATTCCGTAAGGATCCGTCACAAAATGTCAGTCATCTTTGCTGAACTATTCAGCTGTGAACTTGATCTCAATATTTAAATCGTTATATTCCTTTAATTAGTGATTAGTATGATAAGAGATGCATTGAGATACATGTTTCTGTGTCAATTAATAGAATGTTTGTGGATACCTAGGAATGACTGACCAATGCTGAGTTACTTGACTAACATTTCAGTCATCTTTTCAATAGGACCCTCCCGTAAGAGATCTTGTACCACTCTACTCCACACACGAAGCTGTCTTAACCAGGGAACTGAGAAGAGGGGTGGAGGATGGAGCACACGAGTGCCTGGTGTGCACGAGGGGGGTAAGCACTGCACGGAACAGGCAATCCACTCTAGTAATTAATGAGGCAGGGCGGGGGCCTGCATAATGCAGTCAAAAGGCCGCACTTCCCCGTTTTCCCCCTGGACGGGAAGATGAAGAAATGATCCACAGAGAGGAGAGAAAGATGTTGGAATTCCGTCGAGGAGGGTCTCCGCTCCTGCTCCTTGGTGAAGGGGAGATCGTGCACCATGCCATTTGCATCACTCCTTCACTTCACTTCAGACGTTGGGGGGTGGAGGAGGAGGACAAGGACCAGCTGCCACCAGCAAAGAATCGGTAGCCCTCTGCTGGAGATGCCCTCTTCTCAAGATGGCGACCATCATTAGGCCCATTGACGGCATTTGGGGGCACGGCTTTTTTTTTTATATTTTATTATTATTATTTTCGTTGAAGTTACATTTCCAGAGGAGCCCCCCTCCTGTGAGAGGGCTTCTTTCTTTTTTTTTTTTTCATATATCGTTCGTCTTCTTTTACTTTTCCCCCCTTTTTTTCCCTACTTCTTCTTCTGGATTTCTTGGAAATGGTTTTCGTTCCATTCCTCCTGTGCATTGACTTTGCATGAGTACCGGGGGACTGAACACAAATGCCTTTGGACTTTATCGGATGAGGAGATTTTGTCGTTTGTGTGTTTGCTGGGAATAGTCAAAAAAATAAATAATAAAAAAAAGAGGGGTGAAAGGAGATGTGCTTGCTGTGCCGTTCGAGCATTCCATGTTGATTGCCTCGCCCCACCTCTCTACGTCCGCCCCTATTAACGATTAGGTGAATAAATAGATCGAAATAAATTTTTTGCAGTATGTTCTTCAGTATGAGGGGGAGAGAGATTTGGGAAAAGAAGGGTATACGAAAGGATTTACGTGAAATGTAAAAGATGTCTTCTGTGATTAGTTTCTTAAAAGAATGACGGAAGACATCTTTTATAAGAGGATGATAGATAATCTCTGTCCTCTTCAATTAGGTCCACAACTGTGTGTAGTGGAAAATCTTTTCCCTTATTCTCCATATATTCGAAAATCTGAAATTAAATTATGGAAGTATGGACTCTAATTAGTCTTACACACATTTTTTTAATTAATTAGTATCGCATTAAATTTATTTGATGAGCTATCAATGACACACTTTGCTTGCTTTAATACTTTGAACAAGTCTTAATTGGTTTCAATCAAATTCTTATACGAAAGAATTCTAGAAGTATCCCGTATGAGATCCTTTACAAGAAAGATATATTTGTTGCATATGATTCGAATGAATATATATATTCATAAAATTTAAACGAATTTTTTTCTCTTGAGATTTTCAATTAGCATTTATAAAAACAGTTATAAATTAACTGTAAAAAATTACTTTAACCCCCAGTGAATTGTCTATGATGTTTAGCTACAATATTTTCTCATTTTGTTCACTAAATTTTTAAAACTTTAATTAATCATTAATCATTAATTCTGCTTTAGGCCTGTCTTCTTAAAATTCCATTCAGGTTTGTAACAAATATAGAAAATATTTCAAAATGTTTGTCTATTTTTTTTTAACTTGAAAGTCACAGAATTTTTAAATGTGTAATTTATCACACATTGCACCTTTTATAGATTTTTTTTATGTTAATTACTAAAAATTAATTTTTTTTAAACAAATAGTTAAAACATCGTTTTAAATAAATTTATTAATTTTTAAATTAATTTTGAGTTTTTAATTTTTTTTTTGTTTTGTTTTGTGTGGGGTGTTTTTTGTTTGTGTTTTTTTTTTTTTTTTGTTTTGTGTTTTTTTTTGTGTGTGTGTGGTGTGTGGGGGTTTGTTGCGTGCGTGCGTGCGTGTTTTTTTTTAAAGATTTTTATTTTTTACTCTTAAGCTTCAATCTGGTTTTTTGTACGTCAATTGATTTTATTTTATTCTCTCTTTATTCTGTTCCTTCCTAGAGACAACGATTATCTCCCGTTAATTTAAATAAGGAAAGAACTGTTAAAAAATTAACTTAAAGTTTCGTTGAATAATGGTTTTAGCGATCTTGCTTAGTGTATTGTCCTCGTGTCTTTTGTAACTGTAATTTACCTAAAGGATTTCAATGATTGTTTTATCCTTTACTCATTTTTCAATTCCTACTATAAGCTCACACTCTCTATATATTTATTATTTATCTTGGTGGAATTTTCAATCGTTCATAAAATAAATTTTAAAGCTCTCAATTGAGCTGAAATTTTATATACATAATTATTTTGGGGACAATACAGTAATTTAATTATAATTAATAAAAATTAATTGATTCAAACTAATTATTTAAAGAATTACAAATACAGCCACGTTGGCATCATTTTTGACGACTTAACGACCTTCTTGGCGACTTGTGCCAAAACTTGAATGAAAGGGTTTTTTTCTCACGTTTTAAAGCATTCAGCTGAACTGAAATTTTATATACACGATTGTTTTGAATGACAATACGATAGTTTAATGATAATGAATAAAAATTAATTACCACTTGATGTTGTGATTCTGTATTATGCAGTGGCGCACACAAGGGGGGTGTCCTAGGGGTCCGGACCCCTTCCCCCAAAACCCTTGATCTTTTTCCCGAATGATTATAATTTTATAATACGTAAAATTTAATTAAATATTCATTTTTAATGATTAATTTTATTAATTAATACTAATTATTTATTCAATAATTATTTTTTCACTGTTTTTTGTTTCCCAAAATCGACAAAATCAAAAGGAGCATGATACAAGAATGGTCAACTTTCGACCTTAGAAAAAACTTGGAAACCCTTGGAAAACTTCTGTGTGCACTACTGGTCTATGTATATACATATTTATATTAATTGTAACTATTTAATAAAAAGTAGCTAAAATAAAATTATTTCTTTGTTAATCTAAGTAGGAATTGACTTAAAAAAAAAATTATATTACTTGTTTTATTTGCTCGTTTTTAACTTTCATGGAGACTTTTTCTTTTCATTTATTTACACACAATAGTTTTTCTTTTATATAAATTGATTGTAATTTTTAGACTTCGCCCATGATATATGTATATATTTTCTTTAAATTATCGATTTTCGTCACATCCTATTGTATGTATAGGTAGTTGATTTGATTTCATATTTTATTGGGGGCCATTTAATTTTTTGGGGGCCATAAAATTTTTTTCACCGACCACTGGTTGGCGACTATTGTACTAAACCAAAGCAATGGTTTATTGCAGATGGGCAAATATTAAAAAAAAATTCTTATATTGTCTGCTTACAACAAATTAGGCAGCCCTTATATCCGTCAACAATTAAACAACCTGAACAAATTCGATTGGATATAATATTTTTTCCAATAAGATAGTTAAAATTACATTTCGAATCATTTAGGCTCACATTCCCGTGTGGTTATTTAATCCTCAAAATATTTACTCAAATTATTGTTACTCGATATTTGAGCCTGCATCCAAAAATCCAATCTTAAAAGTGGTCACAACCTCCTAAATTACTAAATATAGCAGATCTACTTTCCAAATGATTGGAAATTTCCCATCTAGGGCACACCAAGAAGTGCCCTGGGCAATCGAGCCGTTCCAATCTGGAATTTAAGGACTCCAACATGCAGCCAGAAGAAGCTGCTTCGAGCCATGAGCCCGCGGGCAAGTTCCTTACCATTTTGGTATCAGATGTAATTCCAACCTGCTTCGGGTAGAATAATAATTTCAATCAGTCCCTGAGCCATATTTGACCGATGGATACAAATAAGTCACTGACAAGGTACATTAGTTTAATAGTGGTGTAAATTTGCGATGTCCTATTTGCTGGTGGTGGGAATGTCCTGGAGACATGTCCTGAGGACATATTTAATGAGTTTCTATTTTGGTGTTCGGTGAGAGTGGCATTCTTGAAGTATGTCGGTGTAAAATATATTGGTATTTTTAGGAGGAAGAACTCAGAAATTGAGTGTTGATTTTCTCGAAGGCCGGGGATGGGGTGGAGATTATTTATCTAATATTGTAATATGTGGTAAGATTTCAAGTAGCGTGTAAATTAAGTAGTAATATTTGGAACAAATGTTTCTATAAAATACATTAAAGAGTATCTGACTACGTTCGGAACCATGATTTTGAAAAAGCGTATAATTGGATAAAATTTATGATATTTAGTGTCACTTAGATTACAAAATGTATATAAAATTGTTTTAAGAATATTATTACAATAAAAAATTTTTTAAATACAATTTTTTGCCCAAAAAAAAAACAGAATCCCCCTTTTTTTCAAAATTTTCCCCTTTTTTGGGAAAAAAAGGTTTCTATTATAATAATATTTTGCCTGTTAAAACTCAGACCTCTTACAGAGGTTTAACTAGAATTTTAAAAATTTTATAAAAATTTTAAAAGGGTTTACCAAAATTTTGAAAAAAGGGGGGGAAAATTTTTTTTAAAAAAAACCCCCCTTTTTTTCAAAATTTGGAAAAAACCCCTTTAAATTATTAATTTAAAAAAATTTATTTTTGGGACCCCGGAAAAGGTTTTTATTTTATAAAAACAGGCAAAAAAAGGTTTATTTTTTAGAACCCTTTTTTTTAAAAAGGAAAAAATTTTTAAAAAAAAGGTTTATTCAAAGTTTTTTTTTCCCAAAAAATTTTTGATTTAAAAAATTTTTTTTTGTTAAAATGCCCTTAAAAAACAATTTTTTTTCATGTATTTTTAATCTAAGTGACACTAAATATCATAAAAAATTTATTAAGGTTTTTTAAAATCAGGGTTTTAAAAAGGTAGTCGGATCCCTTTAAAGGGAACAAAAATTTCCCTTTTTTTTTCTTGCTGTAATCAATCTTGTCCATAATTTTAATTCATTTTGATAACATAAGAAACAGCTTCTATATCAAAAAGACCACTATTTTTTGAAAAAAAAAAAAAATTAAATTTGGGGGAATTTTGCTTATTAATTAAAAATTTTAAAAAAAAATTTTTAAAATTTTGTTTTTAAATTTTTAATTTTCAAATTTTTAAAATTAATTTATATATATATAAACATATTAAATTTTTAATGAAAGTCTGAAATATAACGTGAATATTAAAAATAAAAAATATCATTGAGATTTTGGAAGCTTAAAAAATGACTGCTGCAGTAATATAAACAATGATGACTGAGGACAACTTTTGAACACACTTAAAGAAGATTTTTAACCAACTTTAAGGCTAATCACACAATTTTTCCCCTTTCTGATTACAATACTGATCGAAATCTAATGAAAAATAAAGGATAGAAGTTTTAAATTTATTATAAATAAAAGGGTAAATTACCAAAAACTGACCCAAAAAAGCGATCATTTTTTAAAGCCAAATAAAAAGTTTTATTTTAATGACCCAAATTTCCCTATTCATAAAAAAAAATAAAAGGCCGAATTGCAGCTTAGCATTAAGTTTTAACATTTTTTTTTCCCAAAATAATTTTTAAAAAAAAGATGAATTTTAATAAATAAAATTAAAAAAGGGGAAGGATATATATGTTTTTTATTTTCCGGGTTATATTATATTTTTTTTAAAAAAATATTTTTTTTTTTTATCAAATAACGAAAAATAAAAATGTGTGCATAAAATGTAATTATAAATTGATAAATAAAATATATAAAAGCCAGTAAACGTAAATAATGAGTTTAAAATTATTTGGTTCTTTTATTTTGCCAAAATTATCATACAAAAGTTTTTAAGAAATTTTTCAGTAATTAGTAATTTTTTTTTTAATTTGATTATTTAATCTGAGTTTAAATTGAATGCTAGTTATACTTTTATTTTAGATGTGTTTTAAAATTATGTGTTTAAAATTTTATTTTTGGGGTAATATATATTTTTATTTAATTTGTTTTTTAAAAAAGAATTCAAAAATTTTTTCCCCTTTTTAACTTTTTTTGCCATTTTTTACACGAGAAAAAAGTTTTGCTAACGTCTTAAAAACATTCTACAAAAAGAAGTAATATTAATCGTCATATTTTTATTTTTCCAAATTTTGGGATCTTAAAAGTTTTTAAAATTTATTTTTTCTTGTAATTTCAGTGGGTATTATTATTTAAAATGAGTTATATATTTTTGTATTTGCATATACCTGTTTATTTTTGTTTTGAACAGTAGGTAATTTTATGAAATTAAGTACAATATGATATATCTTTTGGTTTAAAAAAAAAGAACGTTTTGTTGTTGAAAAGTAACATTTGTTTATAATCTAATGGATTCCATTATTTTAAATTTCCCTGTGTATTTTGAGTCATAATAAAAAAATTTCTTTAATTTTTATATGACTTAATATTTTTAATTTTTTTCTATTTAAGTGAGGTAATATTTTAAAGTAAAAAAATATCCTGATTAAAAAAATAGAACATTGATTATTCCATAATGTTCTGTAAAGTATGCAACTCTTTTTTAATTGTTAACAGCAATTTATTCGTTTAGCTCCACATATGAATTAAGAATACGAACTTGATATAATGAAGCAAATGAATGTTTGGAAGAAATATTTTATTTATGAATTTCATTCTATAATTCACCTAAATCTATTTATATGTACATTTAATAATTTAAATATATATATATATATATATATTCTTATATATAAAAGGTATAATCACTTAGTTTAATGAGGACTATTGAAATAAAAAGAATGCAAAAAAATTTGTCATGTATATGAAGATTTTTTTTTATTTGATAATCGGTTTTTTTATAAAAATTGGAAATGTCATTTATATATATATATATATATATATTGCATTGTTTTTATCTGATTTATTTTTATTCACTTAAAACACTATTCAAACATCTGTGTATAAAAAAATTCCAGTTCAGAGTTAGGTTTCTTCAAAAAATTTTAAGTTAAAAAAAAGAGATAAAAAATTTTTTAAATAAATAAAAGAAGTTTTCTTTTTTTCCTTGGAATATATATTTTTATTGCATCTTTTATCACTTGCATAACATCTTAATAATGTTTTGTTTATTCTGATAAATAACAAATTAAAGTAATTCATCATTATTCATTATAATAATTAATACATTTCAAAGATATGCATGCATATACAAACTCTTGTGCAAGCTTTATGATGAGTTTGAAGCAATAGTTCAAAAATTCAATCACCTCATTTGTATAGTAATTTTGGTATATTAAACATTTTTTGTTTTATTTGTTATTTTCCTTATAAAAATAATTTGTCTAATTACAAATCAAAAATGTTCTATTTATTTATAATGTATTGCTGATGAAATCTGTGGTCTATAACTTTGTCTACAAGTAAAAAAGAAAAACTCAACGCTTTTTGTTTTCTTGAGACTTGATGATCTTTAACAAAACTGATTTTGAATTACAATTGAAAATAATGTAGGAAAAAAATTCAGAATTTTGTATTTGAATTTTAAACATACCTTACCTTGATTAGCAACATTTGTCACATTTCAGATAGGAATGATTTACAAGTAAAGATATTTTACTTTGAAAACAAGTTTCACGCTTATTACAAGAATTTTACTGATTTTTACTAGTTGTTAAAAAAATTTTTGGCACCCTATTGCTAATTATCTGAAGCATTATAATTAGTTTATATTCAGTGTTTTTTAAATTAGCAAGTATTTTTAATGTTATGATAAATGATTTAATACTTTTATTCATGTTTGGATTGTAATACTTTAGCTTCAAGACTCCATGTATTTCACCACATAGATTTCAAATTTGAAAATAATGAAAAATGATATTATATTTAAGGAAAATACATGAACTTTGCAACAAAATCATTTACTTCAATGTTTGAACACAAATTTTGTATATTTTTTCCATCTTCAAATCGATGCAAAAATTGATATGTTTATCCAAAAAATTTAAATAACTAAAAAATAGTAATCGTTTTAGGAAAATAATATATATATTTTACAGTTAATTGAAATAATTATTATTTTTAAAAATAATTTCATAATAATTCTTACCCCTCTTTTAAATTTCTTTATTGCTGAATTTTTTTTTTTTTCACATTTTTTACTGTTTATCAAATGCATTAGCATTTTTTTTTTTTTAATCAGAATCAGAAATTATTTATTTTAAAGAATAAAATAAAACAATATTTTATCTTTTTTATTAGCATACTAAGTTATTCGGTTTTTGAAAAAATAATTTGCATAATATTTTTGTGATATTTTGAAGTTGTTCATTTGTATTTTAAGTATTTGCATTTTTTTTTTTTTTATGATTTTTAATTCTTTTATTAAAATCGTTTTTGGATAAATACTTACTTCCAAACTTGGTTCATAAAATGTTAGCAATTGCGTGCAATGATTTTTTTGTCAAGTTAAATAATTATCGGCTTTGAAATTTCCATATTTATATCTTCTCAATGTATTTTAATTGTTTATAAATTCCGTACATTGTTTTTGAATTTGTATAAAAATTTATTTTTGTGAAAGAAAGAAATATTCATATCAGGCA
Organism: Trichonephila inaurata madagascariensis; assembly: GCA_019973955.1. Taxonomy (NCBI): domain Eukaryota; kingdom Metazoa; phylum Arthropoda; class Arachnida; order Araneae; family Nephilidae; genus Trichonephila; species Trichonephila inaurata. Next base: position 132,433 of record BMAV01010551.1, on the reverse strand, counting down.
ACATGTGCATCATATACGATGATTCATTTGTTAATTTAATGGGGGAAAAGTAATCAAAGCCAACTTTTTTTATCAGCAAACTTTATTTTTTCTAAGATGTCATGTATAGTAAAGTAACTAGTCTTTAAAACGAAAATTTTTCTCAAGTGTTTTGTTTGAAAATCAAGCGATAACAAATTTTTTAAATCTTTCTTGAGAAAAGGGGTATTTTTTTAAAAATACATCCCAAAAAAATTTAAACAAAAAAGGGGGAAATTTTTTGGGGAAAAGAGCTTTTTTGTATAGTTTGTTTTAAGAATGGTTATTTTATACACAAATAATCCAATTTTTTTAAACCCCCCCCTCTGAATCCCGTTTTTTTCCCGAACTCTTTTTTTTCACCCACGTGAGGCTTTACTGCCATCTGTTGAGCATTTCACGAACTATTTTTCTAATTCACGTTAAAAAATTGGTATGTTTTAGAATTTTTAATTCTTTTTTACTTAATTTCTATTGTACATACAAAAGTTTTATGTGCTATCATTAAACACGCTGCTCATTAATAAAATACATGACATTTTTTTTAATTGATAACTGTACAAGTTATAATAATGATTTAATTATGCTTTTTTATAATATAGAATGTTCTGAATTTGTAAACTTATTTTTCATATTCATAATTGAATGAATTCCTGTACTACTGAAAGAAAAATATTAATTCTGAAGCTAATTAAGTAGTAATTTGCTTCAGAATTAATATCTTTCTAATATAAAAGTATAACTTAAAATTTCTAATATATGTAACTTTCAAATACACACAGGGACAGGATTATAAATATTGACACGTCTTTTTAAAATGAATAGTGACTTGGAAACTTTGATTAAAAGAAATAATTTTGTTCTTAATTCGTAAAGAATATTATTTACAAGCTGGAATGGGTCCATATTTTTCAGTGGTTGTTACACAAGTTATGATGACAGATGTACATTACTGGAAATAAATTTATAAGCGCCGTATTTTCAACTAAATTCAAATTATGTATGCAACATTCATAGAGCAATTAAAATACAAATGACGTCCGACCTTCATCAAATTTTTTTTTTATGTCGGGAGAATACTGGGGAATATATTTGACACATGAAGAATTTTTATTCAAGTTAACATTATAATCAGTTCCAACTCGGCTAAGAAATCACACTTTTAATTTCTGTACCAATAATTATAGTTTTTAACATACTCGCAATTTTTTCCCCATAACTATGTACTAAAGTTTGAACAACTTTATCTTATTATACCTATCAGAAACTTAATTTAAAGTAATATTTATGTATTTCGTAATTTATATTGGGAAAAACAAAGAAAAAAAGTTTCTTGTTTTCACAAACATACACGAATGCACATATTTCACCCATTTAGATCAGTATAAAAAGTAAGTTAAATATGTTTAAAGTTTTGGATTGTTTGCTCCCTCATAATATATTGTAATAATATTTTATTTGTTTACTTCAATTTATATTTGAGATGACTCAAACTGGAATCTTATTTTTTTATTAATTGTGAGCTTGAATATTAATCAAACGTCTGCATTCTATTTTATGCATAATGAAAGGCATGAAATATTTCATTGAAATTTGTTGTATGTTGTATATTTCTAATTACCCCAATATCTTTTTAATTACTTTTATCTCATTGATTATACTTTATAATCACTAACCATTTGTCTATCACTTATTCTTGAAGTATTTATTTTTAGTAGAATATTATTTTTTTTTCTTCCAAAATTTTTTCCACTTTCTCTATAGAATTAAGATCTTTTACTATTGCTTAAGACTTATTCAAAACAAAAATCAAAATATTCATCTTCATGATAAGTTTTTATTATTGTAGAAATTATACTTTTAGCGCATTCGTGTAATTTGTTTTAGATTTTTTTTATACGTAGTTTTTTTTAAATGATCAATTATATAGATGTTTTTAAAAATTAAATATTTGTGACTCCTGCCCACCCTCCTCTTTTTCTTAACAACTTTAAAATTAAATTATATTTTTAAAAACTAAATTAGATGAAAAATATCGAAAAAAATTCCACCGTTACTTGTTATTTTTTGGTATACTTATTGTAAATTTATAACATAAAAAATATTTCAGAAATTCTAACATTTGAAATATATGAAAGAATTCAATGATCTTTTTATCATTTGTTTATGTAAAACTAAAAATATCTGCATGTGCCAACACCGCAATATTTGTATTTTTTTAGAAAAAATCCCCTATAATTCATTCGATTTCAAATTGAAAAAAGTGGGACTTGAAGCCTTTTTACTTATGCAAAAGAAGTGTATTTATGATTTATAGCGCTATTCTCCACTCTTCCCCACCAGATGTCGCTAGTTGTCGAACTTTCTTTTCACGGCGCCCGCGTCTTTTTACTACGAAGAACAAAATCGGAAAGTTGAAGGGGAGGGGGAGAGCGCGCGGCGTGCACGATAACGGAGGAAATAGTATGTAGTACGCCGTACAGAGAAAAAAAATTCGTGGAGTAAAAAAACATGATGGATCATCGCGTGTAGACAGACACGCAGACACAAACTTGCCATTTTTTTTACTACTTTCTTTCTTACTACGATCTCTATCTGTATGTGTTCGTCAAAGCTAAAGGGACCTAGGCCTTTAACCTTGACCTACTATCGTTTGACATACCGTAATCGGAGGGGTGAGAAAAGGGTTATCTGTTCGGGAGAAAAAAAAGGCGGGGTGGTATTCGTCTTCTTATGGCAGACGACAATAGTGAAAGGGGTGCGTTTTGAGGCCCATATTCCACCTGTTACAAAACGGGAGGGCTTTTGGGAAGGGGTTAGAAGGATCGGAAAAGGGAGATTCTGGCATATTTGAGGTGCCGATAGGGTTGGAGTCGCAGGTATGATTTGCATTCTTATTGTGTGGGGTTGAATGGCACCTGTGAACCACGTGTTTCTACGGTGTGAAAAAAAAATAGCTTTTGCTTGGAATGGAATGACGAGGAAAAGTTTTCAGAGGCCACATTCACTCCTTTTTAGTTTTGAAAAGTGAAAAATGGTGGGCATTTTATTTTTGTTGTGAGAAAGGATTTGTGTGTGCTCGAAATCCTATTTACTAAATTGATGAAATGTGCCGAATAATACATTTAATTCTATACCTAATTACTTCATTTCAGTTTGATTATCACTGATGCACTTGTAACCATTCAGCTTTTGAAAAGCAAACAGGAATATTGCTAAGATTACAACAACAACAAAATTTACGTTACGAAACTTATTGCATAACACAATTGCAGTTTCATTCAATAATTATTTGGTTATAAAATGTCTTCTACTGAGACATGATTTATTGGTCAGGAAGTCTGCAGAATTCATGTCATCTGTGTAAAGATTATTCTTTTTACATTGTTATAGCTGTTCAACGAACTAAAATTCGTTTTTGAACGGCCTAAATTCATGACGGTCACGTGATAAACGCAATCACGTGATCTCCATTGAAAAACTGACATTAGGCTTGTACTAGTTTTCCGACTTTTAAAATTTAGATAAAATTTCAACTTTGACAACTAGGTAAAATTGTGTTCAGATATTAAAATTCTTCAAACATTTTTTAAAAATTAAAAAAAAAATCTAATTTACGTATTTTTGCTTACCTTCGTGCATTATTATTCTTGACAAATATGTAGCTTCAAAACGAAAGTTTCAATAAAAGTTGGTGACAGCGAGGTGCGTGAACACATGATTGCAGTTATGTGAACGATATCTTAGTGAGTTCTTCAGTGTAAGTTATTTCATAATCTCGTAAGCTGATTTACAGTTGTAAAAGGCTCGCGCCTCTCCATCAAGCACCTAGATGTGTGGGGAGTGATCCAATTTATCTTTTATTTCCACACAAAGAACAGACACAATTTCAACTAATAATAGTAGAGAATGTCTCAATGTTAAGCGTGAAAGTGGAACAATGACACTAAAACGCTAACGATTAGGAGACTAATCCTTATCTTAACTCTATCCTTATCTTAATAAAGGATCAAACCCCTATCATCTGATTTAATCTAATTTCAAATCAATCCTAGTGAACAATCGTCACTTTAAAGTTTCCTCCTAATAAGAATCAAATCGCTATAATTCTAATATTATACCTTCAATAGCTTCTCACCTGTCTCGAGTATATCTTCTCTCCTTCTCCTTCTCAAGGTAGAAAACCTCGCCTATTTATAGTAAGTTAATTTAAATATCACGGTTCTCTTCTTCCGAAGGGTTAGCTGTGAATAACGCAAATTGATTTCCCAAGAGAATTAGTTGGAAAAATGCGTAAAGATCCGTCACACAGTAACATATATAGTGCGGTAAAAACTTTGTGGCTACTAAATAATATTGAATCAAGATTACTATTAATAAAATGATAATGTAAAATACCCGGAAATAAGTTCAAAAATCTTGCGTGTTTCTTGTTGCCAACATAGTTTTTAAAAACTTAAATTAAAAATTGTTCTATTCTATTAAAACCTAAATTCGCATTTAACAGTTAGAAGTGGTTTTTCTTTTAAAACAGCGGTTCTTAAACTGTGGTCCATGGACCCCCAGGGCTCCGCAGCACTTTCTTTAGGGTCCACGAAGGTCTCTCATTTAATGTGAAAATTTTCGTAAAAATGGAAAGATGAGTCATTTAAGACAGTGACGTAACGGAGAATATTAGGGGCCCCCTGCAAACTCAGGCTTTGGGCACCAAGCCCAAATACGTACTTTGCTTCAGTCCAGCATTGGGCCCCTAGAGTCCCTGGGACGCCCCGCAGTGCGAGGGTGTACGTTATGCCACTGATCCCAGACTAGATCACTTATTGCTCCCAGTAAAGAATTCTACTAGAACATGTATTTTGATTAAGAATGTTAATTTAGTTTGTTTGTTTTTTTATTGTTTGTGTAGTAGTTAAAAGATTCGATCTGAGCACCTTCTGTTCCGAAAACGAGTATCTTAGCCACCACGCCAAAACGATCGTCATCGCGTGGTAGCTATTACTGGTTTATTTAGATACCGCTACATTTGCAACTACGTAGACATTACTACAACGTAATATTTTCAAAAAAATATATAGTAGGAAAACATGTACAGAGGTTAAGAACTGAATTCATAGAGAAACTTTTAAATCACTCAGCCATGTGTTGGGAGTCAGGGAGGGGTGCTCAAACTCTTGGGGGTCCGTGACGTCAGGCGGATTCATAAAGAGTGGCCACTGTGATCAAAAATTTAGGAACCGCTATTTTAAAAGATTTTTATGGTTTCATTTAACATAACCGATTGTTTACGTAAATGAAAAGAATTGCTGTATTGCACATTTAGCTCTAAACTAATAGTAATCGTAATTATTTTTTTTAAAAAGTGTCATTAAATTTTTAAACGCGTAAAGCATGCAAGAGAAAAGAAAACTTTCATAAGTTCTAAGAACAGTTACTGATTATCATATATTTGCAAGAAAATTAAATTTCGAGGATTTTAACGCCATTTTTAAGAAGAATCCTTAATGATGAGAAGTGTTTATATAATGAATAGTTTAGCGAGAAAACGCGAGCATATTTCACATCTATTCTTACATTATTTATATGTTCGTTAAAACAATTGATGTATTTCTTTGTTTTTCAAAAAAATTTATAATTTTTTAGCTGATTTTTAAAAGCATTGAGTTATGTGACATTGTGTGAAATTGTATTTCATATTAAGTTTCTTGTTTAAACCGATATATCTTTGGTTAAAAAAATAAGATTCTGTATACAGCTTTTTTACCTTGCTGTTACCCCCAGATGGCCCCAGAAACCATAGCAACCCCGTCCTGTCCACTGCCGGTTATTCTTTCACAATCCATATCAACTATCGGTAATAACCATAAGAGAAAAATATTAGTGTGATATCAGTAAAAAAAAATAATAAGTCTTTTGACCTCCTGCATGAACATTATATCTGGTTATTGTCACAACCATTATTTACTAATAGACAAAATCATATATGAAGTTAATTAATGCTTTCACTTCACTTTACTGTAGACTGAAGAAAAATATTTTCTGGGAAATTATTCTGTTGCCATTTGTTTTAAAAATAAAATAATGTTGAAACTGTGTAAATAATGTTCTACTGTGTACCGCTGTTGTTGAAATGTTTGAATAATTGTTCAAATTACAAAATTAGTACAAATTGGGACATTTTTACGTTCATGTTACTATCTTCTTACACACACATAAAACGCACATTATAAAAGTTTGGCGTATGTCCCTCGATGAATTTTAAGGTATCCGACTACGTTCGGAACCGTGATTTTAAAAAAGCGCATAAATGGATAATTTTCATGATATTTAGTGTCACTTAGATTAGAATACATGTATACAATTGTTTAAAGGACATTTTGACAAAAAAATTATTTAAATACAATATTTTGGCAAAAAATTAACTTAGAATAACCCTTTTTCAAAATGTTCTCCTTTTGTGAAAAATACTTCTATTATAATAATATTTTGCCTGTGTGTAGCTTAGACCTCTGTACAGAGGCTCAACTAGAATTTTTGAAAAATTCACATTATTTTCAGAGTTACCACCCATTGAAATAATTAGCGGCGTTTTTTTCTTAAAATTTCTTCCCTCTGTTGTCGTAAAACATGGATAAACCCACTTCTAAGTTATATATTTCAAAAATTTTAGTAGAGCCTCTGTACAGAGGTCTGAGCTATATACAAGCAAAATATTATTAGAATAGAAGCATTTTTCACAAAAGGAGAATATTTTGAAAATGGGTCATTCTATGTTCATTTTTTGTCAAAATAGTGTACTTAAATAATTTTTTATTGTTATACTATTCTTAAAACAATTTTATATGCATTTTCTAATCTAAGTGACACTAAATATCATAAATATTATCCATTTATACGCTTTTGTAATATCACGGCTCCGAACGTAGTCGGATACCTTAATAGACAAATCTGTATTTCAATTTTAAAATTTCTTAAATGCAATTTTTTCTTCAATCGCTGTTATCTTGTTTGGTTAGATTGTCATAGATTTTATTATAAATTTTACCTCGATGATTAGGAGCAATTTTTCAAGCTCTATTTTAAAATTATTTGTTTGGAAGCATTTCCACTTGTTTATCTTTTAGGTAAGCTTGATTACTATAAGCTTTACATATTCTCATAATAACTATATCTCGTGTTATTGTTTAAAAACCTTTTCAAAACCATGTAAAATAAATGACTATTAAACAAAATTATATATGCCTAGATTTTCCTGGAACAATATTTCAATAAATCGAATTCTCTAACTCTTGCTAAAACAATTTTACCAAAAGTACTATTAATTTTCTTAAAAAATTAAATCTAATATCTTCTAGCCTTTTAAATCCTTCGCTACATTAACGCGCAAATCAAACGAACAAGCATTTTAAATGTCAAATCTTCGAAATTTATTCCGAACTCATTAACATAAGCATCTACATTATATCCATTTATTTTATGGTGTTTCATCAGGCTTTCACTTAAAAAAAGAAATCACGCTATTATTTCAAATTTTATCTAAAACTAAAAACACATTAACAAAAAAATTCAAGAATCCGTTTCAAGTATTCCTCACTCTGAACTTTACACCTTCCTCATCTAAATTTCCAACTGCTGGTCAACCCTTGGAAAATCAAAAATGGAATGTCCCATTGGCGTCGTGAAATCCCCCCACTTCACTCTTTATATTTTTTTTATTATCATATTTTTTTTTTCAATGGCACCTTCGCCCATACCCCTTGGTCCGGACCTCCCTTCCACCCACACCACTTCACCGTTCACGGGTTATTAGGCAAATATCGATTGCAGACGATCTTTCCTCCACCCCCGTACGTACACACCTCCTGCATCCCTCGATGTGCTCCTATGGCCCCTTTCTTTGTCGCACCGTTTGGATCGCAATTTTTTATGCAGATGGTAATGCTCACTCCTTCACCCCATTTCGCGTCTTCAAGGGTTGTTGTTATTTTGTTGTAGGCAACTTAAAGCATATTTTCGTCTCTTTCTATCGCGGATGACTGGATGTAGAAGATACTGCCTACCACATGGCCTTGTGTCTTTAATTTAATTTTGGTGTATTATTTATGATAATTTATGTCCTTGTTGCTTAATGTACCGTATAAATTTTTCTGTCATTGTGGAACGTAAAAAATTCCATAATGGAATTAGAAATTACTTCAGTGTAAATTTAAATGAGTTAATTTCTTCATTACTTTTTTTGTTTGTTTTTGTTTTCTAAATTTAGCTCTTAAAGTGACTAACTAAATTCGAAACCGTAATTTTGAAAAAGCGTATAATGGATTATATATATAGTATCAATTGGATTAAAGTAGGAGAGATCTTCGACCCGTTGCCAGCAGGCCACAAATGGCCCACTGATGGCAATTTAGAGGCCCGTCATTTGAATTTGAGGCAATTTATAAAATAAAAAATTGCCTCGTCTGATTTTTGTCGTAAAAATCGCGATTTTTCCTGTTATTCTTGATATTTAAAATATTTCACCGATGTGTTTTTTGATACCCGTTTAAGAGAAAAATTTTCTGAACATGACGAGTTTTTTAAAAATTTCACTATAACTTTAATAAAATTTTAAATATAAAAAATCTGAATTTGTATATAATCAAGAAATTTTCGAAAAAAAAAAGGTGGGCTCTTATGTTTAACAAGTTTGCAGAGTATTTTAATTCTACTTCCTTTTAAATTTTTTTAAAACGATATATATTTTTACAACAGTGCTTCTCAAACTTTCAATATTTGCGACCCAATTTCAACTATAATTTTCATCGTCCCCCCTCCCTCCATACAATAATAATGTGTTGAATTCAATGATAATGTACTTTAAAGTTAAAGCTAGAATACGATTTTAATCATAAACGTACAAATTATCAAGATAAGTATTAAATTTTGTATATGACAAGTTCATGAAAGTCACTAGTAAATATTAATCTTGTTCTTAACTTAGTATTGATAAATTCGTTATCAAATACGTTGTGCAGTATTGATGCATTTATAAGTATATCATATCAATGAAAATGTGTTTATTTTTCTTATGTCGGAATGTATTTTGTTTTGCTTCCTTTCAATAAATTTGTAATTTTTTAAATCTTTTATTTTTGGCTTTCCGATATGCTCGCTTTTCGATATGCTCCTTGTAGGATTATCATGCCCCGCTCCTAGGCTGACGCGCCCCACAGTTTGAGAAACGCTGATATACAAATATGTAAACACTATTTCCTCAGAATCATTCGTAAACAAACTTCCCCTTTTTTTTATATAAATTCCCTGACTACAATATATTTTTTTGACACTTATGTGTGCCGCGGATCATTCTTAGTTGGGCCCTCGAGCGTGAAAAATTGAAGACTCCTAAATTGGAGTATCTATATATATAAAATGGATATTTGTATATATGAAATCGCTTCACTCTAACACCGTTCAACCGATCACTATCAAAATTGCCATATATATGTTTTTTATGGAGAAGGTTTTTGTGCTATCCTCTTTGTTGCATATTCCCACCTGGTGGCGCTATAGCATATCAACATCTGCCCCACTCCATCAATCGTCAAATTGCCAACGTGGGCGCCAAAAAGGATGCAAACTTGGCTCTATCGCCAACATTTCTCTATGTTTCCATTGAATCACCATTATAATGTAAGGAACGGCGTTGCTTGCGAATATTACAATTTTAACATAAAATAAATACTAAAGAAAGTAATGTTATCGTATTTCACACATCCAGATATAAATTATTTATATACTATTTTAAGCTTTCATTACACAAAATTTGTAACAATGTGTTTCTTTTGCTGAACAGAGATCAGCTTAGAAAGTTGTTTTCAAAAATCGACCCATAAGGGAAATAAAAAAACATCCTTTTTATCAGCTATTAGACTTCCAGACTTAAAATTTAACAAATATGGTTTTTTTTGTTCAGCTGAGATATGCAAAAGTTTTTTTTTTTTTAATTTGCAATTTACGTAAAATTAACTCATTAAAAACTTCTTTATCCTTCAATCTGTATTGTTTAATTTTTCAATTCACCCGTGCGAAGAACGGGTGTACCAGCTAATATACATATAAAATTTTTACGAGTATTATTTGAGAAAGTATGATTTTAAAGCAATTTTTTGGAAAAAAATGAAGAAAGAGTGACGTACTTTCAAAACGTTCTCCTTTTATAAAAAAATGCTTCTAGAATAATAATATTTAACCTATAAAATAACTAAGACTTCTATATGGTTGAACTAAAAACTTTGAAATGTATAATTTAGAAATGGATTTATTCATATTGTATTATGTCAGAATAAAGAAATTTTAACTAAGAATCCCGTTATTTGTTCAATTGAGTGTTACTCTGAAAATAATGTGAATTTTTCAAAAATTTTAGTTTAACCCCAATATATAAAAGTTCTAGCTATATGGTTTGCAAAATAGCTTTTATTCATAAAAGGTGAATGCTGTGAAAATATGTCATTTGTTCTTCCTTTTTTTTGACAAAAAATTCCTTTTTAATAATTTTTCTTGTAAGAATATTCTTAAAACAATTTAATATACGTATATTCTAATTCAACTGACACTAAATATCAATAACTCACTTATAAACCTTTTAATTTAAGATTTTTTTTTTTTGTTAAATTTTTTATTTTAAGAGCTTGAAAAAAAATCCTGAGAAAGTGCAGTGGACTGTTAATGGATTTGAATTGTTAGCAAGTAAATCTTAAATCAAACACTTACATAATATTTATTAAAACAAATTTTCCCTTCAATTATTCACGTCAATTTTGTATGGTTATGAAGTGTCGCATGTAAATAAATTTACCCGTCATCATATATTTTAATCATTAATTATTTCTTAAGAAATAGGAAAATAGTAGAACTTTTCGAAGATGGTGATATTTAGATCTGCGTAATTAATAAGTTTTTTTCCTGGAGCCCTTTCCTTGAAATCCATTTATCGCACGAAAAATCAATAATTCATAGAATCAGTAATTTTAAGAAAAAGGCGAAAGTATGTGAGTGCAATCATTTCATGTTTTTCTTTTATCTATAAAGCATTTCATTTCTTGTGTTTTCAATTAAAATCCCCATTAACTTAAGAAAAGGAGAGAGAAAAAAACACTTTCCAATCATTTATATATATATATTGTGTGAGATTATTTTTCAGTTCTATGAAGTACTCGTTAAAGGGTTCTTAGAATGGAAGATGCACATAAAACTGTAACAAGATCTGAAATAGTTATTTTTATTCAACGGAATGATATCAGATATTAATGTCATTACAATAAGTAATCTGTTTTTCTACTTTATTGGATTTCTTTGAATTATAGCTCGCATTCGAAAACATCAAAAATTTGATGTCTAACCACAAATAAATATACCATTTAATTATTAATAGAAATATTTTTATTAATGTTTAGTTGTTTCAAGTCTTTTTAAGAACAATTATCTCCAAAATGAGATAAAAAAAAACTAACAGATAATCTGAATCAGTTAAACATGACCAATAAAAGATCATAAATACGTAGATAAAATTGCAACACTTGCTTTGTTTAAGGTATTTTATTTTTAGTCTCTGAAAGTTTCTATTTGCTTGTTATTTTTTCCATCAAAAGCTTTTCCCTCTCCCACTTTAATCTTTCTTTAGTTTTTTTCCCTGTAAAAGATATTTTTAATACTTCTGGTTAAAACTGAAAGAAAAACAATCTTATAGAATTAAAAACAATTCAACATTTCTCTCCCACAAGCAGACAAAATAGGAATACGTGAATTATTTCTCTTGCAAATCTACTAAAAGGAAAATAAAAATTAATATAATCCTTAGAAATTTTGTAACCTTTTTTAAACTTTTAAATCCAACATCTTTATTGCTTTTCCTCTCTCCCATTTGTTTTGTCTGTAGCATATTTAACTTTACAAGCATCTAAATAGTTGGGCAATCAAAAAATAATAATAATAATACAATAGTTGAATTATTCTGATTGCTTTTCTTTTAGATTTTATTCAAGGTTTGAATTAAACATGATATTTAGGCTTGTGAAAAGAATGTTATAAAAGTTTTTTTATTTTTAATTTCTCGAACTAATTTCTGTATTCTAGAAGTAATTCCTTTTCTTAAAATGTACTGGCAACAATAAATATAAAATATTTTATATCTGCAATGTTTAGCGTCTTAGCTAACTTTTTTTAATTGCTATTTCCATTTGCAATTATCAAAATTTTCTAATCAAAATGATCCGAAAAATTTTAAAATAGTTTAAAAAATTGAGAAAAAAAGGTTTTAAAATTTTTTAAAGGACTTAATGATTGTGAATACACTTTTAAACACTAAATTTTATTAATGATCCTATTTAAATAATACATTTTCTTTCTTATACAGAGATGTCAAACTCACGGCCTTCAAGAAACAATTTTGGGGCGTGGCCAATATATCGGCACACAACAAAGTATAATATAACAACAAACCGAAAACAAATAAAAATAAGTAAAATTCGCTAAACGTTTTTTTTTTAATTATACTTTTTATTTTATCTATTTTTATTTTTTTATTTTTTCTATTAAACAAAATGCGTACATTTATTTTGAATATATTTATTATTAATATTTTTTCTTGAGTATTAAAATCATGCGGTCCGTAATATCTTATGAGTTTGACATTCCTGTTCTAATAGATCATAGTATTATTGTGAGAAAAATATAGCTTTTACTTTTTTTTAATTCAAGATTCAAATACTTCGTTTATTTAAGTTTTATTTCTAAAAAATTTTACGATGATGGAACTATAAATCCTTACTTAAATCTAAGTAGGCCTTTTTTTTCTTACAAAAGAAAGAATATTAAAAAATTAAACAATTGCACCAAGTGGTGAAATGATGTATTTCCGTTTCTTAATTTTTATAAATGTATTTGTAAACATTGTACAGTCCTTTAAACAAATAATTTGACTTCAATTTTATATATATATATGGTAATTATACCAGTGGGCCACAAGCGAGGGGGCCGGACCCCCAAGCCCTTGATTTTTTTTTCCGATTGATTATAATTCTAAGTATATAGTACGCAAAATTTAACTATTTGTTATTAATGATTAATTTTATTAATTAGTGCTAATTATTTATTCAATAATTAGTTTTTTACTGTGTTTTGTTCACGAAAATCGACAAAATCAAAAGGAGCATGATACAAGATTGGTGAATATCGACCCCGAACCCCCCCTGAAAAATTCCTGTGTGCGCTACTGGTAATTACTATTGAATTCTACTTCCAAAAAATGGTTTATTGTCATTTTTAAAAATTCTAAGTTTTAAAAAAATAGTAATTATATCACCACGAGATTCAGAACTGAACGTTTTTTCTTTTACTGCATTATTTGGGATTTTTTCCCCCTCATGTATCATAAAATTTGCTTAAATATTTTATGTTCCAATAATATTCTTCTTTAGGTTATATTTTAGCTTGAGCTTCAAATGTTCGTGTTTCTGAAATTGTAAAATTAAAACGTAAGGTTAGGGTTAAGCGAATCTCATTTTCATATTCCGTACGGAACCATTCTTTTTTTTTTTTTTTTTTTTTTTTTCTTTTCTTTATTTTCCATCAGATCAGATATAGTCTTCATCCTGATTCGAAATTGATTCTTTATTTTATTTTCGAGACAGAACTTTCATGTAATGAAAGATATATGAATATATACGAATATTTTTCTAGAAAAACTACACTCTTCTATTTCAAAGACTGTCAAAAACTCATTTCCATGTTATCGTTTTTTAAAACAAATGATCCTTTAATCGGGCCCACCCCTACCTGCAGAATTTCGAACAATATCTCAACTGGACGAAGAATAAAAAATAGAAGTAATATTTTCCTCCAAGTCCATTAAAATACTCCTTCAAACAAAATGGAAACAGGCCGACAAATAAAAGAAAATCCAAAATAGAACCTTTCTTCTCCGAAAAAGGGAACAAACTTCATTTTGGTTCCCCAAATCAGAGAACTCCTGCGTTCTTAAGGTGCTAATAGAATTGTCCTGGTTTAAATTTTTGTAGAACCCGCTCCCACCAGCACCCTACTCTTTGTCTCGGCGCATCGAAAATATCATTTCCATCTTTCCATGAAGAATGCTTGAGTGTAAGACCACTTTGGGTTTCAAAGCCCTGGCATTCACTTCTCACGTTGCGCAAGGGCTTTACTATCTTGGGGCGGTGTTTCTCGATATATTATGCAAAAAGAGTCTTGATCAGGCTTCTTTGCCAGACACCTGAGAAAATTAAGACGCGAAACACATCTTACATATCTCCTCCCTTTTATATATCCCCCCTCCTTGTTTTTTCTTCACTCCTTCTCTTCCAGTATACTGAAGGAAATGGAGAGGGGGGGTATTGTGTATACGAATTGATCGGTGAAGGAAAAATTGACTAACTACGCGTGCGCTGATGGACTCAAAAAAAATTTTTTCAATACCTTTGTTTTATTGAAAAAAGATTTGACTGTTGTAATAATTCCAGTCTTTTGTAGTAATTAAGTCTAGAAAGATAATTATATGGCTGACAAATTTTCGTACTTAGTACAGAACTCATGTATCAAGGCTATTTGGGAAAATGAAATATTTCTTGTGTTTGTGAAATATTTCTTCATTTAAAAAAAAAAAAATCTTAGTATTTATACATTTTCTGTGCTGGAATGCTTAAAAATAAATTTGAGGGTTTTTATCACACTAATTATAAAATACAACTAAAGGACACCTCATTATTTTTCTTTTCATATTTCACTCAAAAATCATAAGTATTTCCGAACATCGCAAACAAGAATGTTCTTTGTTTCTTTCCTTTCTTTTTTCAGCATTGATTCATCTCTCTATCAGTTTTATGAAGAAAAAAATTCTAAATCGCTAAATAATAGAGGGTTTTTTCGGTATTCTTTCCTTTAAATGTGCAGTAGACTTTTTATCAGAACATTAACGTTCTTGTTTATTATAGTAAAATATAAATGTTCTTAATTATTTCTAAGTCGAATATTTGGTAAGATTCTAAATATTATTGCATGGATAAAACGCCAGTCTTTTCGGCGTTTCGAAACTCTCGTAAATGCTATGTATGTATGGAAATCCATTAATTTTGTTCAACTTTGAACTATAATCGTTTTTTTTTAATCCAGAACATTCCTAACTTGCAGTAAAATATTTTAACTGGATATTTCCCGAAATAACCTTCGTTTAATATTAATTTACATAGTATTAAGTTTGAGATAAAATCCAATCACTCAAGCTCATAAGAGTCCCCCATCATTTCGATTATCATTCGAAAATATTCTTATAGTTTTTTAACAGGTCACACATAATTTTACCACTTGTAACATTCATAAACATTTTTTTTTAGAAAACTGGACTACTACTTTTTTTTTATTATAAAAATGTAAAAAATCAAAAATAATTATAACATATTAGAAAAGAAATGCTGTAGAATTGTTTGTATTGATGACATTTATGGCATTATATTGAATTTTAATATCGTCTTCTTCCAAAAATTGAGTTAAACACCCCTTCACTACACCTTGTTTGATACCATTTTTAGAGTTAAAAATTGGAAAAAAAATGGTGATAAAAATAGAATATTTATATATTTTTTTCTCTTTCAAAGTACTTAAGAATACAATCATGTCGAAACATACTTTTCAAATTAAAAAGATTTTTTAATAATATAGTTATGATCTTTATATTGAGGTATAAATATTTCTATACTATATGTAAGCAGTCAGGATTTTTTTTTCATAGAATTTGAGAAAATAGAGGGATTTTAGTTAGATATTTTTTCAAAAAATTATTTCTAGCAAAGAAATTAATTTAAAAAAAAAATGTGATAGTAGAAAGAAAAGAAGATTTATTATTTTTTTTAAGAATTTATAATTGCTTAGAATTTGAAATTTTTTTCATGTGAATTTTTTTATCACATAATATATCTGTGAGAAAGAGTTTCATTAAAAAATACTTTATTGATTGTATGTGAGGCTTCTTAAGTAGGTAGCGAAAACAATTTTCCTATATGTTTTTAAACTATAAGCAAGCTGGACCGGCTTTAATAATTAATATTTAACGGAAAAAAGCGTTTGTACTTCATAAAAGGAAATGTTTCGCCATTAACTGTAGACCGCCACTAAAGTTTTAAAAGGTATCCTATTCAGACATGCGCCGTTGCACAACTTTTTCTTTCCCGATTCACTCCAGCTCTTCGATGGCTCTTTTTATAAGTTATCCACAAAAACAAAAGGCTAAAAGACGGGATTCTTTTCCATTTCTGGTATTGAAATTCGAGGTGGCAACCGGAAGAAATAACAATCATCCTATAGGCTGCTGCAATCTGGCTATTTTTTCCCATCCCTCGCAAATGGTAGATATTGGAGGGGAATTAGAGAAACATTCTATCAACAAAATGGAAAGGGTGGTTTTTTTGTTGTTGTTGTTGCTTTTTTGGAACCCAGGTTCTCACTTGAGCCCATGCAGGAAGGAAGAATGCATCCTGCTCAATTTTACGATGTACCTTCCATTTTTGATGATATTTTTTGCTTTCATTCGTTCTTGTAGTTAATGGTCGTGCTGCTCTGGTTGGAACACGTAACCGGAGCCATCATCGGCAATACTTACTTTTCTAATTGTCTGGTCTTCCATTTTGGATTGGAATCTTTCGAATACGGCGCCATATGTCGATTATGGGATGCAAATTTTCCTTAAAAATTGGAAGGAATCCTCCTGAAAAATAATATTAGGTTGTTAGCTTCAATACTGCTGCTTTGCATCTTGGATACGAAACCAAAAATCTACGATTTATAGGGGTATTTTGAATTGATTTTGCTCATTATTTCATGTATTTAGAACTTTTGAGGGGGGCAATTAGGGGTACAGAAGTATTTTAATTTCTTTACTCTCAAATTGTACTATGTTCTTTAAATGAAAATATATGTTGATTTTCAGTATTTGTCTTTTAAAAAATGCCACAAGCAAGAATTCATTTTCAGTTTTGTTCTTCTAGTAGGTTAAATATTTTTTATTTTATTTATTTATTTATTTATTTATTTTTTTGGATGGCAATACAATTAATTCTCAGATGAATTTTTAATGGGGAAAAAATACGATTTATATTTATATGTAAAGAAATGAAGCAATTAAAAGTTCTTATTTGTAAACTTGAGATTGTACTTTTTTTAAAAATTTTGCATCATTCAAATTTTAAGAAAGGCTAAGAAGTATGTGTGTGTGCTCATGATTACTATTTAAAATATTTTTAAAATATTATATTTTCTTCAACGTTCCATTTCTCATACTAAACCCTGAATTCTGAAATTCCAAAATAAAATGAAAAAAAATTGTTCAGAAGAGGTACTTATGAAAAATACAATTCCATTCAATTACATTTCAGCCTAAAAAAATATTGTCTGATTAAATTCTCAATTTTTAGTACTATAATGAGGTAAAATATGTATAGTTGGCGTAATATTTGGAAATAATTCTGGAATATTTACTTTGATCTTTTAAAATAATATTACGGGGGAGGGATATTGAATGGAAAATATACATTTTGTGAAAAAAGAAAAACACTGCTTCTTACATTAATTTTTTTCCGGATGCAGAATATTGCCCCTGCTTCATAAACACTGTAAACGTAGTTGCTGAAAAAGATGAATCATATTGTAGAGAATTGTTACTCTTTGAGAACATAAATTCTCAAAAAGCAAAGGAATCTCTTTGTTTCAAAAATTGAATTACTAATTACATTGTATTTAAGTGAAGTTTTTCTTGTAAAACGCGTAATTGTCTTGATTGCATAGAAGGAACAGAATTCAAATTAAAATGTGAACGTTTGCAGTTAATTTGCTTACTAATAAAAATCGCTTTTATAAACGTCATTTTCAATAATATTTAGATGCCATTTTCATACATTTAGTGGTTAATATAACTACTATCAAATAGAAAAATCATCAGCAACAATTACGAGCTCATAGAAAGATAAATTGAAATTAATTTTTTTGTTATAAATTGTTTTCAAGTTTTTTTGCTTTAATAATACCTTTAGGTTATTTTATTAAACATATTTATGATTTTTGAATTTTTAAAATTTATTAATCGCTATTATTTTCTTACTAAAAACGCATATGTCAAGATATTTCACACATAAGAAAAAATGCTCTCTTTTTTTTTTAAAAAGTATGTTATGATTTTTGTACATAATTTATCCAGTATAAGTTAAAGTGTTTGTTCGAAGATATGATTCATTTTCGATGTTTCATTCAAAAAGTTTGTTTAGTTTGATTGTAAGAAAATGTTCAAACGAAAATAAACGTATCTTAAAGAAAGCGACTGATAATACTAGTGCTTTTATAATTGTTCCCTTGAAAGAAGGCTCGTGGCACCACAACTTTAAGAATGCTATTTCTTTTTCTGTTAAAGTTGGTGACATCATCTGTCTTCTGAAGACATTACCATTGATAACATTCAATATGTTTTCTGTTGGATGTTTTTGACATTGATGACATCATTTTGATTTCTTGGGGATTGTTCATTGACATTGGCGTAAAGGAGAATATTAGCCCTGCAAAGTCAGGTCTTAGGCCCCAAGCCGGATCTTACAAAAGATGCATACTTGACGTCAGTAGCGCACACAAGAATTTTTCAAGGGGGGTCCGGGGTTGAAAGTTCACCATTCTTGTATCATGCTATTTTTGATTTTGTCGATTTTCAGGAACAAAACACAGTGAAAAACTAATTATTAAATAAATAATTAATATTAAATAATAAAACTAATCATTAATAACAAATATTTAATTAAATTTTACGTATTATATACTTGGAATTAAAACCAATCGGAAAAAAATCAAGGGCTTTGGGGGTTCGGACCCCCAGCCCCCCTTGTGTGCGCCACTGCTTGGCGTCAGTTAGGCTTTGGGACCCTAGAATCCTGGACCCTCTGCGATGCAGGGGTTGCGGAGGTGTACGTTACGCCATTGTTCATTAATGATATTTTTGTGAAGGTCTCTGTTAATTTTTTAAACATTCATGACTTCCTTTTTTTTAATTTTGTGATATCATTCATGCCCTATATTGATTATTTGATCTTTAGTTGGATTACCTGAGTCTTCTGTTCAATTGATCATTGACGACATCATCCACGTCAGTTATGTAGTGAGTTAAGCAATTATGAAATCAACTGTTGTGACTATTATTGGCATTACCTGTGTCCTCTATTGATGATCTAGTTATTGGTGACATCATTTGTGTTCTTTGTTTGTTGTAACATTGATGCCATCCTCTGTGTTCTCTGTTAGTGTATTGAACATAGGTGATTTCCTTTCTGTTATCTTGCTTATTTCATTTTTGGTGATGTCTTTGAAACTTTATGTTGATTATTTGATCTTTGGTGGCATCATTTGTGTCTTCTTCTGATCATTTGGTCATTGATGACATCATTTGGGTTCTCTGTTGGTTTGATCATTAAGGAAATCTCTGAGATATTCTCTGTTAATGTGTTTCGACTATTATTGGTTTCCTTTTTCTGTTGTCTTGGTTGTTTGACTTTTTGTGGCATCATTTATTTCCTGTGTTAACGATTTGATCTTTGGTAGCATCATTTGTATGTTCTGTTCAATTGATCATTGATATCATCCACGGCAATTATCTAGTGAGTTAAGCATTGATAAGATCCCCAACATCCATCATTTTATGAGATAACTATTATTGACATTATCTGCGTTCTTTGCTGATGTTTTGATCATTGATGATATCATATGTGTTTTCTTTCATATGATTATTGATGATGTCATTTGTGTTCTTTGTTGTTTTGATCGTTGATGACACCTCTGTGATATTCTCTGATAATGTTTTGAACATTGATGTTCTCCTTTTAGTTGTCTTGATTATTTGACTTTAGGGCATCATTTCAGTCAAATGTTGATGATTTCATCTTTGGTGACACCGTTTGTGTTTTCTCTGTTGGTTTGATAATTAATCACATCATCTGTGTTCTGTTTTGATTTGATCATTGGTGACATCATTTGTGGGTTGTTTTCTTTTTTGGTTTAATCATATATATATATATATAATATTGGGATATTATACGATAATGTTTTCAGTATTGATGATTTCCTTTCTGTAGTTTTGATGATTTGATCTTTGGTGGCATTATCTGTGTCTTTTGTTGAATTGAGCGTTGATGGCATTATCTGTGCCCGTGTTATCTGGTGAAATAATCACTGGTGACATTACCAGCTTCCATTATTTAATGAATTGACTATTCTTGACGGTATCTGCATTTGCTATTGGTAGTTTGAGCATTAATGACATCATCTCTGTTCTTTTAATGATTTGGCTATTGATGACATTATGTATATATTCTATGTTGAAGAGTTTATCTTGGGTTACATCATTTACGTCTTCTAATGAGATGATAATTAATGACCGCTTTTCATGAATAACAATAACCTATTTAGAGATTTGACCAATCTATGACCTCTTTTAAAGATTTCGTCTGTATCCTTTTTGCGATAATTAAATCACTGGTGTTTTTAATTGGGGATAGTTTAAACCTCACACACACAACATAGTAGGCTTGTAGCTTAAGATCCTCATTTTACTACGAATTCATAAATGAGGAATATTTTTCATGTGTAATCCTTAGTTATTAGGATTGTATTTCGAAATTTGTTCCTTTTTTTTAGATTAATATAAATTCGTTTACTATTTTTATTCATAACGTGTGCCATAAGTGTGCCTTTATTCCTTGAAGAAGGTCGAAAGGGGGAGTAAACAGGCATGTGGGCACGCTTCTTTCTAGACAGGGGTTCAGATTTCAAATTCTTTGATTCGAATAGACGGGTAGATGGTTTCCAGTTTCACTCCTTATGTCACCCCTGCTAAACTTTACACAAAGACGTTTACGAGATGGGTTCGTACCTTCGCTTATGCTAAATCTCTTTTTTTTTTTTATCTTTCAACTCCCCCTTTGATGTATTAAGAAAGGGAAAAATATTCTTTCTTTTTAAACATCTGGTTAAAGAAAAAACGGTTATATATGTAGAAAAAAATTAGTTTTTTTTTTCATTATTTATCTCTTGGCGTGGTTTTTTATCGATGAATTTTTTTTTACAGTAAAAAAATGCATGCCGTGAAGTTTTTTCAGTTGTACTTCGTTTTGTATTGTACATTTTTTTATTGAAACTCGTGTACGGCGTGTGCCGTGTTCCACATCGTATTGAACTCTTGGGGGTTTTCTCTTTTGAGAATAAGACTTATTTCCACTGAGAAATACTAGAGGGCAGAGAAATGTACGTCTGCATTTCTGTGGGTTTTTTTTTAGCAATAGAGGCTATAAAACACGAGGATCGAGTCTTTGAAACTTATTCTTCTCTAAATAGCTGCACGTTCTGTTTCATTTTAAGTAGGAATTTAATGTATACTTTTATTATTTTTTCAATGGGTGAAGGATAATTATATGTTCATAAAGAGGAAGGATATATGTGTTATTATTTATATAAAGGAATTTTTTTCTTCATAATAAAATTAAATTTCACTCCCATTCCATTTACTTTAATGGAGAAGGTTCTTATAATATGAATAATCTTTATTAAACCTTATTTAGTAATTTAAATTAGAATTGAAATTAAAAAAGTAACACAAAAAAGTTAGCCATTATAATCGTACTTTAAAATTTCAATTATATGTTCTTATTCCGTAAGTCTCCCCTTACATGTATTTTGGGGCCTCCATAGTGGCGAACAGATAATATCAGGGCCCACTTGCAAAGTCTGGTTTTGGGGACCCAAGCTGGATCTAACAAAGGATTACAAAATCCTAACATAACATAGGCTTTGGGCCCCCCAAGAATCCTGGGCACCCCGCGATGCGGGGGTGTACGTTACGCCACTGGACCTCTGTAGCCTAATGATCATGGTCACGAACTCGTGGCTGACGTTTCTCGAGTCACAAGTTCGAAGACCTGGTGCCACTGAAGACCACCCATGTAGAGGGGTGATGCAAGCTAAACCGATCTTGGCTCACGTTTTGGCAAGTCCTCACACCTTTTGGTGTTGGAGTTTGGAGAGTTGGGTATTAATTCAGGTGTCCTTGTCACTTGACCATGGTTCAACATTACGAGGTCCGTTGCCAGTGGTCCTCGTATTGCTTTAGAGTGCGATATTAATAAAATACAAACTCATGTACATGTTTGTTTACAGTTAAGTTAATTAATTTCGTATTAATTAATATTTTTCTTGCTCTTTTTATATTAGTTGCGTATTGAATACGATTTTTCGTAATTTTTTTAAATATTCACTTTTCGTCTTAACTATTTTTATTTTCTTCGCTAATTTTATATATATATATATATATATATATATATATATATATATATATAATATGTCTTGAACTTTCAATACCAAAGTTATTTAAAATGCTTATATTTTAAGTTATATCTTAAATTAAATAATTTTCAACATCAGAAAGAATACATATTTTCGTAATCTTATGGTAATGATAACCAAACATAATCTTTTTAATTAACAATGATTAAAT
This sequence comes from Trichonephila inaurata madagascariensis, assembly GCA_019973955.1. NCBI lineage: Eukaryota > Metazoa > Arthropoda > Arachnida > Araneae > Nephilidae > Trichonephila > Trichonephila inaurata. The sequence continues at coordinate 109,851 of BMAV01010551.1, read as the reverse complement.
CAATGTTTTTCATGTTACAGATGAGGAAATGAGTGGTTTCTGAAAATTAAAATTCTTACATTTCCAAATATACGTAATGATTTCTGAGTTTTCATTGATCCAGACTTATTTGAATTTTTGTGGAATCAATTAAACGTCACTAATATGATAATTTTTCTGTAGTTTTAAATATTTTTAAAGCAAACTTCATTTTTTTCTGTAAACTAAAAAGAAAAGTTCATGTGTTCCTTAATTAGTTTATTGGATATAATATTATTAAAGTGTGTAATTTTTCAATTAGCTTTTCAGACAATTTAATCTTGAAAAGCTCATTACAACAAACAATGTAGTATTTGTTTGTTTTTTGTGATTCAGATACGATTACAGTAACCTTTTTAAAATTATGGAGGTCTTTTCTTCCCAATGTTTTTGACGTATTCCTTTCGAAATATTTTTAAAAAGAGAATTATCTTTAAAATATAATGGAGCTCGTTAAATCCTGAAATTACCCTAACGGATATTCTTTTAAAATTAAGTACTTTACTTCAAATAAAAAGTGACAGGTTTGCTTTTCAAACTGTATAATAATTGGCATTATGAATTGCCAATTATTACACTTAAACTATTTGAAAATCTATTATCATCTCTCTTATGTCTTTTTTTAAAATTATGTTTTAGCCCATAATGCGAACTAAATTGTGAAATAAGTTTATATATATATACAATCGGACCTCTATTGAACGAAGTCGCTAAATCCCCCAAAAAAATTCGTTATATGGAAAATTCGTTAAATAGAGATTTCTCTTTTAATATATTTTTAAAACCACATAAAACAAATTTTAAATTCATAAACAATACATATTATTTTTTAAAAAGTTAATGTTCACACTTTTTATCGTAAATTAATATCTGTTTATTTTATATATCTTACCACAACAAAAAATTATAAATGTGTCCGTTGAAATAAAAAATTCTTTGAATAGAATTCTATAGAATTCTTTATCTGTTTTTGAGAGTTAAGTGCCTTGATATTTACTCGAAAGTTAACCAAAGAAGCTTCACCGGCACGTTACATAGAAATCATTTAATTTTTCAGAATGTTCTTTTTTTTTTAAATATTATTAGGAAAATTTTTCCATTTACACTTAAACCTTTCCGCCATTTTGAATTCGTGAACGTAATGTTTAAGCCTATGGAATTTCTATTTCGCTTTTTAGACTGAGAAAGACTGTGCATGGATTTGAATGCAATAGAGAGCATTCGAAAGAGCAAGAAATAATAAAGTTTTCCCCAGGAACAACATTTTTCCTCAAATATTTTTAAATCGTTTTTTAAACGACTGAAAACCTGTTAACAATTTATTAAAGTAAACTGAGCTTTTTTTCAAAAATCGGAGAAAAAATGCAATTTTGCACTTGATTACGTTCAAATAAATACAGTAGTCTATATTTAAGGTGGAAAGTAAATATATGCATAGGATTAATATTATACTCACGAGTTTAAAATGGCGGACAGACGAGAACCTCAAGGAAAATTTCTTCGTGTTTGTTCTTTTTTTTTATCACACGATTACTTAAATGATTTTTCTTTTTCATTTCAAACTGCAATACTTTTTTTAAAAATAAGTCTAATTACTATTTGCATGTTTATTTTTAATTTATTTTTCATTGATGTCTAGTGCAAACATTAATTAATTTTCGAATACTTGAAAAAATCGTTTTCAACTCTTTAAATATTATTTTCGTTGATTTAATGAAATTTTATCCTTAGGATCTAACGAATCTAACTGTATAAAAAAATGTTCTGTTAGTTTTTATTTAATGCATCTTTTTTTTTTATTTTACTTTATCATTATTACATATTTTAAACTAACTATATTGTTTTACGTACAATGATCATTTTCTTTAGAGTAAAAAAATTTGATTCATTTATGCTGTATTTGAAGGTCATAAGCCAGCATCTCTAAAAATAAATTACTGTTTTCAAAATAATTTGAAGCATGAAATTATTCGTCTATCATACGATACCAACGATTTTGATTCGATAATTATTAGAAAAAGGTATTTTTCAAAATAACAGTTGATATAAAATAATTTATCACTTTTTGGAATAATGCTTCACTTTAACGTAAATAAGAATTTAAATTAACGCATGTTAATTAAATCGTTAATTATTCAAATCTTTTAAAATCGAGAGCTGCACTAGTCGTTTAAAATATTTAAAAAAACTTTGGGTGAAGGTAGATTTTTATATGCATTTACAAAATTTTTCCCTTACTAGAGAATAAAATTCCCTTTTCCCCATTTCAATTTACATCGTTCGCAGAACTTTTATATTGTTATTTTTGTTTTAAAAAAGATGATCAGTATATTCTATTTAATTCCTCTTTTCATATCTGATTTATTCAGGTATTAAAATTCTATTTCTAAATTTTGAGTGAATGATTGTTTTATTTTTTGAAATATTATTTAATTATCAGTGGCATTATACGTTTTTAAAGAATGAAAAAAAATCACTCCGATTTATTTAAAAATGATTCTTATTCATTACTTTTATTTACGTTTGTTAATCTCAGTTAAGAATATAAACTCAATGTGTGCGTAATGATAATTGGCAATAAGTTATTATTTAAACCAAATATTATCTGTCTTGTACAAAATAAATAAAACTTCAGATGCAGTTTTTTAATAGAAACCTTAATAACGTATAATTAAAAGTTGATTTGTTAAAATTCGATATAAAATTGTATCATCTCTTCTTTAAAAATGCTTTGTTCTTAAAATGTGAAATAATTCTAATTTAGAAATAGAAATGTCTAAAAAATTTTTTTTACCTTTTTTAAAATTGTTTTCTTCAATGATAAAACTAAAATATGATAATAAAAGTGAAATTTAAAAAAATTTGGAAAAAAATATCAAAATTAATTAAAAAAGAGCGTGAAAAAATTATTTAACGCTGAGCTATAAAAACAAATTAAAGGTGTTTCCATTTCCCCTTGAAGCGCCGCCATCTTGATTTGAAAGCGACGAAAATGGCTACCGAGAGCATCGAAAAATGTCCAGAGATGGCGTTTATTATTTATGGAAGATGGTCCTTTTCTTACATACCTTGTATTGAGCTGCTCCTCATTGATGGGATTTTAGGGGGGCTCTCATGCCTTTGTAATGGAGGAAATCCATCGGAAAGACTTCTCAAAACGTTGACTTGTCGCGCCATCTATGAGAACGATTAAGAACTATTTTGTTTAAATTTAAACTCTAGTAAAAAGTGTGTTTTTGTGTTTTTAATGATCAAAATAAGATATTTTCATTCATTTATTTTTTAAGTTTTAAGTACATAGGTTACATATTTGATTAATTATGCTTGAAACAAAATGTAATAAATCATTTTCTTTTTAAGCAAACTCGGAACTACGTTAAATGAAATAATTTCCGAATTTATAAATTTTTCAAAAAATTTATTGTATAGTTTTTGAATTACTTTTACTTTTATTTTCAAGAACAGATTAAAAGAAATATCTTACTGTTTTTTTTTTGGGGAGTTGGAAAAAGTAATCAATAGATTCCTAACGTGAACTGTTAATAATAAGTATTTTGGAATACGTATAACCGGTATAAATAAAAATATGTTATTAGTGGTGCAAATTATACTTCCTTAAAAAACAACTATGTACATTTTCAATTTTCGGAAGATTTAGAGGCTGAACATAATAAGATTTATTTTATTTTAATATATCATGCTAATGTTTCTTCTGAATAAAACTCAGTATACATTCATGTGTCAAACAAATCTCTATTTTTATACCATTTCGTCATTTATTTTTATTTCATAGTGTTGTAGAATTTTACATGTTAAATCTCCATTCAAGGTAAGATAGAGAATTTATTTTAGAAAGCTTAGTTATATTTAAAAATATTAAACGTTCTAGCGCAAAATTCATAAAAATAGAAAAATTAATTATTTTAAAAAGCGACAAAAAATTTTTTAAAAAGAAATTCTTATTATTTCTGTTTAACATTCTTCGTAACTTTTTTGTTTTTTGTTCTTATCATTTTTATTTTATATGTCCTGAACAACTAAAAGGAAGAAAGTGTAATAGAATCTTGATTATGTTGAAACAGGTTGTAATGATCATAATATGTATCTATCATTTTAAAATATAATAATAGTGGATTCCTTGCATATGCAAAAGTAATAATGTGAAATCTATTATAGCATCAATAGAAATAACATTTTCAAGCTTTATATGACTGATTCTATCTTATAAACAGAATTTAGTAAAGTTCTGGACTTTTTTTTCTTTTCTATATATCCTCTTTTTCCTGGCTATCATTAGAAAATATTAACTTCTTTTCGTGCTTTAATCTAAGTATTTTTTTTTCATTGGTTATTTCAAGATCTTTCCCTTTGATATGTGAGGAAGCCATTTTTATCCTGAATTATCATGATTTTCTTCCAATAGCTTATTTTGTATTGTGATCTATTCAAAAACATATTGAAGTAACCATTGCTGGTTGAATCAATATTGAGAAATCGTTGAAGTGCAGAATACATATTACAGCGATTAAATTTTTTGACTATTTTTTTCATTAATTAAAATTAAAAAGTTTAATTATCATATGGTAATGAGACTAAGTTATTTGTATTTTTAACTATTATTTTTTTTAAAAGATATGTCTTTTCATTCAATTGTTAAATTATTGTTGATTTTGTTCAGTATATTTTTTAAAAAATTCATATCTATTTTAGAAAAATGTCAGAGGACCATAAATTTTTTTGATTAAATCATTCCAAATTATAAAGTCATTTTGCTTTATGGTTATGTTGCCAGTTTCAGGAGGTATTTTGTGAACAATCTGATTTTATTATTGTTACTGTTATATGATCTAGATTTTTGGATGAGCTTTTTTTACTCCCTATTTTCTTCAGAATATTGTTAAAAGTAATGTAAATGAAAAAGAGAATCTCTCTCTCTCTCTTAATTTTTTTTTTTCACTCGCTTAAGTAATAGTAATAAGCATTGTTTTTTAAGAAAATCGTTATCACTTTACAAAAATTAAGAATTGACAGGATTAAAAATACTTTTGATTTGTGATAATTTAAACAAAACACATTTATCGTTTAATGAATCTAATAAATTTAATAAATAATAAATCAATTTAATTAAAGTTTAATGCATTAAGTTATCTTCTCCTCAGTTTTGAATAAATTTCTTTTTATTAATTTTTCTGTTCTGCAAATAAATTTGATCAACAAATATCATATGTAACATATTATACATCTAAAACTGAAAAAATTAATTGGTTTTTTATTATTGTCACAGCAGACATTGGTAATTTATGTATTTTCAACTTTAAATTCGATTGAGGTAAAGGTTTATGTTATTTTTGCTTATATATTAATTTAAAAAATACTTTCATGTTTTGTGGAATATTCTTTAAATATATAATTATTCCTAAGTAAAAATAGACACATTTTTAAAATTTTAAATAATATTAAATTTTTAATAAGGATTTTTAGCACATAAAATTAATTGCAAAAATTAATTATTTTTGTTTATACTAAAACTTTTTGGTCTTACTCAGTGTTTAATGTCAAATTTGTTAAATAATTTATTTACTTATTTTAAAAAAACATGCTCATTTATACGTCGTTCAGTTAATGAAATATCTTCTCCTTCATAGGATTAAATATTTTTCACAGGTTTAAACTAAAATTTATTTATACTATTTGTATACTCTGTTTCTTTTTGTCAGTACTTATCGGCAATAGGGATCATGTAAAAAACACGCTGAATTCTGTTTCGTCATTGTGTTTGTAGTGAATATATCTTATTGGATAATATCGCCAATATTCGTGGTGGCAACACCTCGGATAAGCAGTCGCCATCCTTCAAGGTTCATATACTCGGGAAATACCTCTTTTTTATGCTGAGAAAAATAAAAAATTCGTTCTCGTTATTGAAAGTAGTATTTTTTTTTAAATACATATTTACCCCAAGCCAGCGATTTATCGCCAAAGATTAAATACATTTTACACATTTTCCGCCGCAAACAAAAATTTTGTTGAAATTCGCCATAAGTCGCCAATGGTTATACGTAATAATTAATAATACGAAGCACTATTTTTTTTTTTTAAATATAAAGTAAAATTAGAAGAAAAATTGATGTATGTTTTCAATTTTTGTAATCTCGTTAAATGTGTCCGGAACAAATATATTCTGTATGAAAGTAAGTTGCGAACGAATATTTCATTCATTCAATTAAACAGAAAATATTTTTATTTTGATATATATAAGGTGCAGCTGGTAATAAATGATTCGTCTTTTGTTTTTTTAAAAAGTGTACACAAAATGTGTTACAGAAATAGACCTACGAACAGGAAGAAAAAACCCTTAAAAGTTGTGTATAAGTTAAAATGGAACCAATTGCGTTTGCCTTCATTTGAAACAAATATTATAAATGCATTGCTACGAACACAGTTAAAGGTAACTTCTATACAAAACAGTACTCATTCAATACTAAAGTTAGTTTCATTGATGAGGACTGTAAATATTTGTTGCTGTTGTTGTTGTTAAGAGGTTTTTTTTTTTAAAAAAATTTTTGGTAAATTTAAATAATTGATATTTTTTATATATTTAATTCAGATGAAACATAAATTTTCAAATAAAGATCAAGGATCATTTGAAAAAGTATCTAGCCGATTAAAATGAACGTTTATCTAATTAAAATTACATAGTTAATCTAAGGCAGTGATTCTTAAACTGTGGCCCGTGGACTCCCAAGGGTCCCCAGTGCTTTCCTAAGGGGGCCGCGAAGGTCTCTCATTAAATTTTTAGATTTTCCTCTTTTACCAACTCTAAAAGACCTCGTAGAAAATTTGAAAGATGTGCCATTCAGGACTAGATTACTAAATTGCAGCGGTACTTAGGTATTATCGCAACCTGTTGACGACATTATATGAAACAAAGCACATGATTGCGAATTCGGCGCATTCGACATATGCGAAATTGGGGTTGCCAACTTGGCGAGTTATCTAGAACTTTGGCGATAATTGTGATAATACGTAAGTACCATTGCCGCTAATGAAAAAACTACTATAACAAGTATTTCGATCAAGAATATTAATTCAGGGAGGGGTGCTCAAAATCTTGGGGGCGGGGGGTCCGCGATGTCAGGCTAATACATAAAAGGAGCCGTGTTGATCTAAAGTTTAAGAACCGCTGATCTAAAGTAAAAAGTGTAATCCTAAAAATATGTCTTATATTATTTAATCATATATATATTAGCAATTAAAAATTTTATCAGGATATCATTGTACAATATATTTAACTTTATCCTTTTGTTAAAAAAATCATTTGTGTAATTTTCCTGGTTATAATTCTTCAACTGAAATAATTACTTAGAATTTATAAGTGAAAAATTATAAAAATATTCTTTTTATATCTCTTTTGTTGAAAGGTACTCACATTATAAAACTTCCCTATAAAAAATGAGCACTTTTTCTATTAAATTTAATGAGAAATTAAATTAAGTGGTGTTGTTTTGTTGCATTATTACATTGTTTTTTTTTTATAAATTGTCAATTATACTTTGTCCTCATTTTAGTTATATCTTAAAATAATTTTTAATTTCTTATTACTTATTTATATTCTTTATAAATATTTTTTAGTTAAAGATTTAAAGATATTATTAGATTTAAATCTGGATAAATATTTTTCTGTACTTTCGAAACGAAAATCTGAACAAATAAAGTGATTAAATCGCATACAACAAAAACTGTTTTGTTTACTTCGCAGCGCTTTTGTTTTCCCTATGGGAAAAGAAAAAAAAGAAAAAAAAAACCTTTAGTCCGGGAAAATAATTTTTATATGTAACTATACTAAATGTTTTACTATGTAAATAAAATATATTTTATCGATAATATTATCAAACTTTTTTTTACAAGTTCTATTTTAAAATTATGTTTCCGTACTTCTACTGAGTTCAAAAATAGGAAATTTGATTGTTATTTATTTATTTATTTTTAACTCAGAGTGAATAAAAAAGAATTTTTTTCTTTATTTCTTTCAATCTTACTTTTATAGACCTTGAAGAATACCGTTTCTATTTTATTTTTACATCCTAATCTTTCCAAAGACTATTTTTATTTTGATATTTTCTGCTTAGAAATATATTGTTTAGTTCTACATTCGAAATTTCAATGCTTGAGTAACTGCATTTTATCCTTTTATTTTCACTTCACAGCAAAAACTTAATTTTCTTTCTTTTGAAACACACACAAAAAAGGTGGAAATGTTAGTTTATTTCATGTCCGTTATATCTTTTTCTATTTTTTACATTGAATACTTTTAATTTTTCAAAATTTTTCCACTGTGTAAATATTCCTATCAACTGAAATAATTATAGTATATTTAGTATTTCCAGGTAAAAATTGAAATAAAAAACAACAGTAATTTGTTAATTAAATTACAATGCAGCAAATAAAGGAGTGTTACCGTAACATGATTTATTTACAAACATTTCAGTGTTTCTTAGATTTAATTTATGTTATAATTTCCTCCATTTTGTTTCAAAATTTTTTTATTTCCAATTGGGCTACGAATTGGTGTTTGACCATTGCAGACTTAGAGCAAATTCCCCCGTAGCTGGTATCTCTTTTTAGCGCGGCACCTTATAGGGGGAATATCAATTGCTGCAAGTAATTTTGACACCCAGTTTTCTCCCCAGAGGGAGGCACCTGAGCTCTGATGTTGCGACACTGTTCTTAAACTTTAATTTTGCCGAGAGCACCTAAGCCAAACAGGCACTCTAGACATCTTTTACATGCCGCATAATCATACGACATGGACGCTGTCGATTTCTGCATCATGAAAATCTCCCGATTTGGGCCTAGGTTGAACCCGCAACCTTAGGCGTACTAGACCAGCGACAAACTAACTACGCCACCTAACCATACTATTTATGAAGAAAAAATTGGAATAAGTAAAATTTATGATTGATTTATTGAAGGGAAAATATTAGGGGAACCAGAGGAAAATTTAAATTAGTTTTAATTGTATTGTCAATTATTTATATAAATTATTCGCAATATTTCTGCCAATCATATTTTTCTTCTCTAGCAAATTATAACTTTTAATCTGATTTCATTTTACAATATCTTATGTATTTTTAAAAAGTAAATGTTGTTATTAGTTATATTTTGAGTAATACTTTTTAGATATTTACACCAATATACAATTAGATATTTACACAATATAACACACCTATATAACACTAAAAATTCAAATATCATTAAGAACCGTTTAAATATTTTAAAATATTTTTTATGGGGAAAAAACCCTGTTTTACTCTTTTTAATTTGGGGGAAGTTTGGGTTTTAAAAATGGATTATATATTAATTATTTAAGAAACCTGCTTACGCTATTTAAAATTTGCAATATAATGCTATTGAATTTGTAACGGGTCTATTCGCGTTCTTCCTATTAATAATCCTCTTGGGGAATAATGGGTCTTAAAATATTATTTTATTGAAAACTCCTTCTCTAAAGAAGGCGTGATTATTCAAATCAAGGCTTATATTTAAAGATTAACTTTCAAGCTAGAGGGTAGAGAGAGGGTAGAAGCTAACAGACTAGCAAGTAGTGATTAATGTAAAGCTAGGCGAAAGCACTTCGTAGATTATTTGATTAATATTAAGATTGACGATTTAGTCACTTAGTTGTTAAATTGGATTCAGTTGGTTTGAATTAGATTACTTTAGAGAAATTATCTTCAAATATAAGAAGGTGTATTGCCTGAATGTGCTAAGTGAAAGTGATCCGATTTATTATTATATCTCCAATTACCTCATCTACCTCACTATTGCTCCCATATTTAAATAGTGGTGCATTTCTTAACTTGGGTTGTTGAATTTGTGTCGTTGTTGAGAATTGTTAATAAATAGAGTTTGTATTGAGTATGGCTAACTTCCTTCTGACCCTCTTACACTAATGGATGGGAAAGCCCATCCATTACAAATTTAAGGGATTTCTCAAAAGTCTAATCAGTTTTTTTTATTTTATTTTTTAATGTCGCACTTATATAAACTGTAGAATTGAATGTTAGCACCAATTCATATAATTTCCAACAATAATATATTGAAGAGAATGACTCATGACCTAACATCCTATTTGCTGAATTTCCGTCGTCAACTTTAATCAACGTCAGGACTGCACTTTTGATGAATTCGAATCTTAAATTCATAATCTTTTGGCTACTAAGCCACAATTTTACTAAATAGAGGCAAATCCTCTAGAGGTCAATGGTTAAGGTTTCAAACCTTGTCCATAACGTCAGGAAATAACCACAAACAGAATTAATCAAAATAATGATTTCATAAGACTGCCTATCCTCATTCAAAAAAACTAATTGACTCATCAAATAATACTTATGGGATAAAAATTCACTTACATGAAATACTTGCAGTTACTCAGAACTATAGCACCCAAAATTGACAGAATCTCTAATTTTACGATGATAACTCGTCACCGACATTCAGTAATACTTATCAGATAACTTTCCAGAATGAATTTCACTCTCAAAGACAATAAATGCCTAAATTTAGGCAATTAGGCCCTAACTAGTCGATGAATCTAATTCTCAAACTGGAAGTGAAAATCTCCGCCCTGATAATCATTATTATCTCAAATAACGATCAGCTATCTATTTTCACATACTCTATCTCTCACACACTCACTTTTCTACTTTAGAACTAATCTGCATAATATGTTTTCACTTTACAGGAAATGACAGTTAAACTCGAAGTACACAAAACTTTTAAGAACATTACTACATGTTAGTTTTAAGAAAGAACCTCGCGAGACATTCCTCTACAAACCACTTCTTTGTGTTGATTCATTTTCTTAAATTGACGCAATTTTCATATGGTTTTTCAACATGTATCATATCACACCCGATATATTAACTGCTTTCATTGGTACACATTTCATTAATTTATCTTTGTAACTTGACCAGTTGAGTCCAGTTAGAGGTAGATATTTACTTTTGCTTTATGATCATATGATTTCATTTACTTAAGCTCTTCTATATCTTAAGATTGAGGAGAACAGCGTATAGTAGTTTTTAGAAAAAGTTAAATATTTCATGATAGTGAAAGATTAGTTTGAATTGTAGACATACATCATTGTTGTTACTTATGCCACCTGATCGACAGTAACATCAGATCAAGGCCCACGAAATTCATCGTGGCAAGGGGCTAGTAGTGCGCCTGTCGTTAGCTGTAGCTTTGAGCCCCATACAAGTGACAGTACGATTTGGCTCGGTTCCACACCAATTTGGAGCGAAGACACCCTGGGGGGTCAGAGGCCTTCCACCTCTCTTCCCCTTCCACCAACCTCATAAGAGGGCTATTTAAAGTACCCCCATGCCGCAAAGGCACTATACATTTACAAACACCTTTACCTTCCCCGGGATTCGAACCCAGGCCCTATGGCACAGCAGTCAGCTTCACTAACCACTATACCAGATGGGCGGCAGACATACATCATACACTTATTAAAAGCAACTATATGGTTGAAAGAGGAAATTTGAATAGGAAATTCAAATTGGATTAATGTGAAATATTTCTAGTGCTGCAACTATAGTTGTTTATTATAGAGAGAATATCCCCCCAAACACATAGATAAGATATAGTTAAGGTTGAGAGAAATTTTAGCCTTATTTTTGTTTTATGAATAATAAATCTTTTTTAACAGTTTTTAAAAGAATGGATTATTTTGCTACAAGAAAACAATGAAAGCATTGATTTGGCTGATGTTGTATATGTGAGGCTATTATATTTAGATTATAAAATGAATAATTAAAGCTGTAAAATATACAAATAAATATAGATATGGAATCGGTGTACCTTGTAGTATCGGAAGCTTGTTCTATTTCCTCATGTGTTCTGCTTACAGAGAATTTTTTATAAATATTTTTAATAAAGGTTTATAATTATTTAAAGTACACACTCCTTTATATAGAAGTTTTAAAATTATTATATTTTTATCAGCTTCAGAAACCACCTGTGAAAATTAGTTATGAACCCTGATTAAATTTGTGTGTTATCATGACCATTAGCGTTCTTAACAAACTGAAAAAAATCTCGATTCTAATAATTTGTGAATTTTACGAAGTAATTGTGAATATAAATCAAAAGCTCCAGTATTTATTTAGGAAATGTCAATTTACTTACAATAGAATTTTTTAATCCTACGTTTTGATTATAACACGGGATTTACAATAAAACACAAAATTTTACTTTATTTCAGCGTAATTTATGGGGAAAAAATTGTGATTTTTACACCAGATTATTTTATCATACTTTTGCTAACCGTATTCCTTTTTATTTGCTTTTAAATTTTTTTTACACTTTTTATTTAAATTTTCCCAACAATTTTAAAAGAAATTCAATGCATGCTGCTGTCGAGCTGGTAATGTAAGGTAGACAATACGCAGATCTTGGAACGGACCGTAATTTAAGATCATGTTTCCATCAGTGGCGTACACAAAGGAGGTTGGGGTTTAACTCCCCAGATCAATATTTTAATGTTTACCACAGAGATTACCCCTCAGCATCTTCATCTACGTGTTTTTTCAGAATGTAATCCCCTCCCCATAAGAGAGATCGTCGTACGCCACTGGCTTTCGGTATGGGGTTGAGTGGACTCAGAAAATTAGGAACATCTCTCATTTCTTTATTCCATTTACCCGAAAGTCCTCATATTTGTTGTACAATCCCCATATTTTGTTAATTTTTTCACTATCACGAGTCAATTAAAGACTCGAAGTTATGTCAATTTATCAGCGAAGTATTCGATGGTGTTTCTTTAAAAAAATGTTCACAATTAGATAAATAAAAAGAAGTACAAAACCACCAGTCACACAAAATGAATAATAACTTCCTGATACACATTGTTGGGGGCATTTTATGTGTAATAAACATGCGTAGCTTCTGAATCTAGTAAAATACCACTCCGATCCAAAAAGCAGGCACCTGAAATAGTAATAATAAAAAAATAATCTCGTGAACTACTTAAAATGCTGACGATTTTTATCACTCATTTTTTCCCCCTTCTTTTTTTTACGAGTACTTCACATGCTTACGAGACATTTCGTACGTTGTAAAGTGTACTGTAACTGTAACCCCGAGAGATTGAGGAGTTTTAAAATTCTAGAAACTTGCTAGCATTGTCCTCTTTATGCCATAGAATTTTTTTTTACTTTAGATATACTTATTTAGAATCGTGAGAGGGAACTTGTCTTGATTTGCAACTGGAACCGGCACGAGGGGAACTTTTAGTCCTCTTCCCTCTTCTTTTCTGCATGCACGAATCGTCTTAGGCACGGAGGACGAATTTCCTTTATGCATAAGATTCTGTTCTCTCTTTCATATAATAACGTTCTGTGCAAAGCAACTGTAATTCTACCAGCGCATACACCTTACCAAAAAGAATTTTTTACTTTTTTAATAAAAAAAGGTATTGATTTACATCACTATTTTGCTTGTGATGGAAAGCAAAGAGAATATATATATAAAAAAAAGTTAGATAAGTAAAATAAAAAAAAATGAGTAAAAATAATAAGGAAAGTAAGGAAGGAAGGAAGGAGGGGGTTGAAAAGAAACAAGAAGAAAAAAAAAAGAAAGAAAATAAAGTGAAATTTTTTGAAACTCTAAAAGGGGAGGGGGAATGAAAATAAAGAGAGAAGGGGGGTTAAAAACATCTCTATTTTGTGTTTATCTGCGCCGTCCAATGGGCGACAGTCCAGCGAGGAATAATCTTCATCCCTCTTAGCAACTCACTCCGGTTGTCATGGAAACGAGCATCACCTTTCTCGCTTGGATTTCAAGTCTCTCGTTTTCCATTAAAATTTTTGCTTTCTCTCTCTCTACCCCCTTCTCCCTCCCTTTTCTCTTTCTTGTCTTGCTTCTTCTCCTTTGCCTTTTCTTTTTCTCTCTCTCTTTTCTACTTATTTCGTGAAATTTCATTTGTGTCACTGAAGAGGCGTCGGTGCACGTGAAGTGAAGGAGAGGGGGTCTGCAAAAAAAAGGGGTGGAGGCTAGTGAAGGGGGTGGAAGACAGAGAAAAGTAGCCAATCAGAACGGACGGAATTTTCAATCGACCAGCTGACGAAGTGGTGGGATTTAAGAATGGAACGGGTAAGATGGGAAGAAAGAAGAGGCAGAAGGGGACGAAGAATGTTAGTCCCTCGTATCGTTTGTCGTGATAATAATGAGAAATGTCCAATCGAGGCAGCTTTTTCTCTTCCACCCCCGTTCTCTATCGTTTGTCTTTAAACAGAATCGGAAGAGAATCATGCATTGGATAGAAAGGGTGCTCCCCTTCTTAAAGTTCATACAGTTTCCACCTCGTCTTAATTAAGATTATTTAATTATCTTTGGATTTTTAAATTATTTCCCACACATGAATAGAAATTACATATGGAAATGTTTCAGGGAAAAAACACATTTATAATATCTTTAGTGTTCCGTACATCACCAACGTGTTAAATTTTCATGTAATTGATTTCGAATAATTCACTTCAATATTCTGAAATTGACATTTATGTAAATTTGAGGTAAAATATGATCCCAAAAATTGTTGCTTGACTAAGTAGAGAACTTGGTTTCTTTGTGAAAAAGATACATTAAGCTAGTTATAATGAAACAGAACTATTAAATGGCAGGTCTGCTAATATAGCTTCAGAGAAGAAACCATGATGACTTATTTATGTTTCAAAATATGCATTGATTTTTGAAAGTGCAATTGTTACTTGTTTAATGCTGGTGAAGCTTTCTCTCTGTTCATCCATCAAGTAGATTTTTGACGTACACAACCATTCCTGCCTTAAACCAACTCCACGTTAACACGGAATGATTCGCAGAATATTGTATGAGGGGGGAGGGGAACATCTTTATAAAGCATCACGCGGGCTCTTAATAAGTACAAAAACAATAAATTTTGATACATTTGTGCGCCTATTTAACTTAATTACTTATTGAATTATCGGAAATTATAAAAAAATATAGAAATAAGTAAGGAAATTGTCAGAGTGGCTTCCAGACTTTATTTTATACTGATCTATTGATAAAAATAAGTAAAATGCTGGTATTTACTAACTGGACTCCATTAACACGTAATTCAATAACGCGAATGAGTGAATTTTTATTAACGTCACTTTTGAAAGCAATACGTGGGCTATTGGCGACGGATCTCATAATTTTGAACCGTGGTCAAATAACGTGGACGATACCTCAGCTGGCATCCCACTTTTCTAACTTTCTCACCACACCAATGTAAGGACCTAGAACCTCGACAAATATAATCTACATCAACCCTCTACACGGCGAGTCTTCAGTGGCAACAGGACTCAAATCCGTGACTCGACAACATTGTCTACGAGTTCATGACCATTACCAGCTGGCTATTGTGGCCACTTAGTAACACGAATCATGGTCATTATGATTTTACCATGGCTTCCTTGATATGAACAATCGTTTGTTATTGCACTCTTTCTTAGACATTGTGACGACATAATTCTTATTTTTAGTTCTTTTTTTTATTTTATGAAGTTCAGATTAATTTTCTTTTCCGATGACATCACAGCTTCCTGTTCAGAGCAGACGTTACTATTTTTTCTAATGATAAAAGGATAAATTTTGAATATTTTAATGTTCTTTTGTGTGATTTATAAATTGTAAAAATAACGGTTTTAATTATAAATTTATTTGTTCCAATGAATCAATTTCTAAGTAATCTAAGGAGTGAAATCTTAATTTTTTGTTACATTTTTTCATTCATAATTTGGTTATTATGTGGTAGCAGAGGAATCTAAAGTGTTAAAAGCTTTTTCTCGTCAACTTCTCTCAGAAAATTGAAATTATTTTGAATGTTCTAGATGAAATAGCATCTCTAGACCACATTATTTGACACATCCATTGTCAGATCAAAACTGTTGTTTGTGAGATTATTATCGCATTTTAATGTTGTGTTTTTATCAAATCACTTTTTTACTCTGAGGTCACAATTTACGCTCCAAGAAATATCCTTATGTCAAAATATCAATGTAATAATATTATAACAAGAACATTTTGTTGCAATTTTAAAAAAAAAATGTTATTACAAGGACTTTTTCCGTTAAAAGATGACTGACGCTGCTATTGAAAAATGAAAAGTTTGTAATGAAAATGATTTTTTTGTTTAAAATTTGTATTCGACTAACTTAAAGGCATTATTTTTCCAATGAAAATAGAAAAATGTGTTCTAAGTAACGGAAGAATAGTGGCAAAGTAGAATTTAACTAAAATCTGATTTCGAAATTTATAATTTCCTCAAAATGAGAATTCGAAATATTAAATATAACTATCTGCAAATTTTTATTTTAAAGCAGAATAAATTATAGAGCCAGATTAACTTCTGTTACATAAGTCTTGAATTCAAACTTTACTGTAAAATATAATTGATTATTCATAGTTTGAAACACATATATATATAAACTCAAAACTGAGAATGATAAACATTTTGACAAGTTTTTGAATAATTAAATGCAATTTTGATACTTTACAGAAAGCATTAATAATCTTGTAAAAGTATTAAATCCTAAAGTACCTTAGAATTATCTTCCTGATTTTTAAGTGAACTTGGATCTTTAAAAAATGCTTAATACTTTTTTAGATTACTGAATTTTTTTTAATGAGTAAGAATTTATCAAACATAAAAAATTAATATTGGTTATATCTATTAATCATCTTAATATATTGTAGATCCTAAACTATCCGTTATTATATCTCTTTTATGTAAAATTTTGGATGTAAAATTTTAAACTTTGTATAAAATATTCATGTTTCTATTTGTATTTGCACGTTAAAAAAAAAATTTTTAAAGGGGGGAAAAAAAAAAAATTGAGTATTTCATGCTGCTTGCTCAATTCTTGACATTTTTTTATATTTTTTATAATGTTTTATTTTTTATTTATTTATTTGTAAGTTGTATTTTGACATCCTTAATTTTATACTCTTTCGGTGGAGTTCTTTTATTTTGCCTGTACATTCTCAATTATATTTTTTAACACACAGAATATTCTTATTGCAGAATTAGAAAATGAAAAGTATTATACATTGTATTTATTTCTTTTTTAGATTCTTGGGACGAGGCTCGATGTTCGTTTTCTCAAACGCCCAGTTCGAAAACATTGTGAGTCCGTTCTCAAATTTTAAAGAAAAAAGGTGGGCATGTGGCCATCCCGGGATTTAAAGGGCGGTGATGGAAAAGTAAAGGAAGGAGCCACTTCAAGAAACATTTACGCCACTGGGGGTATCGGGGCGCCCGGGAAAAGGGTTCCATCGAAGAATTTGGGAAAAAATTACTTTAAATTTTTTTAAAAAAATTTTTTTAATTTTGGAAAAAAAAACCAAAATTTAATTATTAATGTTTGTGGGGCAGAGACGGTGAAGTTTTGAAGGAATCAATGGTTAAAATAAATTAACAATAATTAATGAATAAATGTAATGTATGAACTGAAGAAATGAGAATTTATTCATTTTTGCACTCAAAAAAACCTTTTTGAGGGTTTTTCCGCGGGGACTTGGTAAAACCGTGGTAAAAAACGAAGACGCCCCAACCTGAGCGGACCCCACCCCCAAAAACGTCCACCCAAGTCAGCGTGGGGGAATTCGGGAAAAATTCCCCAAATTACGGGGCCGTGTCTTCGTGGCATGGGACTAAAACCCCAGGGCTCGACCCCCGTTTCACGAGAAAGGCCCCGACCACTAGACCACCGGGGCGCGGAAATTATTAAACCGAATAATATACTTTCCGCGGGCAGGGGTTTTGGTTTTTGTCGCTGACCTTATACGTAAAATTTTGTGGTTTCGACCCCGGTCCAAGTTGATGGATGCAAAATATCGACAGCATCCATGTCGTATTATTATTTGACATGTAAAAGATCCCTTGAGTGCCTGTTTGACTTGGATGCTCCAGATAATATTAAATTCTTTGTCTCATTTCACATCGGGAAGGTACTGGGCATCAAAATTACATTGCGGCAATTGGTATTCCACTTATAGGGTGCAAAAAAAAGTATACCAGTTTCCCCGAAAGTAGGTCTGCAATGGTTTACCAACCCAGCCCTTTTTAAAAAAAACGAAAAAGTGTAACCTGTCGTGGCTCAAAGTCTTCCCGTTAGTGTGGTGTGGAAGCTCGGAGAGGGGGGCCAGTTCAAATGGCGTATTCGGCACTTAATTGTGGCTGAAAATTACTAGGTCCGTCGCTAGTGGCCCTCATGTTGCTTTCTGGCTCGACGTTAATAAACACTCACCCATGTATGTTCTAAGTGCAATCATTCAACTGGAGGCATTTATGGAAATTAAGAATCTTTGATGTTTTTGAAACAATTTTGTAACTGTGTAGATGAAAGACAATTTAGCTGAAATGGAATACCGCAATATTAAGTTACAAAAAAACAAAAACTAAACTAAATAAGGCCCGGGCCCATGAGGACCAAGGCTCTGTCCCCATCTCGAACGTGGAGGTGCATGGTGTCCCCGGGCAGAAACAGTCTGACGAACTCCCAGTGTTTAGTCCCCAAGCAAGCTTGGTACTCATTTATCAACCCACTGAAGGGATGAAGGGCTGAGTTGACCTTGAGGATTTGAACTCCAGACCTGTGGTGTGGAAGCGCGAAACACTACCACTCAGCCACTGGACTCACATAGAATATAAAACGTCGATAAAAAATCGACCTTTTTAAATTATTTAATTGCTGTCTTCAAAAAGAAGCTTTCTAAACATATATATGTTAAGAATTCATCTTTAAAATTCGTTGTAAATTATTAAATTTCAAACCATGAAATGAGACTTTTAATTAATTCTTTAAAGCATGTGCCTTTGTAGCTAAAGGTGCAGGTTTGTAGGTAAAGATATTAAAATACTCTGGAAGAAAAACCTAAATAAAAAGCAACCTAAGTTAAATCTTGCTTTCTGGAATACTGTAAAAAAAATACAAATAATGCACCATGTTCTTGGTTATTGAAAAAAATATATTCCCCGTTGCCATCTTAAAGAAATGCATCTAAATATGGATATGATTCAGATGATAGAGAGCTTTTAGTTTTTTTAGAGCTGTTTTTAGATTTCCTTCGCAAAATTTAACAGCGAGAGATCCATAATTGAATGACTTTGTGCCATAGATTGCTGGATGTGGACAAATGGGCCAATGCCGAGGAGGGGCCTCGCTATTTCGACCTCATCAGCTGCCTCAATCTGTTGGATCGCTGCGACCGTCCGATAACGCTGCTTCAGCAAATTAGGAACAAATTGAACCCCGATACCGGGATACTGATCTTAGCGGTTGTGCTGCCTTTCAATCAGTACGTCGAATCAGGTAAGTGGTTAAAAGGCCCGTCTGAGTAGGCCATTTTTTTTTTCTTACTTCATTATATTGAGGAGCAAAAAAAAAATATAAAGATGAAGCTTATCTGATGTCTTATTGGTTTCTGTAGAATTCCAATATTGATTTTATCTGGTTAATCATACAAACAATTTTAAAGAATAAATAAACAAAATAATAATCACTCTGATATATTAGAATAAAATTAAGTAAAAGTCACGTGACACTGGTTAAGAGGTTCCCAAACTTTTTTGTCTCCTAGACCCCTTGCCGTGTGTTTCGGTTTCGGGTAGACTCCTGCTTACCCAATATTGAATTTTTGAAAATTTATCATCTTAAATGTCTTTTTGACAGCTGATACTACTATTTATTTTAAAAGAGTTATTAAATTTCTAATTGTAGCGAAGTATAGCGTTTAAAACTTAAGAAGCACATGTTAATGAATTAAATTAATACTTAAATAACTGAACCACAAACAAATGCTTTTAAGAAGAGGGATGAATCTGGTGCTTCACACACATTAACAAATTTTCATCATTTCATATCACTCTAGTCAGGTTTAACCCGAAATCTCTGTTGTTAGTAAGTGTCCATTTTTTTCCGTTTTTGAATGAATTCTCATATGAATATGAGAATTCTCATTGTCTACTGTGGTATTACTATAAAAAGCAATCTCAAACCTAGTTTCAAAATCTGAGTAGAGTATTTAAATGCTGAACGTAGGTTAAAATCTCCTGACAGATTGTCTGTAACAAATTGAGAAAATTCACAACGTCCAATATTATACTTCTTTAGTTTAATTCTGGAAAGAAATGCTGAAACGGTCCTTGTCTTCATAAAATTTATGCTGTCACCTAGTAACCTCAAATTAATCTCTCTAAATTTAGTAAATAAATCAGTTGAATTGGTAAAATTTGGTTTTTCTACTAGATCAATTTTTTTTAAAGATTAAAGTCATGTTCTGGTTTAATCAGATCCACTTATATAGAACCCCATTTACACCTCATGGATTCCCGCAATATTTTTTTCTTGGCGTGGACCCCTTTAAAGTTGTCATAGACCCGTGGGGGTCTATATAGACCACTTTGGGAATCATTACACGAGTTCATAATTCTTAACACTGGTTGTTGATTAGATGTGATATTAAACTACCCTCAATTAATGTTTTTGGAACCTTTGTATTTTATTATGATGATCAATGGCAATGTGTATATAAATATTATTATTGCATATTTGTAATAGTAGATGTTGGAAAAATAGTGGAAAATTATTTAGCATTTTAATTTTCCATTGTTAAGCTTGGAAAAGTGATTTAATATGAAATATTTCTACTATTTTTTCTTGATAATTTTGTCAGGTTATGGCTTAATTTTCTTTGTTAAGGTATCCGAACGTGTTGAAATGACGACCAAATTTGATCAAAACACATATTTTTTAGTTTTTTACTTTATTGAATGGAGATAGCTCCATTCAATAAAATAAAAAAAAACAAAAAATATGTGTGGCTATGGCTTTACAAAACATACTTTGTTTTGTTTCTACATTACCTAAAGGCCACGTTGCAATCAATTTTATAAAATTAGAAAAACAGGAAATAGTTCTTTAATCTACCAAAAGTGAACAGTTTAATTGTTCAAAATTTGTCATTGCGAGTCTGATAGCTCAAAATATTACAAACCTATTTTTATGAAACTTTTTAACCTGATTTTATATTACTTTCTAGAGAATAAACTAAAATATTTCCTATTGTATGAATATTTTTTGAGTTATAACCTGTTATTTAAATAATGGTCTCATAAAGAATGTCACCTTTCTAATAATATTTACTCGATCAACTCTAACATTTTAAATTTTTACAAAACATTAATATTTTAGTACATTCTCTAGATAAATGTATCTAATTAGCTGCTATAAATTTTTCTATAATTGCTTTGAAGTTTTTCAAAAATATTGCTAGCATTTCACTTATAATTATGATTTTTAAAAATTTAGGTAATTTTTTTTTAAAAAAATACTGTTAGTTAAATATTAGTATTTATAGGTATTGATTCTTAAAAAACATTTATTATGTTTTAGTATGCTATTTTTTTAAAAAAAAAGTACTCCAAACGTGCTCGGATATCTAACGACATTTTTTTTTATATAGATTAGATTTCTAATAAATTTATTATAATTTAATTATTTTTAAGGACTGCATACCGTATAGAAAATTCATAAACATAATTATATCCTAAGAAATTTTTTAACTATTTATCTCAAAAATCTAAACTCTGACGTATTTAAATTGATTTTAAAAAATACAATAAACAAAAAGGAGAAAATATTTATATTGTTTCATTTTTCTCTTCATTTTTGAAATCATCTTTGTGACCCATTTAATGAATTTTCGGATTTAAAAGACGTATTTTGGAATTCTTTCAAATGTCGCTTGGAAAAAAAGTCTACATATCAGAAAACTGAGAGTTTTTAAGACTTTAGAATACATTTTAATAAAAATACAATTCTAAATTTAAGTAGAATAATTATGAATTTTGTAGAACATTATATTCACAAATCCAAGATGAAAGAATAATTTTTAATGAACCTCTTTTAATTAACAAAACTACTTAAAACTGAGCCATCTCTTTGATTTCAATAAATGATTTGAGATTTATAAAACTTATTAATCGTACTTTATTCCTATAAATTAACCTCGCAATGTATCTAAATCACAAAATTGAGAACTTTTGACTAAGGAAAAATTCATTGTAATGTTTCAACGATTAAGTCTTAATTTATTAGTTTTTTTAATAAATTGATTTTGGAGATATTTTCATATCTTGCATGAATTTCTTATATGGAAATTTGTACTCTCAGTTAATAAAACAATTATAATTTTTTTTTATTTTCTAGTTTGTGTTGTTGTAAAGTCTGGCTGAACCCTCCCCATTCCTCTAAATATAAAGTACGTTTAAGAATGATATACTTAAATCCAAAAATTTCATTTTTGATTTTATATTAATAACCAATTAATTTATAAACGAAATAACTGGATCTTTAATGTATCGAATTTTACACATTACTTATTTTATTATTTACATCAGAAGAAACGTACTGTGGAACCCTGTAGAGGAGCCAATATTACTAGGTCTGATGCCAATAGCTCTCGTATTGATTCGGCTATGATGCCAATGAACAATAAATAAATCAAAAAATGTATAATATAAACGAATTTAAAATATTTTTATTCGTATAAAAAGTAAACATACCATTTTAATAAATAACTGTTCTTAAAACTATCATAATAAAATTAAAATTTTATGCAACAATACATTTAAAAAATCATTTAAATAGAGCTTTTGGTAAAACTTACGAAATACGTTTAAATATTTTTATAAAGTAAAATATACTAGTAAAATGCACAAGAGAGTAAAAAGGAATATATAAATGTATGTCATATAACATAATAAGTTGAAAATGCTTCTTATTGTTCTTCGTAAATTCCTTTATCTCCACACAGGCTCCAAGTACAATCAACCATCAGAAAAAATACAGATAAAAGGGAGACTCTTCGAAGAACAGGTATCCAGCATGATAACGACTGTTTTCATCCCCAATGGTTTCGATGTCTTACGATGGACCAGGCTGCCCTATCTGTGTGAAGGAGATTTAGATCAAGCATTTTATTGGTTAAATGATGCATTGTTTGTACTGAAAGTTGCAAATTCTTGTGACAGTTAACGAATACTGTAACCAAAGTTAACTGTAAAGTATTTTTGTAAACGTTTCTCATTTAAATATGTCTAAAGGGGGGAAAAATGATTCGCACATGTTTAACTGGAAACAAAATTATTTTTCTACTCACCATACACACACACATCTTTTTAACTGCATCTGAGGATTCCTATATTGTCTTACTTTTTTTTGTAATATTTTGGTTTCCTAGTATTATATTAATGATTTTTTTATAGAATTTTTACGTTTGGGCCTACAAAATGTTTGTTCTAGTATCTTGTGCTCAGTTCAAAGTATTTTCTATTATTTTTTATATTGAACTTGAATTTTGTGTGTGTTATATGCATTTAAATTTTCTTTACGCTTAAACTTTGACTTTTATGAATAATTTTTTTGCACATACACTTTGATAAAAGTATTTTCATTATCATTTATGCAAAAATTCGAGATTTAAACTTTATTTAGGGTAAATAACATACATATCAACAGACTTTTACTCGTATACTCCACAGGTAAAGATATCCAGCCAGATATTAAAACTTATAATTTCTGAAAAATTATCGAACATACTTGCAATAAATAATTCTACTTAAAATGTATTTTTGTTTTTTATAAATTAAGTTAATTTTTTATTCATAATAAATACTGAATGGTATATTTACAAATTTTTATTTAACAGAAAAAGAATGAAGTTTTAGTGTAATCCATACGCGTAAATATTAATCCTTTTAAAAAATATTGCCATTAAAATTGTTAGTAAAATCTTTATTAGAGTAATGCTCTTATCATTAAAAATGTTTTCTAACCATAATTGGATTTCATTTCTTATAAAATACAATATAGCCATAAATTTAATAAAAGTTTAATATAGCAATAAATTTATAAAAAAATTAATATTTAAAGTAATTTTTTACAAAGGAAACAAATGAAAACTAACTTTAAATTGAAATCATAGGATATCTTTCTTAATAATAATACTGAACAGTAATTATAAGATCGAATGTAGCTGAATTTTGATGTTTGTACTTATGTATTGTTCATACTTCTCTAAAAACTGCTAGAAAAACTTCGTTTTCAAATTCTGAAATCAAATCTTCTTCCGGAATCTCTTTCTGACGAGAAATATTCATGGCTAGATTTCTCTTAGCTACTTTCAATTCCATTACAGTCGTCTGAAGAGCTGTAAAATATTTAAAAATAATACCATGATAGTTATGACATTTGAATTGTGATATTTCATTGCCTTTTGAAAAAATCTTCCATAACTTGTTACTTAAATGTGTGTTCTAAAGTATTTAATAAAGGCTTATTTATATTGATGATAATTTCTTTGGTATATTCCTTTATGATTGTTTGTATTTTTATTTCTAACAAAACCTGACGATAAAATTCTTAAAAATATTTCTTGAATCTACGCTTATACTCACTAAATAATTTTCTTAAACGATAATCTTATCTCGCATTTTTCTTAATAATTTATCAAAAAATATATAATTAAAACAGTTGAAGATAAACCTTTAAATTCCATCCACAAATTCTTTTCAAAAATATTCCTTTCAAGTAGCTATTGAAAATTTAAAGATATAGTTCTAATAAGAGAAACATTCACTTCTAGAATTTTTTTAAATGATATTATTGAAAGCTTGAACTATTACAGACATTTTTGCTTATAAATTTTCTACCTTGGTCACCATAGTTAAATAAAAAAATTGTTACTTTGTTATTAAATTAAAAGCTTTGCCATTCACCCTCTGTTTCGAATTTATGTGAAAATAAGCCTGTTAACCTAATTATGATCTTTAATAACAGGATGAATAAAAAAAAAACATTTAAACATTCGAAAAAGGAAATTTGACCAAATCTTTGCATAAACCTATAAACTTTGCATTCATGGAAAATGTATTTCGAATGTAGGAATGTTTCCCTCAAACTCTATACAATCATTTCAAAATAAATTATTAGGTGTTTTTTAATTAATGGTAAGTAATTTTTTACAAAGCGCATAAGTAAAATAAAATATTTTACAAATAAAAATATGTAACAGTTGCTCACAAAATAACAGTTTATTTCCTAAGTTCCTAAAGCTAGAAACTGGATACGAAATAATTAAGTTCATGGAATACATTCAAGCAATTTAAACGATGGTGTTCTGATAAATTATTCAAAGGATTTTTTTTTAATATAAACTAATGCAGAGAAGAAAAAGATTTTTTAAAAATGCTTTTTTAGCGTCATAAGATTTTATTACTTAAATTTAGGTAAAAATTAATCATTAGTATTGTTTGGTAAAAAGAAGTTAAATCATGTTAATTATTCAGAACTTTAAAAAAAAATAATATCAATGATAAAATGTATAATTTTTTTTCTTGCTATCCGTGTCACTCATCCCAAGAAGTTGCCATGGAAACGGGTTAGTTTTTATATTTTTTAAAGCAAAATTAAAAACAAGATTAATAAATTAATTAACGTACAATTAATTAATTGATTAATCTTGTTTAAATTAACGTGCAATTAATTAATTGATGAATCTTGTTTTAATTAACGTTCAATTAATTTGCTTAACATCTAGTTTAAAAAAAAACATTTTACTGGTATTGAGGTGAAAGTTTCGAAAGAAAAAATTGAAATGATAAATAATTGAAATAAAAGATATTTTAATGCACAAAAAACCATACTAAGTAAAGAAAGTTTTAAAAAAACCTGCTATCCATTTCAATATATCTTTGTTGTGTTTTTCAACTGCTGGATTTAAAGTCTTAGAATCTTTCTTCTTGAGGTGTTCTATTATTGGCTCTGGAATAAAAATATTTACATATATAAAATTTTATTTATATTTTACAGTTTTTGTGTATCGTATATTCTAAAAGAATCTTTCTTACTGTAAAATTTTTGTGCAATTTTAAACATTTTATTTTTGTTGTTAATTTAGAATACGAATGCAGTTTTAATAAATAACAATAAAATAGTTATTAAGTATTGATATAATACAATTTTTTTCTCTTTTGCAAAATGCTAATGGTTATTCCCAGAATAGACGTTTTAATGCATGTTTTTTTTTATAGAAATATAATTTTTTCATTGTGGACACTGACCTCCCCAAATATTTTTTAAGGTGAACAATGATAAATCTGAGTTTATTCTAGATTGGTTAGATCTTTTGTGTAAATAAAGGTAAACCTGTAAACAATAAAGTTTCGCTTTTAAAAAATTTTAAGTAATCTGGGACAAAAAAAAGTAACCATATTTTGCAGGGAGATGTTTGCTTGGTTGATTCATATCTAAATTCTTTCAATTAATTTGTATGAAAAACGTTCTTCAAAAATTTTAGCTTCTTTAAAAAAAATTTATTGAAAACTTAAGTATTATTTTAAGTGCTCAGCCCTTACAAATATGTGAACTCCAATTTACAACTTACTTAAGTATTCTGCTAGAACTAACTGCTCTAATTTTTTTATGATAATTTTTAAAAACACATTTTTATTATTTGTACTTACAAATATTAAGTAGAATTTTGAATATATTCATAATTACTCACCGTTTCTTTTAATTTCCTCCTTATCTCTGCGATTTTCATCCTTCGGAATTTCCAACATTGTATGCCCAGTCATAGTTTGTTCTTTTACTTCTGTCGTCTGGGGGAGATTTTCTGCAACCCTTAAAATTGACTTTTCATTTCTCAGAAGTCTGCTTTTATTTTTGATTAAGGATTCCATTTTTTTTGTTGAAGTATTATTATCATCTTCATCAGCACAATTTTTTCCTTTGGTTACACATTTTTCACTCAGGATCGGAGAGTTTTTTTCGTGGAATTCAACGGTTGTAATCGTTTGCGATGGAATAGGTGATAATAACGAATTAGAACAGTTTGTTCTCTTATCAATGAACTTCTGACTTTCCTTTCCATCGTCAATGTTCCTAGTATTAATAGGACTGAAATTTTTAATTCCCATGTAAGGCGTTTCAGTTCTTCCATTTTGAATTTTTTTATTAAAAACATCGAAGAGTCCATGATTTTGTATACCGAACTCAGATAATGTTACTTTA
The DNA here is from genome assembly GCA_019973955.1 of Trichonephila inaurata madagascariensis. Lineage (NCBI taxonomy): Eukaryota > Metazoa > Arthropoda > Arachnida > Araneae > Nephilidae > Trichonephila > Trichonephila inaurata. The sequence goes on along the minus strand of BMAV01010551.1, from coordinate 82,687 downwards.
CTATTTCCAACAGTAACATCAGATTCTTGGCTTGAAGAAGACGAGAAATTAGACTTAGGGTGTTTTACTAATAACTTGCAAAAATTTAATTTACCATTGTCCCCAGCTCCGTCAGATTTTTGATTAGTAGAAGAAAACAAATTGTTATTATTTACTGACTTGGAAAATATTAAATCATCATTGCGAATTTTCTTTTCAGATTGTTGAGTAGAAGAATGAAAGATCTGTTTATGATTCTGTGAAGATGACTTAGAAGGTAGTGATTCATTGTTATGCACAGATTCAGTTGACTTTGGGATATTCGGTATTATGAGATCTTTCAATGATGGTTTGGGTAAAATCTTTCGCTCTTGTGTTTTGTTAATCGTTTTTACGAATGGCATATCACTATTTCTTCTTAAATAGGCCGGATAAGACTGAAGTATGTTGTTTGGGTATAATTCAGTTTGTTTTTCTTGACTTGGTAGAAAATTTAGTACTTTGTAAACTGGCTCACTTTTGTTCGCAACATCAACTAGTTGTTTCTGATAAGAATCAAATGTTGGGCATTGTTTTAATTTAATTTCTGAGTTGTCATTAGAGCTATTATTTGATGAATTTTTACTAACTATAGGGTTGACTTCAGTTATTGGTGTAGAAATACTTCTTAGTTTTGTTTCTAATGAGCTCGAGTTTATATTTTCTTGTTTGATATTTTCTAATTTCTTTATTTTGTTCTCAGTTGAACATTTGTTTATGTGATGCATTTTTGGATTTTCGAAATTTTTTCTTTATCTTCATTATTCACGGTATTAAGACACCTGCAGACAAAATTTGTTTCTTTATCTTCAAGTGCTTTATTCTTCGTCCTGAAAATCTGATAATTCTGTGGTCTTGTCGTAGGTTCTGGGCTGGTTTTGAAGGAATCCGGCAATTTAGAAATGCTTAAGTTGATTTTTGGTACTGTTTCTGAGCTATTAATGATATTAGGAGCTTGGCTTGAATTGTTAGAGATAATTTCTCTATTCCTAAAATAATTCTTTTGGAAGCTTTCTTGATCTTGCATAGAAGAATTTTCTACAATATTTGTTTTTGTTTCTGATAGATTTACACTATCACGTCGAGAATCATTCATTCCATTGTTAGCATGAGATTCCAGATAAATCTTTTCTTTGTGTGCATCTAGAATCGTTTTCAAATTCTCATCAGATTCTTCACAATTGGGATGAATATGTGTTTTATAAGACAAAATTGGTTTCATTGTTAAGAATGAATTCTCTCTCTTTGCCAACTGTGGTCTTCTTAAATAAGATAGCTGTGTTGCTAACAGTGGACTATTTGAATTAATTAGTCTAGCTTCTAAATTGGAACTGTTGGAATAAATCTCTCTTTCTGCTAATTGTTGACTATTTGAGGAACTAAACCCTGTTTCTGAATTTGGGTAAATAAATCCTGCTCGTGAATTTGAACTGTTTGAATAAAATAATCTTGCATCTGGCTTTGGATTACTTGAATAAACTGATCTGTTATTGATTGTGGGTTATTTGAATAAATAGGCCTTGTGCTAATATTACATTATTTGGATGATTCTCTTGGATTTCCAACTGTGAACTGCATGGATAAGTTGAATTGTCTGCAAGCTGTAAATTACTCGAACAAGGTGATCTCGTTACTAAATCTGGACTGTTTAAATAACTCGATGTTGTTAACTCTGCATTGTTTGGATAGCTCTTCCTTAATATTGATTGTGGACTACTTGAATGAATCGATGCTGTTGTTAATTCTGAATTATTTTGATAGTTCTTCCTGAAAATTGACTGTGAGTTATGTGAATAAGTTGATCTTGTTAATGGCTGAAAGCTGTTTGAATAAATGGTTCTTGCTCCTAATGGTGTGTTGGGTAAGTAAATTTGTCTCATAGGTAATTGTGGAAAATTCGAAGTTGCTCGTTTTCCCTCTTCTCTGAATATCACTTATCTGCCGCTTAGTTATATTAACCGAATGTTCAAATTCTGCTGGAATGGAATATTCATTGTTCAATGTATTGCAGTTTTCGGCATTACGTCCTAATCTTCTCATATCCTCCATTTTATTCATCTTGTTACTAAAATTGTCTCCATATTTCTCATAAAAATCTAAATTCTCTATTCTTCGTTTGAGATTCGTCCTTGTGATGCAATCACTAACATTCTCATCATTCTTTGTTCGTTGTCTTTTATCATTTATACAAGACATTTCGTTTGATCTTGGCAGTTGTGAATCAAGCTGATTTGTAGATAAAGAATGACATTCTTCACGTTTTTGTTGGAAATATCCTGTTTCATAATCACAAAAATTTAAGGGGTTCCTTAAAAATATTCGAGGATTATAGTAATACCCTTTCCATCTGTCATCTAACCTACTTGGTGTTATAATCGAAGCCAATGATTTCTGGTGGCACATAAATTGATTTGTATGATGCAATGGTCTTTCTGAGTATGGAGGAAACATGTGTTGCTTTGCAATCCAAGAATTCTTTAGCAAACTTTCATTCATTAAGTTGGGAGAAAATTGATTGCAATGTCTTTGAGGCAACCGAGCAGACGGTGTACGAATACCATCAGTCGGAAATGAATTCGAAAACATTTTTGTAATAACCCCCTCTTTCCTTATAATATATCTGTAAAATAAATGATATACAAATTTTAATAAAAAAATAATTGTAGTTAAGCAATTTATGAACATCAAATTTAAAATATGAATGAACTATAGCCGTTACCCACCCGCCTAGTTCGTTTATTTCATGATAATGTATGACTATATATGTGTGTATATATTGATACATCTAAGTCTTAGAATTAACATAATCTTTCAATTGTATTCTAAAACATTTTTATAGCCCTCACACTTTGATTTAAAAGAACAGGTCTTAAATTTATAAAACAGGTAATATTTATATTTTAAAGCCCCGTAACCCCGCCCTTTGAAAGTCAATTTCTGCATCCACCCTCTCCATAGCAGATCTTTGCTCAACAAAAGAAACATGATTGCCAAATTTCAAATCTGTAAGCCTAGTAGTTAAAAAAGGAATTTTTCCATATATAACACCACCTTCCCCTTAATATGTGATTTCGACAAAACCTGTCCATAGCAGATCTCGTCTCAACAAAAGAAACATACTACAAAAACGCCTTCATTTTGAGCATTACAAAATCAAAATATTTCGCCAAATACGGTAATCGTTTTCTAAACTCCAGTGGGAATGATTTTGTACTATTGACCGCATATAACAGAATTTGGTGACTTTGCAGAAAAACTCGCAAACTTCCTTCAGCCTTTTGGCGGAAATATGTTTACGGCTCTTTTGAAATATCAGCGAAGCTTCCTGCAAAGCTTTTGAATGATACAATCTCAACGGTGTGGATTTGTATAAGTTATAAATAAATAAATAAATGTACAAATAATCAAATTTATGTATAACTGTAAAATAAAAAATTTTTTAACTTGTATTTAATTATATATATATATATATAGTTTGATACGAACTGACTGTATAATATATATACTGCAACAATTATTACTTAGAAAAAATATTAAAATCACTAATGGTATATGATAAAATGCAATGAATTATAATGTACAAAGAACGTTTTATGATCGCATTTAGATTAAAGATATTGTTTACAAATTTTTTTTTTTTCAGTTTAACGAAAAATTGCAATTAATCTCCTAAGTTTAATGATATTACACTGCGTAATTTATGTTACTTCAAGTTATTAGGCATGTTTAAACGCAACTAAAAGTGAGAAAATAAAATCTTTGGTAAAGACTTGAAGAAATTTTCTAAAAATATAATTAGGTTTTAAACTTATAATTACAAGGAAAATTTCTCAAATAAGTATATGAAATACGATATAAAAAATATTTTGCCTAAAAATATCCTTAATCAATTTGAAAATATTCATCGGAGTATAAAAAATTAGTAAAATAAAATCCCTAAGCCATTTTAAGTAAAAAAAACATTTAAAACAATTATATTTCGATTAATTCATTTGTGTTGAAGGCTATTCTTAAAACAAATTAAACTTTTTCAAAATAAATAAAGATTTGTCAAAACAAATTGTTATTAATGTTTTAATATCTCTATGAAACAATTGTTTTCAATTAATCACATTCATGGAATAAAAATTTTTCTTACAAGAAATATCAAATTTGAACTTACTATCGTCTTTCACTTTTTTATAGCAATGTATTATTGATATTCAATTGTATTTCTCAACAAAATGGATTTTGTGAAATATTTTCAACATATGAAGCTTTAAGTTCTTTACTGAAAGCAAGTACTAGAATGATTTGAAAATTCTCAACATTAACAAATCGTTTTAATATATTTTTATAAAAATCTATTCAGAACAGGAAAAGAAAAAAAAAGCGAACGATTCTTGAAGAAGCAAACGATTTTTTATTCAGATATTACAGTTTTAAATTTCATTTATTCTTTACTGAGTTTTTAAATTATAATAAAAACCATTACGAATACCTTTTTATTAATGCAGTGTACTTTTTTCGAAAACAAATGATAAGACGTAAATTTTTTTATATAGAATCCTATTATTTTACAAAAAACGTATATTTCAAAAAACACTATTTTTTCAAAGTTAACTGCTCGCCAAGAAATATTTTTTCTTCGTTATTAATATCGTTTGGCGCTTTTATTTTAGTTTATTGCTTGGAAAAAATAATTAATGAATTATAGAATTTCTTCCTGTTATTTTTTATCTTTTGCGTTTAAAAATAAAATAAGGTTGCAACTCTTTTTGCTTTAAATTTTACGTTTTTATTATTAAAATATAATTTAATAATGTATATCATGTTTGTGGATTTGTAACAACACATACATATATATATTATATGTATATAAATATGTGTGTTGTATTATAGTTAAAGAGTCTTCTCTACATAATCTAAGTTCTACATAATCTCTCTTTAATATTATATCTAAAATATAACTATAATTTTTGGGAAAAATACATTCACAGCGGATTTCAAAAAAACACATACTAGTTTCCTCCTCAGGTAATTAAACACGATCTCATTAAATCGATAGGTCCTACTGGAGCGATTCTTGTGGTTGATACTTTGATATTAGCATACTAATATTAGCTAATATAGGAAGAATTCATTTCAGAGTATGATTTATAGATGTAACAGTATTGTTTTTTCTTGAAATATTTAGAGTATTTCTTCACATACGACAACACTTGGTAGGGTTTAATGGTTGCGAGCTCATGGTCGTCGTTGTCGTGGATCCTGGTTTCCGCTAAATACCCATCCTTGTAGATTAGTGATCCCCAAACTTTGTATTGCGGCGGACCGGTCAATATTTGATCGCTTCCCGTTGAGGGTGTGACGTTGATTGCTTATATTTTTCAGGTTGTTTTGATTTAATGATTTTAACTTAATTGTGCTTAAATATGCCTTCCGAATAAAATACAATCACACCAAAAAATTAATATAAATTGATTTCCATGGAAAGTCGTACAAACCCAAGAGAAAAATACCATAATACATAAAATAGAAATAAATATAAATTAACGTGTTTTCGGCGTCCGTGTATCACTGGTGTAAATGATCTGATCTCGTTAAATCTATCACAAAATTCTCGCGTTGGCGTTATTTGGAAGTTTGGAGGATATGATATCTTAGATATCATCCTCGTCACTTGCTAGCGATAAGTCTTCATTTCATGACTTCGTGCAGCTTCAAAATGCAGCGCTAATAAAAAATAAAATTACAAATATTGGATCTAAATTAATTCAGTTATTATTGGATTATTTCAGTAATCAACAAAACAATAAGGTGAGAAATGTATTGATCATAAAGATTGAGTGAGCCGCTCACTCGGGAAAAGGCACTCGTATCCTAAATAGGAACAAAAACTTTATTTAGCAATTAATAATTCAACTGTAGAAAATCAAAAATAGATTTTTAAAAATATAGATAAAAATCAATTTTGTGTGAAGGCATACTAATCAGTTTCGGCTGAATAGTACAATATGAGAAATGTAAATAATTAAACTTTGGAAAGAACTTGATTTTTGGGTAACTATTTATGAGCTTTTCTAGGAAAAATGGCATTACTAATTTTTTATACTTTTATCGAAAACGAATGGTTAGTCATCAGTTTCCCGTGCCTAGATTTCTGGCACCCAACAAGAGATGACCTTGAAATCACAGGATTTTACTTATCACATGCACATATCCGTTGAAACAATAACATTGACTCACTTAGAATTGTTTCAAAAAAGAAAAAAATGGTGTTTAAAGTTTTTTATGCTTCCGTACTATTTTAGTTAGCTAATACGACTGCATTTTCTGTTTCTTTAGCTACAAGAGGTTGTTTTTTAGATACAATTACAATGAAAACCGTTTAACATGAAACTGAGGGGACTGAAATATGTTTTCTTTTCATGTTAAAAGAATTTGGGGATAAAAGATATTGCAAAAAAGAAAAAACACATATTCAACAAAATTTATTAGAATACATTTTTTTTTTTTTTCATTTTTTTAAAGTTAATTAGAGAACATAATATAATCTCTTCTTTTCAATTATTGTTAATAATTTAGAGTTAGCAATACATCAAAATCTTTACAGATTTCCGTTTTCGTCTTCTGTTTTTGATCAACAGCCTTAAGAAGCTCCATCTTCATTTTAAGTGAAATTGATGTTTGCTTTCCCTCTGAGATATTTGCCATTGTGATCGTAGAAAAAATTCATCTAAAAAAACACACACACACAAACCAAACTCACTGATTTTTACTCACACTGCGATGTACTCATCACCGAATTCCAAAGCTAACTGATGAGAGATGAGATGTTTTTGTGTGGCTTTCTTAGGGGTGCAGGTTGAAAGTAGTTTATACAAACAAAATTGGCTTGTGTCACAGATTATTTTAAGGGTATTTCATAGCCAAATTAGCCTCCTTTCTACGAAACATGTGAGTCCACTTCTCTTTCATTTCGCTCCCCTCATAAATCTCGCCTGAGCGTCTGGTGTTTTCCGCATTTTATTCATTCCCAGGAGGTAAATCTTTTCGTGTTAAGTGATTTTCATTTCGTGTAAAGGGGAAAAACTGCTTGAAAATACATTGTAATTTACCAAGATCGTCGTATTATTTCGTGTTAATCGATATTTCATCTTAAGCGTTTTCGCATTAAACGTACTGCACTGTAATTGGAATCAAACTTTTAACGAAGTGGTTCTTAAATTGTGCCCCGCGGACCCTCAGGTTCTCCATCGCAGTTTTAGGGAGCCTATGAAGGTTAAGAATTTAACCTTTCACAGACTCTGAAAGGCCTTGTGGAAAAATTGAAAGCTCCCTATGAAAAATACTAGAACATGTATTTCGATCTATAATATTAATTATTATTTTTTTCGTGTGCAACTACATAGCCATTACAACAGTGTTTCTCAAACTGTGGGGCACGCTCTCCTAGAGGAAGTGTGATAACACGATAACCCTACGAGGGGGGCGCGAGTTTATTGAAAAGTCGAAAACAAAAATTATTAATTTACTGAAAGTAAACAAACAAAAAATACATTCTAACATAATAAAATATAAAATAGACATTTACGCTCATGTAATACCCTCATAAATGTATCAGTATATCACACAATGTATTTTATAATTAATTTAACAATACTAAGTTAGAACAAGTTTAATAATTACCAGCGATCCCATAGGTTTGTCATGTATAAAAATTTTACAAAAATCAACACTTATCTTAATCATTTTTGTACGCTTTATAATTAATCCCGAAAGTTACAGGATTCACTCCCCAATGTCACCGTTTTCCACGTAGGTGCGTGTATGGGTTGTATTGAGAAGGGGAGGGATGAAAAGAAATAAATAAAACCTTCTCTGAAATAAGTAAATCCTTCAAAACACTGTTAAAGTCCTTTTATTACATTCCAAAGCCTTCGGAATAATTTTATGGATAGCAGTGCACAGAGAAGATAGTCGTTCGCGGAAAGACATATATATACGTCCGGGCATTTAACCCTTTGACAGAGTGAGACGTTTATATACGCTGGTGGCACTTAAGAGGCCAAAGTCGTATTGTAGCTTCAGCATCAAGGTATAGTATTATTAAATTCAATACAAGTTACTGTATGGAGGGGGGGAGGTAATGAAAATTATGATTGAATATTGGGTCGTAAGCATTGAAAGTTTGAGAAGCATTGCATTACAATAACGTAATATTTTCACAAAAAAAGTAGAAACACACATGTGCAAAGATTAAGAACTGTATCATTTGAAGAATTTTTTATTTATTTGAAATTAGTACTTCGTAATATTTTTATATCATTAGATATTTACTGTTTCCTTAAAGAAAAAAAAGAAATGTTAAAAAAGGTCTGTATATAAGTAGCAGAGGTAACCTTAGGATTATTGAGGAACCTTCAAATCACTCAGCCATGTGTTGGGAGTCAGGGGGAGTGAAAATCTTGGGGGTTCGCGATGTCAGGCTGATATATAAAGGGGAACCACGGCGATTGAAAGCTTAAGAACCACGGTTTTAATACTTAATGCAGTGCTTCTCAAACTTTCATTACTCGCGACCCAATGTTCAATCATCATTTTCATCGCGCCCTCCATACAATAACATTGTATTGAATTCAATAATACTATACTTTTACACTAAAGTCTACAGTACGACTTTAACCTCTTATGCGCCACTGACGTATATAAACGTCTCGTTCAGCCAAAGCATTAATCTTCTGGACGTATATATACGTCTTTCCGAAGTACGATCTTTTCTGTGCACTGATATCCATAAAATTATTCCTAAGGCTTTGGAATACAATATTAGGACTTTGACAGTCTTTGCAAAGGATTTACTTATTTCAGAGGATTTTGCTTATTTATTCCTTTTCTCCTCTCCCCAAAAAACCCATCAAAATACGCGCGTCTACGTGGAGAGCCATGGCATTGGGGACCGAACCGCGTAAATTTTAATCGGCAGTTAAGGCACTAATTATATAAACCGTACAAATCATCAAGATAAGTGTTAATACAAGCCCACGGTGTCAATGGTAATAATAACACTTGTTCTTAATTTGTATTGTTAAATTAATAATAAAATACATTGTACAGTACAGATACTTTTATAAGAGTGTATTATATCAGTGTAAATGTGTATTTTATATTTTATTGTCAGAAAGTATTTTATTTACTTACTTTCAGTAAATTAATAGTGTTTTGAATAATCTTTAGTTGTCAACTTTTCAATATGTCGCGCCCCCTTGTAGAGTTATCACGCCCCTCAAGGGGGGCGCGCCCCACAGTTTGAGAAATGCTGACTTAATGGATTGTTTATTAACGTCACATTTTGAAGCTACATGAGGGCTATTGGAAGCAGACCTCAAGTGATTGTGAAATTCATGACATGATTTTTGTTTTTAGTAGTAGTTAATTATGCTTCTATTGATTTTATTGTTAATATGCTACCAAAAAAAAAATTTTTTAATCGTAAATTAGATTATTCATTTTAATCAAGATTCAAAAAATATTTTTAAAAAAGCTTTTAATAAAGTTACTTAGAATTTTTTTTCAGGTACTTACTTCAGTATGTGTAGCAATGGATGAATCTAAATTATGTAAGTGTTATTACTTGAATATAATTAAAATCATTAATCAAATCTCTAGAGCATAGGTTCCCAAAGTGGTTCCTACGAACTCCTGGGGATCCTCTGAACTACTGAAGGGATCCGTGTGAAATTAAAATAATTTTGGGGTGCGTGGACAAACTTAAGTGGTTCGCGAAAGTTTAATATATAAAGTAAAATATTTGTGATCCATTTCCATTATATGCAAGTTAAAACAATCTAAGCATTTTAAATAGGAATAGAATATCTACTGTACATGCAATAATTTTGTGTAAAATATGGCAGCAGTGATGTAAAGTACACCTTCGCAACCCCTCGCATCGCGAGGGGAGGGGGAGGATTCTAGGAAGCCCAAAGTCTTATGTTATGGTCTTAATCCTTTGTAAGATCCGGCTTGGGGCCCAAAACTTGGTTTTGCAGGAGGGCCCTAATATTCTCTGTTATGCCTCTGTATGGCAGTATAAAAAAGTCAATAGTAAATGCAGCAAATTTTTCCTTCTTCTGAACCGGAAGCAGTATTATCCTTTCTATTGTTAAGAAGATAAAAGAACGTTACGTAAGTTAAATTAACTAACCTGAGTTATGCTTTAGTTAAAGTTCATTTATAAAATCGTCTTATATAATGTTTAACAATATTGCCTTTCCTGGACATCAGCTTTAAATTTATAATTTTCCTATTATGCTTTGAAATAGAGTTATTTTAATGGAGGAGCGGGGATGGGGTCATGGCCAAATGTTTTATATAAAAGGGGGTCCATAAGCACTGTAAATTTGGGAGCCATTGCTCTCCCTTTGGTTCAAAAATACCGTGTAAGTGGATACTTGAATCTTTTAATCAATAAAAAACCTTAATATTTATCTACGAATGAATTGGTACTAATCACTTTTCAAATTTATTTTAGTTACAGCACATGTCTGCTTCCTTCAATATTGAACTTAATCTTAAAAGTGTATTAAACCAGTGAGTAGTTTCTTTTTAAAACTTTATTGAAATAATTTCATAGTTTTATAGTCCCATGGTGGCTAAAACTGTTGTTTGTTAAATTTTACTTCGAATAAAATTAAATATGTTGTTGTTCACAGTCCATAAAATGGATGCCTCCTTAATTGCCGACCTCGTCATGTGATCATGGTTTAATGTTTCATATAATGAAATTGTTTTATATTTATTAGATAAGACTACCCCTTGGTGGCTAAAATTGTTCTTTGCAAAACCTTACATGGAATAATTAAGTTTTAAGTCGTAAAGTAAGATGATAATTTAACCGTTGATAAAAAAAAAAATTAAATACAGAAAAATAGAATTTTTTAAAATTATTTTACTTACAGATACACAAAAGTCTTCTACAATCGTTGATTTCTTTTATTTTAACTAATAACAAAAAAGTTACGATTATATTTTTATCAAAAATAATGTAAATATTACCGCTCCTCTTCTAAATAAAGTTCAAAATTAAACAAAAACTAGCTTTTTAAAAGGTTTCATAAGAAACAAAAGTTTCAAATTGATCAAAAATTAATCCTTAAGTTGTGCAGCTAAAATAAAACTTAACATCTCTAAAATAAATTATAAGGCAGATGTTTTTTGGAAAAAGCACCTATTCTGTTTACAGAAGAATTCCACCCAAAGGTTGCAATTTTTTCTGTTAATCAAAACATCAGTGGAAAATATAAAACCAAACAAAAGTCCTGTTGCAGATGAAGAGAGTACTTATAATATGCTTTCTCTGTTTATTTATGTCTAACCAAACATATTCAGAAGTCTTTTAAATAAAATAAACCTGTTTTCAGGACTAATTAATCCTTATTTTTGATTTTTAACACGCTTTTATAAGTTTCACTTGAATGTAATGGAATCTTTGAACTCGAATTTTACCCACTTTAAGAAAGTCAGATTAATTCGAAAATTCGCACACTTGTCAAGGACTGATGACAATAAAATAATTTCATAATTTTGTTTCATTGTTCTGATCTGGATTTTAAGGATTTACGAGATTTGGTAACTAATTCATTATATCGTTTCCAGATTTGGCGACTAATTGCATAAACCATTTTTAGATTTTGGTGACTAATTTCATATGCCATTTCTAGATTTGGCGACTAATTGCATAAACCATTTTTAGATTTTGGCGACTAATTCCATATGCCATTTCTAGATTTGGCGACTAATTCCAGATTTAGCGACTAAAAGATTAAGGTGCAACCCTAAAACCGCAAATAGGCTTCTGTTTAATACAAATAAAACAAAAACGAGTGTTCTTTATGTGAAAAAGGGCAGGGTGGGTGCGTGGTTTTTCTGGAAAATGGAAATAAAAAAAAAGTCTCGTGCATGTGAATAAAAATAATTTGTTCTAACTGCTAAATATTTTTTCAATTTTTATAAAGCAATATACGTTTAGAAGTGGTGATAGGAATTAACATTATAGCAATACGTTTAAAAGGGGATAATACGATTGACATTTAATATTTCTTCTTAACACACTTTTATTAGTTAGACCTGTATCTCTAGAGACGGAATATTTGAAATATAACGATATGGGACTCATCCGAGGCCCCGTAAACGGAGATAATAAATACCCTTCAGATCCATTAATTAATATCCATTGAAGAGCAAGACTAATTCCAAGAGCCACATAATTCCGGCTTCAAATATCAAACTCAAGGATAAATTCAACAAAGAATAAATGATAGTTTTAAAAACTAAAAAAGGGGCTTTTATTTTATATCGAACTAAAAAATTAAAAATAAATTATAGTTTTAAAAAAAAAAACTAAAAAACAGGCTTTTATAGTGAATCGAATTAAAAAAATAATTCTTCATTTAAGAATAAAATGAGAAAAATTAATGTCATTGGGATAAAAGCGTAGAGTGCTTTGTACTACATTTTTACACTAACTCAGCATTTCGGAATAGAACTAGTAAGAAATTGTAACAAAATTAATACAGAGCATCCCACGCTTTTATCCCAAATACCATTAATTTTCTCGTTAATCATTTTATTCTTAAATGAGGAATTATTTATTTTTTTTTTCTTTTTAGTTCGATTCACTATAAAAGCGTATTTTTTAGTTTTTTTTTTAAACTATAATTTATTTTATGGCAGATATTTCACGTATGCAGACATGTTATCCAAATTGTAACATGCATTCAATAAGTCATGAACAATAGGCCACACTTAAACTCAGTTTTTCTAAACACTACGAAGACGCGAACTCTTCCTTATAAAGTATTAAACAAAAATTCTGTTTTGAAATATTGAGTCATTTTAATGGTTGGTATACGAATTTGTTCATTTCAGTAAACCTTACGGTCACAGTAGCCGAATGGTCATTCATGATCATGAACTCGTTGCCGGCATTGTTTTTGTTGGGTTGTGGGATCGAGTCCTAGTGCTACTAAAAATCCACTGTGTAGAGGGTCTCCAAGCCCTCACGTTGGTACAGTATGGAAGTTTGAGAGAGAGGAATCAGCTCTTGAGTTGCCCACGTCACTTGACTGGTGTTCAAATTTGTGAGGTCCGTAGCAAAAACATTTGTCTCAAATACCATGTTTGTAATCAACATAACATTTATTTTGAAAACATTTAAACAAATAATATCTATTTCTTATAGTATTTTGGGAGCAGGGCCAGCTCTAGCAATTTTGCCGCCCCTTCTCTCACTATATATATATATACTATTTTAAGTCTTAAAAAATTCAAAATAATTTGAAATTAAGGACATAATTACTTGTTATTGTTTCAAACGAGTGAAATGAAAGAGAAGGAATTGTCTTTTTATGCAGGTCAATTTCTTCGAAAAATAGTCTACTAATGCGGGGATCACAAGTGTTTGTTTTAACTTATAGTAACTACACTCAAGATTAAAATAAAACATCTCCTGTGGCCCTCTATCTGCCAAAACATCTTATTACCCTTGTCCCCTTTTGGATAGGTGAAACCAGACATCATAAGGGTGAAAGGAATGTCCGTTGTGACCTCACTCCGGGTTGGGGAGAAGGTTACTTGTGAAAGATGTGTAAACATATTAAATGCCATGCTTTAACAAAAACTCCCCCCTCGAACCCTTCAACATAAAAGAAAACTGTCATTAAATATACAGAGTACAAAATTAAAAAAAAAAAGATACGTTAAATTAAATACCAAATTCACACCCAATAATATTTTAGAAAGTATGTCAAATTTTTTGTAACAAAAAAAATATTTTTCAAATTTGATCCAAATGCCGCCCCGGGCAAGGGTCCGGTTTGTTCGGCCCTAGAGCCGCCCCTGTTGGGAGGGCCCCAAGAGTAGGAGGAACGGGGCTAGGATCGATTCTGGGGTTCTTTTCCGCTGTGTGTATCTTTTCCCGCTAGCATTATTCATCCACAATTCAACAAACAGTTTAACAACATAGTGTTATATATATATATATAAACTTAATTAAAAATAAACACTTTTTATGCTGACATTTTTATAATTAGTTTTTGGGTTAAAGCACACGATGAAAATTATTATCACGACTTAGTAGCAAAACTTGTAAAAATGTCAAGAAGGGGATATACTTGCTCCTCACCCCTAAATTTTAAAAAATTAAACATTGAAGACTGAGAGAGTTCTTGGAGTAATTCTAACACCAGTCTACGGGTCAAAAAATACTTACCGGCAGCTAATATTAAAGCTAATCCTTATTCTATGCACATTACGCAATTTCTATCTCTCTCTCCGTCCCCTTACTATTTATACAGATTTAAATTAAACCCAACCTAGTTATCTGTATGGATTTGTTGAGGACGATGAATCACTATATGTTCCATTAAACAAAATATACAACCTCTGGCAATAAAGTTTGGTGAATGAAGTCAGAACAGCCGATCTGGCAACACTGGCAAAACAAAACGCTGCACATGCGTAGAGTCAGGTGTTGATCATCTACCCCTACCGTTGTTCAGTTGAGCGTCGTTTGTGTTCCGTGTAAGACTTGTGTACAAAGAGCTTGTTTAGAGCGTTGGTTCTTAACTGAGAACAGGAAAATGAACGAAAAAAACAATTTAAAGTTTTGTTTTAAGCTTGGCAAGACACCGACAGAAACTTATTCGATGATGGTACGTGTTTATGAAGATCAATCACTGTCCATGAAGTGTATGTACATGTGGTTCGCACGTTTTTGAGAAGGCCAGGAAAATGTTTCTGACAATCCCCTATAGCGAAAGACCGGCGACCTCCGTCAGTGACGAAACATTGAGAAAGTGAGTAAATTAATCACAATGGATCGTCGATTAACTATGCGCGTAATAGCTGGAAGATGAATTCTGCAAGGTATATTGAAATTTTGATCCGTTTCATGAAACGTCTATGTAGGGTACGACCCCAGTTTGCACAACAAGGTTCATGGTTTTTTAGTTCACGACAATGCTCACCCTCACACAGCCTATGTCGTCAAATAGTTCCTGGCAAAAAAGATGGTGGTGCAAATTGAACATCCTCCGTTCTCGCCAAATCTCAATCCTTCAGACTTCTTCCTATTCCCACGACTCAAATTTGCTTTGAAAGGAAAGAGATTTGACGATATTTCTGACAGCCAACGAAACATGACGAGACTTTTGAACTCCATCTCAAAAGAAGACTTCTTGCAAAGTTTCCAAGACATGTATAACGGTACAGTAGTTGTGGGAGGTGTCTATTTTGGGAAAGACGGTAAGGTAACTTTCGTTAATATTTCATCTACGTTAATGTTACTGGACTATTCACCGAACTTTATTGTCAGAGGTTGTATTACGTTATTGAGCCCCTCAATAACTCTTATAAATTACAATTTAGCTCTTTAACAATTCAAATATTCATGTTAACGCTTTTAGACGGGAAAGGTGAATTCCCGTATTTCATATTTAAACTTTACTCGTCTTTTATTTAATTAATTAATTATTTTGTTTATTACTGTACAGTCGAACCTGTTTTTGTATGGTCCTTTTTTATGCGATTTTATTTTTGTGCAACCGCACAAAAAAAAAAATTCTGCAGTATTTCGACGAATTGGCTTGTTATATGTAAGAACATGAAATTTTCGAACATTTTTTTTTGTGTGTGTGCGGTTATTTTTATGCGATTTTTATCAACCGCACAAAAATAGGTTCAACTGTATTTCTCTTTTTTTTAACAAAAAAATATACGAAAATTCAGGCCATATACATTTTTCACTGCTTATCATCTTCAGTGTTCAGTTTATAGTTTTGAAAAGGCATATATCGGAAAAAAAATTTGGTAGTTTTTTTATCTTCACTCTTCCTTTTTGTTTTAAACTTAGTGCAGTGCTTCTCAAACTTTCAAAACTTTAACCCAATTTTCATCATAATTTTCATACGTTTACCTCCATACACATGCAATGTATTGATTTCAAAGTTAACGTACTAAAGTGACATGCTAAAATTAAATATGACTTTTATTATAAACCGTAAAATTATTAAGTTTATTATTAAATTTCGTGTATAATTTTGTATATGACATTTTTTTTGGCAAGTCACTAGAAATTAATTCATCTTGATTCTTAACTTAGTATTGATAAATTAATAATCAAATACATTGAGTGCAGGTGATTTTATAAGCATATTATATCAATGTAAAAGTGTATTTTATTTTTTCAATTATGTCAGAATGTATTTTGTTTGCTTCCTTTCAGTAACTTTGCAATTTTTTAATTTTTATTTTGACATACTTGCGCCAACTTGTAGGTTTTATCCACCCCAAGGGCACTAGTTTTGAAACGCGCTCTAGTGCATTTGGGGCGTTTTATTTTTTCTCAGTATACAGACTTCTCTTTCCAAGTTAGTTCTCTATTTATTTGAATATATTTATATTTTCTTTTATTTTAAACTACACCCACCCCCTTTTATGGATTAATCTACTATACTTCTGTTTCCTGTTATATCCAGCTTTCTGTATATTTATTTGGCAAAAGTCAATCAATTAACGTCACTCAAATACCTACTGCTATGAGGTTGTAGCTCGAAAGAGCTGGGTACTCAAGTCATCCACCCAACGATATATTTATTTATATCAAATGGTTTAATTTGTATTTTTACTTTATAAGTGATATATATGCCCTTTTATTTCTGACTCTACTGTACTTATTGTTTATGGCATATATTTAATTGCTATAAGCCATTTTATTATTTCCTTTCTGGTAATGGTGATTCATTTTTTAAAATGAAAAAAAAGTATTAACAGAAAGTGACGTCATTTAAACGAATGATTCACCTTCCACATCGTATTTTGTTGTTTGTTTTAATAATTTTTCTTTTTAGTGTTGTTTTCGATTTTTTTTTTATTTGTTTTACTAATGTACGTCTGTATTGGAGTTAAGATATTTGAAAACAATTTTTTTTTCTTATTCATGTTGCTTCTTCATCGATATTTGCTTTGTATCTTATATATTCCTTTGTATTTTAAAAATTACGAGCTTTGTAATCCTGAACTAGGAAACTAATAAGAAGAAACTGCGTAATTTTTTTTTAAAAAAAAGTTTTGTTAAAAGTTGTTTGTAAAAAAAGGTTGCATGCAGGAGTGAAGGCTTGCATAATATAAATTAAATGGAATAAAAAATAATTTTTTTTTCTTTTTGCTATTTTGTAACATTTTTGTTTATATTTAATTGATGTAAAATTCTCTTCTGTTTTTAATAGAATGGGTTACTACATCATTTGTATATGAAAGAGTTTATTTTATCCTAAATTATAATTTCTTATAGATCATGATAAGATCTAAGAGCATCAAATTGCACCAAAGAAATTTGATACAACTTCTTATTTTACCTTTTAAAAATTTGAAAGTATATCTGAGATTAAAATTAAAAGTATAAGAATATTAGGAACCAATATTAAAAATCAAAAAAGAATTTTAAAAAAATACAATCAAAGACGCTATAAGTATGAATTTTTTATTAATATTCTTAACAGGAATTCACATAAGAAATGCAGACAAAATCATACAAATCAAACTAAGTACGTATAAATATTTGAAAACGAAAACTAAATTTGAGTCCAAACGGAAACATGATACATTTGTGCTGATATTTAAAATTACTTGAAAATAGTTTACTTTTTCTCTTATTTGGTGAGAAGGAACAAACTGCTTTTGCTTCCCCGCTCCTGTTGAAAAAAGCAGCTGTACGGCTTGTACACAATCCTCTGTAATCAGAAATTATATTAGCATTCAACTTCAAAATTGAAATTATTTTAAGTATTTTACATTATGCATAAAGCTTTTTCTAAACCTTTTTTTTTTTTTTCCAAAAAATTCTGTTTTAGATGTAATGGTATGAGATGACATGTACGATCAATAACTTTAGAATATGTATAGAAATCCCATTTCTTTAGAAAATTTGACTGAAAGTTTTTCTTTACGCCCATTTGAAATGGGTTCAAAGAGCCTATATTTAATAAGTATAAGTCTTTAAATAGAAATTATATAATACACGCCTAAAAATAATATTTATTAATAAGTGATCATTATTTCTTTTCTTTCAAGTTCAAAAAGGAATTTTTACTACGTGTGTTATATTAAATTATTAATTCAAATTGCACCTATTTAAAAAGCACGTATTTCCCCTCCTTCACGTTTTCTTACAAAAATTACGCTTGTTTTTAATTTTAATTTTTAAGATACCTGACTATAAGTATTTTTTAGTCCAAACTATTTCTTAAAATTCTTAAATAATTTTCTAAATTGACAAAGTTATTTATTTTTAGTACCCTAAAATTGATAACTGCGCATGATTAATCTTCATTAACAGTTTGAAAAAAGTTAATTCTCAATAATAGAATAAATAATAATAACAAATGGAATGAAAAGTTGGTCAGAGTGATTATAAGGTCATCTATATTTCATGTTCATTATATAGAATGAAATGGATTTAGTATTTCAAATAATTTAAATGCATCAAGAACAAAATGAGAGTATTACCATTTTATACTGTAGATTCTTCTGGAATTTCTTCATTCTTCTCTATTTCAATAAGAGTATTTCTTATACCCTTTACTAAACTTATACCTACATTCAATTCTGTCAAAAGAATAATTTTTAAAAAAAATGTTAGAACTGTTATTCATTTTATTAGCATTTTATAATTCATGTTAATGCTACAAAAATTTTATTTTCTATGATGTGAAAAATGTAATTGATTGAATATTATTGTTAAAATATAATATGTAATGTAAAAAACTTCATCTAGAAGTCATAACTATACTGTAACTCTTCTTGAGTTTTGAAGAAAAGGGCATTTTTAATATTATATTAATTTGGATATATTCAAAGTCTTGCTTCACCCAATTTGTAGACAACGTATTATATATTAAAATGTGCTATAGTTTTTATTGAATGCTTTCTTACTTTACCGTTTTATTAAATTTTATAGGTATTTTTGTAACACCTGAAAACTCAAAATAATGCTTAAATGATAAGTGGTTTAAACTAATTCACTTCGTCATTCTTTTTTTAAAATTTTAACCTGTTTACAGCTTTACTTTATATTTTTCAAGACAAATATTGTTCCTACTGGGAAATTTTAACAGCGTCTGTTATAAGAAGAAAATATACGAAGATATTTATCCTCTTAATTTAATTATTTTTGCCATTTCTTTTTTTATTTTAGGAAAGATAGAATAACTTACGATTTGTTAGTCTTTGTGAAAATTTCTCTACACCTCGTTGAAAGGCCATCCTTGTAATATTTGATTTCAATATGCTAATCCAGTTTGAAAGTCTCTTCATTTCGCCAAGAACATCTTTCTTCGGTTCTGGGAAAGAAAAAAAAGATGAAAGCTATATCGAATGATTTTCGTGGATACAAAATCAAAAAAATATTTTATTACAAGAATGAACTTTAAAAAAAAAGCACAAAGTGATCTACAGGCTTTACGCTTAAAAAAAAAATTTTTTTTTTTGGAATCCATTTTTTTTTCTCAGATTTATTCCTACATATTATCATGTTTTTATCCTGAAATGAATGAGAAAATTGTTAAGTTGTTTGGTAAAATTACTCGCCGGTTTTTAATTCTTCCAACTGTATTAAGTAAAAACCTAAAAAAAACTCTCAAACTTTTCCTGATATTATTTAAATTTCACTTGGAAGACGATCAAAACAGCTTTTCTTTTCAAGTTCAGATTTTATAATTGCCATCTCCTTCTCCCTTAGCAAATATATACATTTTCATTCAACCTTATTTATTGCGATTCTTCTCAGATTAAATTGACACCTCATAGCTTAAATGAATTGCCATTTTTAACTTTTAATTCAAATTAGTCGAACAATAGTTTTTTTGTTAATAAACTCTTAATTCACTAATTATAACGGGGAATTGAGGGTGCACATTCCCTGAATTGATGTTATTTTTGTCTCGGGAATACTGTTAAACAATTCAGCCAGAGTTAAATAAAAAAAAATCTAAGTAGTTTGATAAACGAATAATTTGAGAAACATACACATCTAATTTTTTCAATTCCTACTATTAGCTCACACTCTCTATATATTTATTTATTTTCGTGGAATTTTCAATCGTTAATGAAATACATTTTAAAGCGCTCAATTGAGCTGAAATTTTATATACCTACAATTTTGTATACCTAAATTTTGATGACTATACAGTAATTTAATTATAATTAATAAAAATTAATTGATTAAAACTAATTGCTCAAAGAATTACAAATACAGTCACGTTGGCATCATTTTTGGTGACTTAGCGATCATTTTGGCACGTCAAAACTTGAAAAAGTTTTTTTCTCACATTTTAAAGCACTCATTTGAGCTGAAATTTTCTATACACTATTGTTTTGGATAAAAATACGATACTTTAATTATAATGAATAAAAATGAGTTACCACTTAACGTTGTTATACTGTCCTATGTATATACATATTTATATTAATTGTAACTATTTAATAAAAAGTAGCTAAAATAAAATTTTTCTTTGTTGATCTAAGTAGGAATTGACTTAAATTTTTTTTTATATTACTTGTTTGTCGTTTTAAGTTAAATTAATTTTTCTTGAAGAACTGAGAAAATTGCTTTTAAAGAAAAAAATGTTTAATAATATTTTTAAAAACACAATTTTTTTATACATATTTGGTTTAATTTATACTTTAAATAGACTTTTTTACATACCTTTACGTTTGCCGCTATAAGTAGCATTAGCATAGATAGCATTATTTACTCTTCTTGGATCGTTTTCTTTCTTTGTTGCGCCATTATTATGTGGACGAATTTTTTTAAAATCATTTATTCTCGGAGCAATTTTTCTTGAAGTGTTTGGTAATGTTTTTATAATATCATTTGGAAGAGCTTGGTTTGGCGGGACTAAAAGATAAGCCTTCTTTGGATTTTTATTTACCAAAAATATTTTGAACTCAGATGGTGCCGAATTGACATGATACGTAGGAGTAACATTAGCATTGTTTTTCTCGTTTTTTGCTCCAGCATTCCCATTAGACATTGAAATATGCAGTTCTTCGGTTGGAGATTTATTTGATTGCTTATTATGCACATCAATATTTTTCGATAAAGGATTTATCTTAGGGAAATAAGGTGCTGCATTTGTAGAATTGACGGGTCTGACTGGTCTAACTAGTGGAAAATGAGGTACTTGTAAAACGGCAACTTCACCGTTGGTTAAAGCTGGAATAAAAAATGGTCTCAAAACAGGGAACTGTCCTTGCGAATCTCGGTAAAATGATCCATCCTGTTGTCTAGGTTATTAGACGGCATTAAGATATTGGCAAAACTGTTCTGGTTAAGAAATACATTACGATTATCAAAAGTACTTCCGTAACCTAAGCCTTGTCGGAAAACATTTGATTTCTTAGTTCCTCACTCCTTTTCGCATCGTATCCTAATAAATTGGGATTTGCATAATTTAATGAATCATTTTGCACAGAATTTTCTGAACAAGTCTGATTTCCATAATCAGTTTTTTGTGAATTGTCCATTGCTTTTGTAGTTTTATCATTTTGTTCATTCATCTCATCATCCGAAGAGGCAATATCGATAACTTCTGGTTCTTCCTTTGCTGTCTCAACAGATGGTCTAAGTTCTCTAATCATCCCTTTGGATTTTTCAAAATATTGTTTCAAAGGTCGTTTCGTTGCACTTTTTAATTTCCTGATGTTGCTGTTTTTCACGCGTTTCGTAATATCTATTGCTGTGTGGTGGTATGAAGGCTTGGAATAGTCAGCATATGATTGGTGCTTCATCTTCAAGCGATAAGAGCTCCTTTTATTGAGTTTGTTTCGATCACGCAACACTTTGCGTTCTACAAATCTTCCCCGCCTTTTTTCCATTAAACTTCTCTTGCGCAATTCTCTGCTGAATTTTGTCAACGTGCGCTGGCTGCAAATTCGTTTGGGAACCAGACCTAAGGTGCCTAGAAATTGCGTTTTAGAGCTAGTTAGTATCGCTGGGTGTGTTTCAGGATCGTTTTGAGCTCCTTTTAGCAATATTTTAAATTCGTGCAAATTTCTAGGCTTTTTGCATGCTTTCGTGAATATGCGGCTGTGTTTACTGGAATCATCTTCTTCTTTTGAGCAATAGCTCCCCCCTTCATACATTGAACAAGATGGAGTTAACAATAACTCTGCTGTATTTCTATCATAAGAATCGTTGGAATCCCATGAATGTAAGGATTCTGATAAATAATTCTGGTTTGATTTTAGCAACATTTCAGACTTATTTTCGGTAAAATTCACAGTCTGTGGAATATGACATTTTCTCATGGTCTTCGGCTTAGGTAATAAAAATTTATTTCTTGCAACTTCCTTCTCAGCAAACCCTCCGAAATGTTTCATAGCATTTGGTACAATCACTTTTTCATAGTTGTTGTGCCATTTATTTTGCATTTCCATTTGAATTCTACTGCTTGTTGAATTGAGCGATCCGGTCAAATCATAGACAGAATTGGATTTTCGATTCAAATAATTTTTTAGAACAGGAAAATTGTTTGATGAAAATGTGTTTCCTTGATGAAACTCCCTCGAATATTCGAAAAGTTTGTATGAATCACTTTTTGGCTCTTGAAAAATTGGCCACGATATGGAAGACATTGGCACAGCTGAAATGAAAACCCTGATAAGTTAAAAGCAAATGAAACTGATCATCAAATAAAAATATTTCTATGCTAGGAATTATAAACGTACAAATTCAGTGTAACAGACACTGTGAAGTACCTTTTTCAGAACAACATATTATATAAAAAGTAATATAGAATATCTTCTGTTAAAAGCACTATTATTACAAATTTAAAATTGTTTTAATGTATCGACTACGTTCGGAACCGTGATTTTTCAAATGCGTACAATCAATATTTTTTAATATTTAAGGTTACTTAGATTAGAATACACTTATGAAATTGTTTTAAGAATATTATTACAATTAAAAATGATTTAAATGAAATATTTGGCAAAAAAATGAACATAGAATTATTTATTTTCCAAATATTATTTTAAGGAAAATGCTTCCGTAATAATAAAGTTTTGCCTATATATAGCTCAGACCTCTGTTCAGAGCCTGAACTGGAATTTGTGAAATATATGATTTAGAAGTGGATTTATCCATATCTTATAATAATACATCAGAGTGGAAAATTTTTACAGAAAAACACTGATAACTATTTCAGTTGGTAGTAACTCTGAAAATAACGTTAATTTTTCAAAAGTCGTAGTTCAGGCCCTCTGGAGAAGTCTGAGCTATATATAAGCAAAATATTATTTTTTAAAGCATTTTTTATAAAAGAATTCTTTGAAAAAAGGCAATTCTAAGTGCATTTTTTGCCAAAATATTGCATTTAAATAATTTTTTTTATTGTAATAATATTAAATTAATATTACTAAAACAATTTTATAACTGATTTCTAACCTAAGTGACATTAAATATAAAAAAATATATATATTCGTTTGTGCGCTTTTTCAAAATCACGGCTCCGAACGTAGTCGGATACTCTTAATATATACAAACCAATGTTAAAAAATCTAATCTTTTTTACGTAATTATTGAAAAAATTACTCAGCATTAAAACGATTAATTATGTTCAATATTTTAATGTAATAGTAGTTAAAATCTTGTACACGCCTGTTAAGGCTGTTTTTTTGTAAAAGTACGAGAGCTTGAACTAAATGTGTGTGCATAGTGTTTTTAAAAATTTCAAAATATTCCACGAATATTTTCTTTTTCATTTTAATACGTGAAGGCGTAGCTCATTTAACATTGCGTTATAGGAGAAAAAGCGCGAAACACATTTTATACCAGAAAAAAATGAATCAACTCGGTTAAAAATGGTAAGTATGATAAAAAATACTGCTCTTTAAAGGATAGTGAAGCCAGAACATCATATTAATTTTTCATTTGTTTTATATCTGAAAAAATGTTCCAAATTCGGGTCCTATTCTGTAACATTAACCGAAAACAGCCTTAATTGCATAAAATATTATAAATTATTTTAACCCTTTAACGGGTAGTGGCTAATAGCCACATATTAAAAAAATTTTCTCCAAGCGAGTGCTGGATATTTAGTCCATCCTCATGAGTTAATTGAAGCTAAAACGCATAAAAATCAATACAGATGGCAGGAAGATACCTTTTTTTTGCATTTCATGTCCCTTGATGGGTAGTTGAAAACAGTGTTTCTCGGTGTAAATCTTCAAATTGTATTTTGATTATTATAAATAAAATTTCTGATCTTTGAAAAAATTTTGACATAACTTAAGAATACTTTTCTCTCATCTGAATGAATTAAGCAAATGCGCAATTAAAAAAAGAAGGTTTTATTTAGGTTTTTGGAAAGTTTTTATATGTGGCTAGAGGCTCTATCCACTGCCCACGTAGAACAGAAAAATGACCTAGAAATTTTCGCTTTCTCCACACTTAGAATCATGTGAGAATGTTGGGGGTCGGAAATATAAACAAACTTTGTTTACAATATGTGGTACAAGATTCTCGGGTTCGAAAATCTTTCATTACAGCTTTTTTGTTCGGAAAAAACGCTTGCATATTATAAAATTCCACAGTAAATAGTTCATCAAATTTGTGAAATAACTAATTTAAATCCTCAAAAATATTACTTTATTTGTAACCTTTTATACTAAAATTAAATAAAATATAAAATGTGTATACCAATTTCAATGTATGTTCTAAGTATTCTATATATATTCTTAGTAAGTATTCTATGTTGTACAATTATTTTTTTATTATTTAATTACACTTATATTTTGTATTTAATTGTTATTGAAATGGTTATTACATAAATGTCAAATTTTCATAAAAAGTTTATTGTGATATGATTAATTATTTCTGTCCTGAAGAGTAAGTTAAATATCCTAAGTGCGCAGTGGCTATAACGACTAGCCACCACCCAGGGAAAAAACCCTTGATCAGATTTTTTGTGACTAAATAATGTTTATAGGGGATGAGAACATTACACTTATCAAGTACTTTATCACAGAAAAGTGTATTTTAGCTTTGTACCCGTTAAAGGGTTAAAATAATTCTTTAATGAATGCTACATTTGAAAATAAAATTATAAAATGAAGGAAAGTTCTTCATTTAGGTAAGTATCTCGTTCAAAAATTGCATTGATATAAATTTATATTTTTATTACTCAAACTAACAAATTAAAGAATGATTTATGTTAACAAATATTAAATAAAAACAAAATATTGATTTATAAGTGAGGTAATATTCTTACTTTTTAAAGCGAAAACTATGTCAGTTTTAGTATTTAAAAACATCTTTAAGCTGAGTATACCTCGATATATTTCATGATAATGTTCAGCATATTTCATGTACTTAAATGAATTCACAAAATTCTTGTCCTAAATTGCCTTTCGATTAATCTTAGTGTTTACCTGAATATATCTTTTTCTTGTAAGTTTTAAATTCTTTTCCTATTTCATTTTTGCATTCATCTTTATCACAATTTGTAGAAATGGCATTCATCACAATTTCTAAATCCATACCAAAGTTTTTCTTCTGCCATGTGTACTTTCTTTGAATCTGTAACAAAAAATTAAATCACAATTTTTGTTAGTTTATTTAGCGTATGTCAGAATACAATAAATTATATTCGAATAAAACGAAAATAAAATTTATTATGATAAACGAACAAACCTTATGTTTTTTATTTGAAATGACAAAAATAATGCAACGATTTTTTGTTAAGCTCCCAATTAAACTGTAATCTTTAAGCCTACTACTTTTAGTCTGATTCTGAGCTTCAGAGTCCTTACGTAGTGTGAAAATTTGGATAGGGAAGTATAAACTCAAATATGATATTCATGACGTGATTGTGATTCAAAATTAGGAGATTTTTATAACCCACTGTGTAATTCTAGGACAACGTTAACATACGATTTAAAATTTCCAGAAATAACCATAAAGTTGATAATAAGAGTTGCTACATTTTAAGTGTAATGAATAATACTATAAACAGTTGAAGAAACTGTGGCAATTTGGGAAAAAAAATACAATTCCTATACTTCTTTTTCAAAAAAATTTTAGTTATCAGCCGGCTTCTAATTGTGCAACACCCAATCAGTTGATCTGATTCCTTATTACATTTAAAGCAAAATTACACTGTCTCATCAGGTGCATAGTTTAAGTTTAAGGTATTCAGGTTAAAAAAAAATTGGAAAGTATATTATTATGCAACATGTGTGTGGGGGGAATACTAATGACAATCCGAATGAAAATCCTAAAATAATCAACTTAATCATGAAATTAATTAAATCAAGTAATATAATCACTTTTTAAAAAATTACTCAATTTATAAAGGAATGGAATGTTTTCGCTTAACATTATAAAATGCATTTCTTTTCATAAATAGTAGAATAAAGTGTGTTTGTTGCTGAGCTAAGATATTCAAAATTACCAGGTCACATGCAGTTTAAAATATTTGATTAAGCAACACTTAGTCCTTTAATAGTTGTTATAATTATAATGTATTAAATAGTTTAATTTAAACCCGATTTTTATTGCATTCATGCAATTTCAACTGTCTAGATACTTTGCTTGAATATTCAGTGGTACCCATTAACTTTAAAAAAATAAAAAAAACCTCACAAAATTTGATAACTTTTGAGAAAATAATAAATTATCTTAAGTAATAAAACATGCATAATATTCAATAATACATTAAAGAAGTGCCCACTGCTTGAAAAAAATTAAATAATTTAAGTTATAAGCAACTTT
This sequence comes from Trichonephila inaurata madagascariensis, assembly GCA_019973955.1. Lineage (NCBI taxonomy): Eukaryota > Metazoa > Arthropoda > Arachnida > Araneae > Nephilidae > Trichonephila > Trichonephila inaurata. The sequence continues at coordinate 55,857 of BMAV01010551.1, read as the reverse complement.
TAATTTTTTATTCATAAATTATGATTGTTTTCATATATATATATATATATATATATATATATAATATAAAATTTCTGAAACCAAAAATCTCCAAAATAATAATAAATAAAATTTTGAGCTACATTTTAGAAGTATCTTAAAATCCATAGTGTAATAATCCCTTAAAAATGAGACTCAGAAAATATTTCATTAAAACAAATCACATTATCATTAAGTAAAAATGTATCTTGCTGTTAAGAATTTTTGATTTTTAAATTTAATTTTATAATACAATAGCAATGCAATGAAAGAAATGTCTTCTTCTTTATCACAAATCCTTACCAATATTTTATTTAATATCTGAAATTTATGGAATACAATAATGCAGGTTTTTCCAAATTCTTTAGTGCCTTAAACAGATATTACCTTTCATATTTTTAATTTTTTCTTTATAAAAATATTCTACCAGAAATTTGTATTCTAATTTTTGTACAAAATGTGGTATTTTTATTTTACTCGCAATCTTGAACATCCTTTTTTTTCAAAAAAAAAAAAAGAAATCGCATTTATGATTTTATATTAAATTTGCATGTAGCTTTATTACATCAATAAATAAAGGCCACTTACTCTACAGTTAATTATTTTTTAGCTGTTCTAGTTATTGAACTATATAAACCCTTTCAGAACGACGATCAGCAATTCTAAAATTTATTAGTATGTTCGGAAAAGGTTTGTTTGGTTAAACATTATTATTATTATTATTATTATTTGAAGGGAGTTGAAAATTCTTCTATAAACGTATTGCTTTTTTGACATAATTGATTGTGTCTTATTGAAAACATACGAAAATAAATTAAATATAGATCACTATATATACATGAATATTTTAATTAAAAAGTACTTAATTTCTAAAGCCAATTTTTTAAATAAAAATTACGTTTTTTTATTAGAAGAATAATGTAAAAAATTTAGAATAATACAAATTTTGAAATTTTTTAGTTGAATAGTATATGTATGTTGATCATGACACAAAATACGGTAATAGCCAAATCTGGCGAGCAAATTATTAAAAATTAATTGAAATATTCATCAAGTCGAGTGCAAACAGTACTTTTCCGTCAGCGAGTTACTAACAAGAATATAAAATGAGATGGATTCAAAAAACAAAATATGTGCACACACAAAAAAACATGATTTGAGAACATGTATTAGTACGTATTACCGCAACCTATTGGCGACATTATATGAAACGAAGCATGGTTGCCAATTCAGCACGTACGACACATAGGGAATTGGGGTTGCCAACTTGGCAAGCTATTAAGAGAGTTGGCGATTGTTGCGAAAATACGTAAGTACTTTATTAATAAAGTCATTTTATATTATGCAAGAAATGAAAAAATAAAATTCGAACTATCCAAATAATGAGTCACGATATTTGAAACCTTTGATTTCTTTGTTTTTATATTTTTTAGTGTCGCTGCTTAACAGAATTGTGCATTAATTTCTCTCTCTCGCACAATGATTTGTTCTTAATGTATTGAATTTTCAGAATAATGAATGAAAAAAATTTATTTTCAAAGAGATATATTCAATGAAATCATTTCTTGAGTTAGTAGTAAGTGATATGGAGCAATAGATTATTGTCTCCCTTAAAAATATTTTAGTTTCATAAATTAACGAAATTCATCTTCAATTATAAAAATTAAATTCACCAGATAAATTTCATCGAATTATTATTTCTTCCAAAATTAAATAAAAACATGGATAAGATTTGTGAACACGATACAGAAGTAAGCGTAAAGATTGATTACTTAAATGCTCCTTAACATATTAGTTAGGGTTATCATAATAATTACACCAAAATAAATAAATTACAAAAATGTTATGCAGTGAAAAAATTAAAAATTTTGATTACATATTATTTAAAAATTAAATTAATTATTATTTAAATAAGAAATAGATTACTAATAATTAACGAATGAAATAGCATTTATTAAATTGTGACACTTGAAAATATCTTTAATATTTTATAATAAATCAGAAAATGCAACTCGATAATAAGTTCTAAGTTGCAATCAAACAATAATACATTTAAAATTTACTTTTAATGTAATTTAATTATAGTTCACACTTAAAATACATAATTTTTCTTTCATATTGAACAGTACAAATGGTATACTAAGTAGCACTAAAACTGCAAAACATGTGTTTTTCAGGAACGTATTTTACATTGTATCCAGTTGGCAACATTATGCTTTGGCGAATTCTGACGATTGAATTTAAAATATCGTTTGCTAAGGAAATTTTTTAATGTCTCTCTTGGTAGCCAACCGAAAAAAAAAATCGCCAACGAGGACCAACATAACATCTGTTCCGTTTTAAAATACTAGAAAAAGAAATTTACCTGAGCAACAACTTGATCCACATTCACATGTTCTTTAGAATGTAATTCCATTATTAATTCTTCACATTTTTCCTGAGGAATGATAATTTTTCCAGAGCTAGAAAGAACCAAATTGCCATTTATAACTGTCATTCTTCTTGCCCAACTCTTGAACTTACTTTGCAATGCTCTTCTGTTTGTTTTAGCTCCTAGCTGAAAAGTCGGGATCATATCTGTCAACTCGTATTCGGGTGGCGCACGAACTCTTCCATTAATTATATAACGTTTAAAAAGATTGTGCAAATATTCCGTTAACATACTAAAATTGGTTGAACAATTCAAATCCATCATTTCAGACATTACGGCTTTTGAAAGGTTTAAAGAACATTCACCTCTTAATTTTTAAAAAAGGTACAGACCCTTCCTAAAAGGTATTATCTCGTGAGCAAAAATCCGCACGTGAAGTGTTAAGTTAGTTTTCAAAAGCCAAACGATTATTTTACCAACCCCGTCGTGGAATATTAAAACGCAGACGATAATTAATGTATTTTCTCCCTTTTTTACTAATTTTATTAAAGAATTTAGTATATGTTCTAGATATATTCTCTTACGTTTTCTTGAAAGATGTAACTAATTAAATGTAAAATGTTATTTTTTTGAAAGAGGCTTAATGTACTCAAAAGATTTATTGATTTTACCATTTATAATGAAAAAATATCGTGAATTGAAATGATTTTATCAATAATATTTCTTACTTTTTCTGTATTTAATCAGTTTTATTCTTAATATTTTCTAGAAAAAATTATATTTAAGTAAAAATTGAGGGTGGAACCTCGAAAACTTTATACGCGATGTAATAAAATATCAAAGTACATGGAAGAACTTATGAGTTTTACAAAGAATAATAAATTCGTAAAAGCAAAGTTGCCATTTCTATATTCAAAAAATAAAAAATTAAGCACGAATTGTTAATAAAAACATTGGCATAATAATTTTATTCGAATTTTATGCTCTGGTTAAAATAAAAATATTTAAAGGTAGATAGCGATAAACTTCAGAACTCATTATTGTTATACATTTTGATAAAAGTATCTATAAAATTATTTATTATTCCTAAGAAAGAAATCACAACAATCTAACAAGCAAAATTTTAAAAAAATTAGAAATTAATTTATGCTCAGCCTTTGCATACGATATGAACTTATAATGATGTTCTTGGCATGTGTTTGCTTTAAAAAATATTTCATCTCATGAGGATTATTTCGGATAAATTACCTGTTTCCCCATGTAAAAAGAAATTTAGCCTATTTCTGAGGGAGACTATAGAAGGATACACAAGTAACACATAGAATAACATTTTATAATTAATTTAATCATACTGATTCCTTTATAATGCACGGTTAAGAGAAGTATAAAAAATAATAATAAAAAGGTTATTGTCAAAATTTAAAAAAGTTTTTTTTTTTACAAGGTTGACAAAAGCAAGTATAGTTATTTGATAAACAGATTATTTATTAACGCCTGCAATATTATAGACTACCACAAGTATAATTGTTTATTATTATAAAGAGAGCTATTCTTAGAGGACTTCATAATTTCGAGTCAACGTCAAGTAACAAGTACGATCGTTGAGATGACACCCAAATCTCCTAACTTCCACACTACGTCATATTCACAACCTTAAGCCCTGTTAAATTTAAAACGCAAAGGCCTCGTTGTATTAGAGGATTCAGAAAAAATCGGTTATTTTTTATACACTGGTGTGCAAAACTTAAGCAACAATGAAAAATTTAGCAGATAGCCATGAAATTTCGAAAAAGGGGGTCTGGAGATCAGTAGGGGAACACGTAAGTCAGTAGAAACGTAGCGTATGCAAATACAGGAACAAAAAGTCAGAAGCGTGTGAGCGTACGCAAAAAGCGTGATGTCCGCCGCTGCTCAACAGTAGAATGAAATGAAGGGCGGGAAAAATTTCCCCCCATTTCTGCAAGGCCAGTGGTCAGTTCGTGAAAAGGCTGAAGAAACCCGGGACGACTTCCACGGGGAAGAATGATCAAAAAGCTGGAGGGGGGCGTATTACCTGCGGACAGTTGGGAATCAAAAAAAGGCGCCGCGGCAAGCGTTCCAAACCAGAGGTACAGCTTTTAGGGGGGCGGCCCCCCCCGGGACGACAACGCGGGGGTACCGATTTTCATCCTGCGGCAAAAAAGATCGACGGTCAGCAAGCGCCATTGTTCAGAATCTCGTACAGCAACAGGTCGACAAGTGTGTGGTTTACTGTGGCCAGACCCCAAAAGGGGCCCTGTTCACCCCCCGTCCTGAACGCTGCCCCCGTTAAAAGTGGCCCAAACCCATCCCAGTGGGCCAGAGGCCAAAAAACACAACTGATCAAGGGAGTCGTGTCCCTTTAGGGGAAAAGTCGGTTCGCCGGCGATTCTCAACGCTTTTATTTGGAGATCGGGACCCTTTTTATCCCAGAACATCAAGCAAAGACATCGTTACGGTGGTCCGGAGTTCTTGCGGGGGCATTATGCGGAACGGCGGAACTGATTTTCACTTTTTCGGGGCTGAACCCGGGGATCGCTTTTGGAGGAGGTACTTTTTCCCCCATGTCCCTTTTTTTCCGGGGTGCCATTCCCAGACTTCATTTTTATGGATGACAAAGCACGGCCACATCCATTTTTGCGTTGAGGAGCTGCTGGGAAAAAGAAGATATCACTCGAAAGGATTCCAGGGGTTCCCCGATTTAAATCCCATCGAAAAGTGTGGGGTGCTTTTGGGGACATATTCCCACGCTTACATCACCGAGACAACCCAAAAACTCAAACAGATGTTGATTGAGGGAAAGGGCACTCCCACCCAAGAAATGTTGCACCAGCAGTTCTGAGTATGCGGAACGGTGTAAAAACCCTTGTAGTAAGGGGGGGGATATACCTTTTAAAGGAACATTGTTGTTGTTCTTCTGTTGATAGACAATCATGAGCCCAATACCCGTTCAATAAACTTTTTTTTGGTTAACCATGCGGGTATTCCTTTTTCAGCGCCGATGCTTTCGTCACCCTTTTACGTACATAATACTTTTCCCCCTTTTTCAGAATTTCATGTCTCTCGGATGATTTTCGTGAAGTTAGGGAAATAAACCCACCTGTTGCTTAAGTTTTGACCCCCCGGTATTTTAAAAAAAAGTTTGACAACTTTATACGTACTTTGTTTATAACAAGGATAGTTAGATGTAATCTCAATTTGCGAAAGACTCATGTATTAATAAAATTTTCATCTTTTCAGGCGTAGTTCCGTATCAGCCTATCAATGAAGGGGCCCCCAATATGTGTAACTAAAGCCCCAAAAGGCCTCTTTTAAAAAAGGGCCCCGAAGGATAAAAATTTTTCCCTGGGAACTAGCTATGCTAGTGATCTATATACCTGTATACATTTATATTGTAATAATAACTACGATCTATGCCTAATGCTTTCATTACAGCTAAAATTCGATTTTTTCCTGTATTTTCCTTTAAGAAAAATACTGCAGTTCGTTTTAAATGAAAAATTAAAAATATAAATCATTAAAAGTAAATTCCTTAGGAACTTATGTGCGAAATTGAGAATTTCTCATAAAAATATACGGCTTTAAATTAAATGTGAAATTCATGGATTTATTTTTGATTCCTTAGTTTGTAATTAAAAAGGAAATTTTTTACAAGTTTTATTTCCTACAATAGCAAGTAAATGACTAAAACATGCGTTTGAAAGTTTGTAACTGCTTGTAGTTGTTTCATCCCCAGATCAGAGAGCTAAACAGGGTTTAGGTCCCTTCACCCTGGGGAAGTCCAAAACCCAAAAAAGGGATTTGAACCAAGTTCTCCCCGGGAAACCCAAACGTAAATGTGGCCAGGGGGGGCCTGAGCAGAAGAACACTTAGGAAATTTTTAATTTTAATGCCATCGACAAAAGTCAATGACATCAGATGGCCACTAAGGACACGAGTAAGCGCTGTTTGATCTCCTCTACTGCTGCCCCGAACCAAGAAGCCGCCAGGGTATTTGCTCTGATACCATGGGTGCAGCGGTGGGATCATCCAAATGGCCTTATTCTTTGCTTTATACCTTGAAAATAGTTCCAAATAAGTGAGAGGAGTGGCAGGCGTTGTAGTTTCGCCAGAACCAACCCTGGCTAAGCTGTCCGCAATTTCGTTCCCAGTAATGTTGACATGAGACGGGATCCACTGGAAGTGGATCTGACGAAAAAGGGAAAGTCTTTTTAGTATCTTGAGGATGTCTGTACCTGTGCGATCCCTCACGTTATGCCAATTGGCCAAGTGCTGGATGGCACTTCTACTATCCAAAAAAAATCCAGATATCGTGTAGCTGTTGAAGCGACTCAATGGAGTTCAGTCCCTCAAGAATTGCAACAAGCTCGGAACGAAATACCGAGCAAGAGTCTGGATTTCTTCTATGGATTTTAATTTACATTAAATTTAAGGGTTTAACAACTGCTTGACTACGTTTAATGAAAACACATACTCATCTCATTACAATTATACAATAAGCTATTGTTGATGTATCTATTAATTCGCAACCTCAGTCAAGTACCAAAATCGATATTTAATTTGAAACCTTTATCTCTTAATTTTTGCAAATCATCTTTTGACATCTTGAGTTGTATTTTACATGGAACGGTCATCATTAATTTGTCAATTTACTTAGATGACAGAGATAGCAAATATCAATGGTAATAACATAAATTATTAAAGAGTTACTATTTTTTTAAAGTAAATCTATATTTAAATACCTTGGTTGGTTGTAATTAATTTTGTTACAATTTTGTGGCGGGATTATTGAGAATATAATTCACATAATTCTGTTGTACCACTGTTAAGTAGTATGGACAACAATCGAGCTGAGGCTTCATTCTTTTAAATTCTATGCAACGCTACGCGAGGATTTCAAGACCATTCTAAAAGTGCAGTATTCTTACCACAGAACAAAATTTATTTTATAAACAAAATATTCTTTTTAAGAATTTCAGTATTTCTATAACTTAACAGTTGCATTATTATCCATTGCGAGTAAATGTACTGTAAAAATGTACTATTGTTATTCTCTCTCTCTCTCTTTTTTGGATCTTCAATGTTTTTAAATTGATAACTTTTCCAGTTAACATTTTTAGAATTTGTCTTTAAGTTTCATAAAATTTGAAATACTTTAGACAATGAACATCGTAGAATTTTTAAAGCATATTACAATATTGAGATAAAGAAATTTTCATTTGCTAGAGCAAAAAATTAAAAAATTAAAAAAAAAAAATTAAAAATTAAAAATAAATAAATAAATAAAGATGGATAGTACATTTGCACTTTTTATTACAACTCAAGAAATGACATAAGAAAGAATAAAAAAATCATGAAAAATGTTCCGAATTGATGTCAATTTTTCGAAAAAAGTATGAAGAAATGTTTCTAGAAGTCTTGTAAGGAGAAATATATTGCGTGTCTAATTTGAAAGAATTTGATATGAATGTATTGATTTTTTCAATATTTTTCAAGCAATCTGGCAAAATTTTTATTATAATTTCATCTTGTTCGTTTTCGTGTTCAGTTTTATCGACGCATGACTCAACTTAAAATATCACATTTTAAATTTCTGTTCACTTGCAATAAAATATTTTTAAAAAATTAAGAAACTTTTTACTTTACATACGCAAATAAATTTAAAATGAAACATTAAATGTACGAATTATAAAAAGCTTTATAGTATTGAACTCTTATAAATTTCTCATACACTATTAAATTTCTTCAATATTCAAGGAAAAGTAACACTACTTAAGTCAGATAGCAATAAAAAGAAATCCGTTTTAAAAGAAATTCACGTTACATGGGGACAGGTTGATTTAATTTTAATTTAAGTCCCACTGTGTATAGCAATGCAAGGGCTATTGGTGACGGTCCTTGTAATTTTGAATTATGGTTAAGTGAAGAGAGATCGATACCTGAGCTGGCACACCTCTCCGAACTTCCATACACTGACAACGGAAGGACTTTTCGATGCTCTAGACAGTGGTTCTTTAGTGGCAATAGTTTTCGAACCAGCAACTCAATAATGACGATCACGAGTTCACGACCATTGCGTCCAGGTTACCACGAGTACTTGGTTGCGTATAAGATGCAATCTGTTAGGAAATGCTTATAGGTATTATTTTTTTGTCTTTAATGAGAAAATCATGAAAGAGATGTTAATCGAAAAATCATGGAAAAGATATGTGCGTGAATACTCTTCGAATAGTATAAAATTTCTAATTTTTTAATGATAGACTAGTCAGTTTAAATTCAACTTTCCTGTAATTCGTTCATTGAATAATTGAGAACAGTCTCTTAATTCTGACTTGAAATGACATAATGGCTTACAAAAATTTTCTAACAGCATATTTTTGAGGCTGTAACTATTTAAATATATTACAAATCGTAAAATTCGTGATCTGTTATCCCTAGAACCAAATGCGCTTGTAATGTTGCTTTGAAAATGCGGCTCAACTATGAGCAACAAACTGAAATGAAATAAATAGGTGCTTATTGAAAATTCGAAAACATTTGCTTTCGTTCTGCATCTGTTTTGTTATGAGAAAGTTCAGTGAGAGCTTTTGACCTTAGCAGTATTTTTTGACGCAAAAATTTTATCACGATGCATTTAACTAAGAAATTTTATACAGTCTGGAAAGTATAATGTAGATAGCCGAAATTTTTCTAATGTATCGAAGCTATTACTATGTTGAGGTTAGAATGATCATCAATATATTTTATGCGACATAGATATCAAATCTTTATTTATTGTTGAAATGAAATAATTTGTGTTTTCGTCTATTCTGTTGATTAAAATAATGTATATGAATATCTAGTTAACTTTTTAATATAACAATATTAATTTAATTTTTATTAATTTAATATTGTTATGAATCTTGCAAACTGTACGAACAGTTTGATTGGAAAACATGTAAAATGCGTTTCTGAGGTCACCTTCGTTATTTGATATTATAATTATATGTACGCATTAAGATAAGGTATGTGTCAGATTTGCCCGTATTGATGAGATTTATTGTATCAAAAGATTATGTCGGTGAGAAGTTATAATTATTTGTTAATCGTCCAATTTCAATAGTGAGCGGTATTGTTTACCACTTATTCTTTTTTTATAAAACTTATAATTTACTATGGCGAACAAAAAAAGGTGTGTTCTTATGACCACATGATAAAAGTGATCACTTCAAATTTTGTAATGTTATTTCAGGGATTAGTTAGGTGAATGAAAAACAAGGGGATATTAGTATTGTCCTATAAAATTATTTATTCATCTGTCTGTCCTCATAAAGTAACATTTTTTGCGAAATATACAATCATATTTGTGAATTAACTGTATTCTAAGAAGGAAACAATAGGTTTATGGTAACTAAAATAGGTTATTAATACTTTCGATTCAAAATTATTTAAATATCTAAAAAAAACTTCTCAAGTGTTCTGTAATTTGTTGTGCTTTCATTTGAATCATTTGACGTAGTTAAATTAAATTTTGATTTTTAAAAATCTTTTAAAGGCTTTGACTTGTCTTTTGAAAATTCTACATTAAAATCCCCACTTAAAATAGTAGGCAATTTGTTCAGAAGAGTTGATCTGGCTTCAGTGTAGACAACTAAATTTTTGTGAATAAATTCGATAATTTTCTCTACACTTTGATTTGGTGAAATATAAATAGCAACCATTAGAATTATTTGTCCATTTTCTCCTTTATATTTCACCACACAAATTTCTCTGATATATGACTCATTAAACCCAAATGATTCAGCAGTATTGCTACCATTCAGTAGTATTGTTACGAACTAGAATGTAACAATGCTTGGCTTTTTAAAACACATCATTCAAGTTCACTCTCCAGCAAAATGCGCCTAAAGAGGTTATCACTTCAAAAATTGTGGTATTAATACTTCCGTAGAATGTACAGTGTCATTCCAATATTATTTAAATATATTCATATGACTCAATGTTCAAATTAATACATTCAGACGTGTTTGTGATTTTAACTTGCTACAATTCTTGTTTTTTCCATCTCATTTATTTCCTTAAGATATATGTCCTGAAAGGGAAATATTTGTATGTTCAAAGATTAAATTTAAAAAAGTAACAGATGGTGAAATATCCCTCATTCTTAGTTAAAAATGAATTTATATATGTCACAAGAGTGCTTTTTTTCTGTATTAAATTCTCTAATTCAATTGTATTGGCTGCAGTTTAATATTTGATTCACCAGGCAACAAATAAGGGTAGGGGTTAAAATGGGATGTAATCAAGTATGAAATATTAATGTTTTGTAATACCTTACAGAGGTATATATAAATTCTTGGAACTTTGGCTGTGAAAATGGGTGAAATAATATTCTAATAGAGAAATTAAATCAAACTGGGTTTTAAACTTACTATACTTTCTGTATAATAGTTAAGGAATTTTTTTACCTTACTTTGTACGTGCATTATTTTTGGTACTTATGTATTATCGCAACCTATTGGTGACATTATATGAAACAAAGTACCTGGTTGCCAATTCAGTGTGTACGGCACATAGGAAATTGGGGTTGCCAACTTGATGAGTTATCAATAGAGTTGGTGATTGTGTGTGTGTTGCAATAATATGTGAGTACCTTACTTTTTTGTTTTAATTTTTTTAAAAAGTGCTTGGTAATATTTTGAAGTACTTATGTATTAGTGTCATTGTGGCCAAAACTGCACCACAAGAATTGTTTTTCTTCAAATAAAACACATACGAATGTGGTTTGGATGTCAGGGCACAATTCACGTGGTACATATTTTGCTTCGATGATGCTGATACACAAGTACCTATTTTTAAAAACATTTTGTAGATAATGCTGAAACAGCTAATGTAATTCAGTGTTGATATCAATGTATATGAAGTAATTTTTTTAGCATTTCCATTAATTTGTGGAAGATATATGTATATTACAAAAGTACCTGAGCATTTTGCTTAGAATAATTGAATATTATATCTGGGTTTATTCTATAGATCTGAAAAAGGACAGAGTGTAAAGGTTAAAATTAAGCCTTTTTCTGCCATAAGAGGCATAAAATTCGACAATAAATAAAATTTTTATGTAATGGGAATTTTTCACTCAGAAAATAAATTTGATTTACTAATTTTCAAAAATAAAAAATCATTTTATAATGAAGTGTTAATATATAAAAAAGATTTCTGTGAATTTAAAAGTAGTTTGTCTAATGCAATCTTTTTCAATTATAAAAAGTTATATTTGTTATTTAAACATAAAAATTATATTTATTAAACATATTTTTTTTTCAGATTTTCATATTGTTATTGTTGTATTATGCTGGATGGAATCTACCATCAAAGAGTGTCTTTAAATGTTCAAGAATAAAATCTCGGCTAGTTCGAATGATAATTTACAAGGTAACTTTTCCAATTTTTCTTTTTCGGTTTAATACTTAATTTTTTTTCTTTTAGAGTAATACAGCTGTAGTTATTATTCCTAGTTATTATGTCTATATTATTCTTACTAATGTGTTTAAAAATCTCATTTAAAGTATTAAATATTTGTTGGAAATATAAAGAGCTGCTGCTTCATGTTATCTATTTAATTAGACAAGTTGCAAAAAGATACATATTAGCCTGTTGACCATTTTTACAAAATTTAAAGCCATTGTCAAATGTTGTGATGTTTTTTGAATAACGGAAAAAATATTCCAATGCATATTTAAATACACTAACCTTGTTTGTAAGATTTCTTACTTTTATTTCGATACTTTGTGTGAAAAAGAATGTTTAAAATTTCGAACCTGCCTCTTTTAGAACAGAATCCAGTAGAGAATTTCTGTACTGGACTAATTAATGTACTGGATCATTTCATTAAAGAAAGTGTGAAAGGGTGTTATATTTTTGTGTGTGTGTTTATTTAAAATGAGCAAGCTGCAACCTGAATAATTTTGACTGCCAGTTAGTCAATGTTGTAGTTAAATGTTTTATTTATTTAAAACTTAACTTTTTAAAATCAAAATAATGAAATGCTGTTTACATCTAGTGCATTATGCTAATAAACAGCATAAAATCTGCCAATTTATTGGTCGATGGACTAATACATAATTACTTACTAAAACATCTGGGTATAGTTGGGGGAAAAAATTATATCATAGACTTATGTTTTATGACTTGAAAGTGTATTACAATATAAAGTTATTTTTGCTGTAAAGCCTTTTTTCTTTTCTGCCAAAACTAACATTCTTCCCATATAAATATACATAAAAACTAAACAGCAGTTATAAGTATTTTCTAAAAAGAGTGTTATTTATATTAATCAATTATGCAGTAATTTAAGAATAATCAGGAAAATCTCAAATTGAAAAATGATGGGTAATTCTAGAAATAGCATTACTACTTGAAGAGCAAATGTAAATCAAAACTAAATATTTGTACTTTTATTATATTAAAAAACTTTGGCTTTGGATACGTATATTTTTTTTTCATCTGAAATCATGTAATAAAAAAATATTATTCTTTTGATATGATTATTTGTAATTGAGCTGAACCAAAGTCAAAAACATTAAAATACAATGTTGGACAAATTATGTATTTTATATGTATGTATTTTTAAATCCTTAAAATTTTAATCAAAATGCATACTGAATTATGTTATTGACCCCAGAACTTTCTCTTTCTATCTTTTAAAAGATTTTTACTTTTTTCACAGAAAGTTTTGCCCATACTTCACCGCTATAGACTGTCACTCCCTCGTACCTGTCCATTTCATAGTGAACGTGATATTTTATGGTGGCCTGATATTCAGATAGATTTCCAGGATGGCCAATGGGTCTGTCCATTTTGTGGCCAAGCATTTGCAAATGAAGAACTTGTCATGAAGCATTGGGACAAAAAGCATTTGAATAATCATGTAATTTTTAAAATTCTTTTTAAAGTGTTTTATGCTTGTATGTATGATCTGTGTGAATCATTTTACATCAGAAGAGTTCTAACATTTTTATTTACAAGTGTTAATTTTATTACTCCTAATTATTGTTTTTCTATTAGTCTACAGGTTTATTCTTGAGTGTGATTATGAGATGAATGATTATTGACTTATATTAAACATGTTAGTTTGATTTTAAATTGATTCTAAAGAAATTATTCCCCTTTCATTTGATTGTTTATACAGTATGATTTATGATATTTTTTATTTGTTTACATTGTGTCCAGTATTAAAGTAGAGATCAAATTTGTTATTCAGACTAGTTTCTGAATTTATCATAATTTATATATCAAATTATTCCCCTTTCATTTGCATTGTTTATACAGTATGATTAATGATATTTTTTATTTGTTTACATTGTGTCCAGTATTAAAGTAAAGATCAAATTTGTTATTCAGACTAGTTTCTGAATTTATCATAATTTATATATCAATGAGAGAATGGCCTTTTTTCGCTAGACAGAAAATAAAAGGCGGTAGTATATCTTAGAATTGTAATCCCTTCTTAGACATATTAAATATGTTCATAGTATTTTTCTTAGAAATGTTATTTTGTGAAATGCAAGATTTTGTCGATAAATAATTAAATATATAAAAGGTATATATTTCTATCATTCTGTAATCCAATGATAATATTTTTTTTTATAAAAAGTGGTTTAATTAATATGGATGTTCTTCTAATTCATTTAATCATGTTTTTTACATAAATTTTTTATGTAAGGATCAAATATCCTCTCCTCTCAAATATGATTCATTATTGAAATTAGGTAGCATTATGTAGAGTAAGATTGTATGAGCTGTTTTCATGTGAATGTAAATTTGGATATTGGTATATTCTATTTAAATGTGCTGTTTAATAATATTAAGACTTCTGGATTTTGTAGTTTATGTAATTTATGAATGAATATTAATTTTTTTTAAGTATTTGTACTAGTGTGGATGTTTTTTCTGGATTTTAATTGCAATATTAAAATTACTACATTTTGATTCAGTATATATGCATTCTAAGATTTCTAACTTGTATTAAATTAATATGAATTTCTAAAAAATTTGGTATTTTTTATTAAATACTAATCCTAATTGCAAATTTTGTTATTCACAATATTATATTAAATTTATGAATTTTTTTTATAACTTTTGTTATTTAACTATTTGATAATTCACTAATAGGTGAATACATTCCATGATTGTAGAATTTATCTCTAGAGGAAGTTATTTACATTTCCATATGATGTTACTAGACATTAAAAAATAATTTTAACTTGGTTTTCTTTTAAGTCATATATTGAAATTTATAGATATAATTGGACAAACATTATTAGAATTTTTATTAATTTAATTTGATAAATACTTTCAGTGCAATTTTTACAACATGTAAAAAAATTTTACTTTTATTAACAATAATGCATTGTAAATAAAAAAATATTAATATTTATAATGTTTTCTAATTCACTTTAAAGGAAAACAAAATTCTATTGAAAATAATGTGTCTGTAAAGAGCAAAATAATATATATATGTATGTATAGTGTATTGAGGTGAAACATTATACATTTTTGACAAATATTTGCTTTTAAACTGTAAATAAATAAACAATTTAGAACATACCTTATATTGAATGTAAGTACCATCTAGAAGAAGTGAAACATTTCTTTTTATAATTTATTTGCAGATTTAGATTAATTTTTAGGTATTAGAGATTTCATTGGATAAATGTGATTGAAAATGAAAAGAAAATCCATTTGTTATATATTAATGAGAGAAAAAATACTTCTTATTTATAGGCTGAAGAAACAGTTTGCTTTGCTAACTTTTGTGACATCTTTCGATGTGAAGTTATATTAGCAGCTGTAGAAGCAGAGAAAAATAAATTTGCTTGGGATAAGTTTCCAAGCTTTCCATATTCTCAAAATAGGAGTAATTGTGATGATAAAAAGATGATCAAATTACAAAAGAAATGCAAGGTATATGTGATTCAATATTCTTAAAGTGTTTGTAAAATTTCTGGAGAATTATCTAATATATTAGCCTAAGTGTATATATGTTGCTAAAGTATCTTTTTAAAATATTAATTTTTTGTTTGGTAATAATATTAGAATTACTTGTTATTAACCTTTTTCAGAATATATATATATATATTAGTGATGTACACTGGAAGGTTCTTCTCAAAAATTAAAGTCTTTCAATTTGCTATTATACAATTTGAAATATAATTAAAAGTACAATTTGAAAATGGTTGGTGTTTTAACAATATTTATAAAAGAGAATAAATATTATTTATAATATGTAATTCTTTTAATATTCTTTTTTATTTATTCTTCTTTCTTTTAATATGTAATATGAAATTGTTCTTACAGGGTTTTTTTCTTCATGTGTGATTTAGATGTGTTTAAATTTTAACCTCAAATCTTTTGAAATATTTGTAATTCTTTTTTATGTATTTATTTCTCTCTTTTTTCAATTTAATCCATACACATTATGAATATTCTTGTGTTGAATAAAGATTTTGTGTAAAAGCGTGTCTGAATGATAAATATTTACTAAACTAAACTCAGTAGTGCAACAGCCCTTGAGGACCAAGGCCTACTATGCCCATCTCAGTTTTCATGACCTTGGGCCATAAGGTGCATGAGTAGATGTTTCAGTCAGGTGGTCAGTCTGATGCAAAACTCGCAGTGTTTAGTTCCCAAGCAAGCTTGGTACTCATTTATCAACACACTGAAGGGATGAAAGACTGAGTCAACTTTGCCCAGCCCAGGGTTTGAACCCCAACTTGTGTGGTGTAGAAGCCTGGTTTGCTACCACTCAGCCACCGGCAATGATAAATATGTAGAGTGTCCAAAAAGTATGACTACATTTTCAAAAATTAATTTAAAATAAACAAAGATTTTCACTTAAGTTTTTTTTTTATTCCATGATGAAATGATTAAAACTTCTGTTTACTGAAATGCAACCTAACTAGTGCAATGTTCTCATATTTCAACATTCTTATTTCAAAATGACTTCACCATAAGAACAAGTGCAAGCTGTAGCATGGTTTATTAAATTTAAATCTGCAACACTTTGCAGCGTAAATGTAATGAGGCACCACTCCACTGGAGTTTGGAAGTGAGAAAAAGTTTTCTGGATGTTGGATAGAAAGAGGAAGTCCAATAGCATGGCCATCCAGGATCTTTAGACATAGTACTTTTGGACATCTTGTAGTATACATGAAAAACATTGTTTACCAACCTTCAATGAGTGACACTGATGAATGAAAAGTCGAATGGTAGTGGCCATTCAGGTTGTTGATATTGCAGTGCATTTTAGGATGTGGCTAGAAATCTGATATTGACTTGATGTATTATGCTCAGCTATTGGTACACACATTTAAATAATGCAATAAAGCATTTTAAAATAACTTTTCCTTTTGGAACAACAACAACAAAAAAACTGTAATGGAATATTTTTTAAAATTAACATTTGAAAGTGTTAACTTACTTTCTGACACCCGGTACTTTAGTGATAGCACTTTTTTGTTAACATTTTTTCTAATTAGTAATAAACTATATTTTGATATAAGTTTTGAAATTGCATGCATTTTTTTAGATGTTTATGATTGCTTCATGTAGAATCATATTTTAGTGACAATTAATTTCCTAATTCAGTAATATATAGTAATAATTTAACTCCATCTCTGGTTTTTGAGAATCTCATTTAAAATATTAGGAAGAATGTATATTTTTCCATTCTTAAATAGACTGTTTTAGAAAATCTACATACATTAAGGAGGAAAACTGATGAGATATATCTTGTTACTAAAGGAATTACTTATGTATCTCCTAGTTCTTTGTAAAATAATACTAAACTTGTGTCCTAAAATAAAATGAAAAATATAATAAAAAAATAAAATGTGCAATTTGAATTTTTATAAAATTTTTTTTCCTTTTGCTTATTTATGAGGATTCTACAACAATTCTTCACTAACTAGGGGAAAAACTTTTTATTTCTTTATTCTTTGTATTCAGTATATGTGATACAGAAGTTGTATAAAATACTTCATTGTTGGTGCTGGGTATTTATTTAATGCATGCATTTTTCTCTAATGTTTCAGAATTTTACTGTTATTCAAATGAGTTTTACTTTAAAGTAAGTGTGAATTATTAAATGTTTGAATAATTTATTTTATCAGGTTTTAATAGGACAATGCCTGCTTGATTTTCTGCAGCCATTATCATCTAAAGATTTTCAAGATATTGAAGGTAAATATGAAGGAAGAATATTTTAAATTATCTTCATTTCAGTGCTTATTTACATTATATATGAATTGAGAGAAAGTTGATTTTATGAAAAAGAATTAACTATGTTTAATTAAACCATTAGGCAATTATAAAAGGAATTGTCTGTTACAATAATGCATATTTTTAATTTTTTATTTTAAACTTTTAAATAAATTTTAAAATAAAAATTTACTGTGATTTTGAAAATTTGTTTAGCATTTTAGATTATTAATACTAATATCTAATGCTGGTAAAATAGGGGAAACCCCATTAAAATTAAATTATATTTTTATTTTTAGCTATGGAATTCATATTCTTTGGTTATTAATTAATTAATTATCTAAATTGATTTAGTTCATGTATATGAAATAATAACAGCTCTAAAACATCATGAATCACTAAAAAACCTTCAGAATTATCCTCCCAAATTGTTTAAACAACTCAAAGTACTAAAATGCTCAATGTATGAAAGACTATTGTATTGATTTCTACATACGATTTATTGCTATGTATAACTTCAGATATTGTGATGTATAATCAAAACACTAAAATCATGTGTAATATTATTTCATATTAATCCATTCATTATTTTTTTTAATTTTATTTGTGTAAAGAGAAATAAAACAAAAAATATTTGTCCTTTTTAAAATATTCTTATTACTGAGGAAAGTGCCCCCCTTAAAAAAAATCTTCTGAATTTTAGTTATATTATTTAACGTAAAAGATTTTATAACAAATTATAATTATTATTCTTTCTTAAAGTTGAATATTTCATTTTCCTGAAAAATACATACATGTTAAGTTTAAAACTACTGAATTTAGTGTGCAATAATTATTTTAATCTTGTATGATAACAGAACATTAAAATTTGAATGTGTAGTATTATTTACTTACACGAATATTTATTATAAACTATTCTTAGATTTGCTATATCAATAAAATTTAAAAAATTTAAAAGCATGCATAAATTATAAATTTGCATTTCATATGATGTCACAATTTACAGTTTCCATTGATTCATTTTATACACATCAAATGGAAATTGAAATCATACTTTTCTTATTTACAGTTTCATTTGTAACCATTCATTTTTGGGAGGTCTGAAAAATATCGGAGTATGATTTGACTTCAGCAAAAAGAAGTATCCATACTTTAATTTTCTTTTCAAAATTAAAAATTAAATGCAATAATATTATTAAGAACTTTTTGTATCAGAATTTTAAAAAATATTTTGGAAGTATTTATTAAAACAAGTTCATGAAATACAAAAGAATTGTAACTTATTTGACTGAAATTTCGTCATTAAAATTTTTGAACACACACTTACAGCAGACATTTTTTTTAATTCAACTTGATATTCATTTCTTTTAAAGCTGTATAAAAGTTGAAAAAATTTAAATACTTTTTTAACACGCTTTTATATGTTTCACTTGTATGTAATGGAATCTTTGGACTCGATTTTTACCCACTTTAAAAGGTCAGACTAATTCAAAATTTTGCACACTTGTCAAGGACCGATGACAGTACAATAATTTCAAAATTTTGTTCCATTGTCCTGATCAGGATCGTCAAAAATAATGCATTAGATTTCAATTTCGCTAATTCCAGATATGATGACTAAAAGACCCCCTACCCCTTAAAAAGGTTGCAACCCTAAAAATGAAAACACTTGTTATTAATACAAATAAAACAAGCAAAAAAAGTGTTCTTTATGTGAGAAAAGGGGGGGGGGAGACTCTGGCATTTGAATAAAAATAATTTGTTCTAACCGTGAAATATTTCTTATTTTTATAAAGCAATATGTTTAGAAGTGATGATATGAATTAACATTATAGCAATATGTTTAAAAGTGATAAATTTATGTTCTAACTGCTAAATATTTTTTTATTTTGATAAAGCAATATATTTAGAAATGATGTTTGAAATTAACATTATAGCAATATGTTTAATACGATTGACGTTTAATATTTCTTCTTAACAGATGATTATTAGTTAGACCTGTATCTATAGCAGACGGAATCTTTGAAATATAACGATATGGGACTCATCCGAGGTCCCATAAATGGAGAGAATAAATACCCTTCAGGCCCATTAATTAATATCCATTGAGGAGCAAGACTAATTCCAGCAGCCACATAATTCTGGCTCCAAATATCAAACTCAAGGATAAATTCAACAAAGAATAAATGATAGTTTTATAAACTAAAAAAACAGGCTTTTATTGTAAATCGAACTAAATGAAAAATAAATTATAGTTTAAAAAAACACGCTTTTATAGTAAACCAAACTAAAAAGTGAAAAAAAAAAATTCTTCATTTAAGAATAAAATGATTAACAAGAAAATGAATGTCATTGTCGTAAAAGCGTGGGGTGCTTTGTACTACATTTTTACACTAAGCATTTCGGAATAGAACTAGTAAGAAATTATAACAATTAATATAGAGCACCCCACACTTTTATCCCAATGATATTAATTTTCTCGTTAATCATTTTATTCTTATATTAAGATTTTTTTTTACTTTTTAGTGTGATTCACTATAAAAGCATATTTTTTAATTTTTTTTTAAACTATAATTTATTTTAATTCTGCTTCAGATAAGGAAGAAAATAAATTAATTTTTTAATGGCCTTTATTATGATAATGTTACACTTTATTTTAAAACTATATTGTGTTTATACTTAGAATACATCCTTTTCTATTTTTATATTAAGTCATATATTACTTATATATGACTTTAATCTTTAATGTAGATATACTTCTACAGTCAGTTCTTTGCTACTCGTATTGAACTTGTTGATTTGAGAAATTTGTAAAGTGAATGGTTTGTTGTACTTTCATTTGTTTTCATAGATATTTATAGAAAAATTAGATTATTGAATCTAATGAGTTGCTACATTCAAAATTTTTTATTTTAATGTCTCAGATCCTTACTCTTAAAACATCATATAAGAAGCATGATATGTATTCCAATGATACTAAATATTTTTCTACTATTTACATAACTTTTTGTCTACCTCTTCTGTAACATGCAGACAAAATATTAACCAATTATCATGTTATTTTAATTATTTTGAATAATAGTCAATAGAAAGTTCATTCTGCATGTTCATCCAACATCTATGAGAAAGCTCAAAATCTCCATTGATTATAATGTTCTATTTATTTATTTTGTAGCTAATATTAGTTATGAGTTCTTTTTTAATGTATGAGATATATTGTTTAAAAAATAGTTTTTAATTTTTTTTTGAGATATTTTTTAAAATTATTTAAATGTAAATAAGAGCCAAAAATATGTTTTTTGATTTAAATTTTATTATATAAATTTTAAAATAGGTATTCATTTTAGCTATAAATTTTACCATATTCTTATTGACTAATTTTTCTTTTACACTATTATTGAATATATGTATGAGAGATTTCACTGCCTTACAATATTTGAAGAATAAAAAAAAATTCAATTCCTGCAAAAGTTTAATTACACATAAGTTACTACGTCACTTTTGTAACTCTATCAATGTGGATTATTTATTGTTTTGTGTAAATTATACAATTAGTTTTAATAGATTTTTAAATAATTTGAATTATAATAAAAAGGAAATGTATCATTTTAAGATATTTTGTTATTTTTAATATAAAAATGATAACCCTAGATATATTTTTCATATTTCCTTATGAGCCATCAAGTTTTATTTTGTTTACCAACTGTCATAATATTTAATATTAGTTCCTTTACATTACATTTCCTGGAAATGCTAATTTTGCACAGCTGGATCTATTTTTTTCTTTTTTTCATCATAAGGTATAAAACTTAATCATATTATATATGCATTAGCATTCAGATAGGCAAATACTGTATATTAATATTTCAACATTAGTTTCAATATGTTTTAGGTTATATTATTATAGAAAATATTTTTTTCCATGGTTGTTGATTTAAACTATTACTTTTTTTCTTATTACATATTATAAACTATTTATTTTTATATATTAATATTGTATTTGTCTGAATGTGTTTAACTTATTTACTTGTCCATAATGCCATATATCTTACTGAAATAAGTAAAAGTATTAGGTGTAATCACAAACTTTTTAAAAAAGTTGTTTTTGACTTCATATTTGAATATCCAATTATGAGTTTTAACCATTTTTTGAATTATTCCTTCTTAGATCAATTATTGTTATTGAATTTTCAAAATTAAGTTTAACACATATTTTTTTAAAACCATGAGTATAAAGAAAATGAAAGTATAATGCATTTTTACAATATCTAAATATATTTTACTAAGCTTTTCTACAAGTTATTATCTCTAAAATTATGTCTTTGAAGAAGTTACATCTAAATTTGTAAAATATACTCATTTTAAGTTAACTGCCTTATTATTTTTATTTTTTGTACACATTAAGTTTAGGTTTTGAAAATATTTGTCACATATTTTTAGAATGTAAGAAACCTTTTTGTGATTATGTTGTGAAATAATTTATAATTTTTTAAAACAATTGTTTTATTTTAATGTTTTACTCAACATGATTTTCTATTACATTATAGTCAATTTATTTTTCTATTAATTGAAACAAAATGTTTAAAAACTTATTATATGATTGTTAGCTAACAAAGGGAAAATGCTGCTGTGCATTGTTTTATATATTATATTTTGTGCATGTATTTTCAAAATCTTTTTTTTTTTTGTTTGTTAATGAAAAGGCATTTTTTTGGTATACAAGATGAAACAGAATCTACACAATTATTTGAACAACATTTAAAATGATGATACCTGATTAACTTTCTGATGTAAATATTTTTTTTTAACTTCCCCTTATATTAAGTTAAGCATTTTTGATGAAATGATATAGCCAGTTAATAAAATTGTTGTATTAATTTGCATAAAATCTTGATGAAATTTCTTCTGTTGTGGGCAATATATATAGAGAGAATATGATAACTTTGAACAAATCTGAATTTCCAAATGACATATATATTCAGGATCATTGTTGAGTTTTACAGAGTTTAGTGACAATAGAGAATAGGGTGAGAATAGGCCGAAGAAAAAAAGCATCAATTGCACGGAAATGCGAAATGCAGTCCAAAAACAATACTTCCCACGTACAGTGTTTAAGACACGATGCTGACTACAGTGTTGGACTTGAAAATATTTAAAAAACTTGCCCTTATATTAAGTTAAGCATTCTTAATGAAATGTTATAGCCAGTTAATAAAACTGTTGTATTAATTTGCATAAAATCTTGATGAAATTTCTTCTGTTGTGGGCAAATTATATAGAGAGATTGGTTCTGTAAACAATTTAAAGGTCAATATATATTGCAAATGAAATACAGGAACAGGCAGTGGTATCATTGAAAACAAGATGCTTTGTAATTTAAAAAAAAATAAATACTTATTCCAAATATAGTAGATGAGAAATGGGAAGAGGAAAAAAATAAATTTGTGTTCTTGAAATTTTTAAAATTTTTTTTTATGTTAACTAAAAATGTATATTTCATGATGCTATGATTATATCATAATTATAATACTCGTTATTGATATTTGAAATGTACAATGTATATGATACAGGCTTTAACATAAATTCAATTAACTTTAAGATAAAAGTTTTTTTTTATTTTAAAATTTTATTTTCTTCTATTTTGTTCTATTCTATTAGAAAAATTTAGAAAAAAATTTCATTATTGTATTTGTATTTGACATAGTTTGCTTAGGATTTAATTATTAATCTCAATTTTTTGCTTCATGCATTCAAAATATGGTAGTTTATAATTATTTATGAGTAAACATTTAAGGGGTTTGAGATAAATTTTACTAATCAAAATTTTTTAAATGATAATGGATTCAAACATAATGTATTATTCATTTTGTAAATTTTTATTTTTTTTTACATTATGTATGATTTTAAGCATATTTAGTTGTTTCTTTTATTCAGCTTATGTATTGTAATTAATTTTTAAACTAATATTAAAAATAATCTTGTGTAATTTTTGGTATTTATTTAATTTACTTGTTTTGATTACAGTTAAAAGCTTTTATTTGTAAACTTTAAATGAATAATTAAAAACTATTTTTGTAAATTTTATTTTTGTTATAAAACTAGTAAATGCAATTATATCAGTATGATGCTTTGGTATCATTATCCTTTTATTTTCCTTTCTAATTTAAATGGTTAAAAGGATAATGAGTTAAATTCAAAAATATGGTGTGAAGACAAAACATTTTAATGTAGATTTCACAAATGTCATTAAACTTTCTAAGATAATTAATTTGTATAAAAAGACTATATATATATTTAAATATAGTATTTTAACAAGTTTTTAAAAAGTGTCAAATTTTAAAATATTGTTTAATTTTATTGTTAGTGCTGCATTCTAAAGCAACACTAGTGTTTTTGGTGAGGAACCTCATAAATTTAAACTTGATTAAATGACAAGGACAATGCCTGAGCTGGCACCCTACTCCAAACTTCCGCACAATGTCTTGAGAATTTTGACCTCGATAGATTTAATGACAGGTCTTTAGTGGCACAAGGATTCAAATCCATGGCTTAACATTGGTGATCACGAGTTCAGGACAATGACCACTGGCTACTGTAACCACTTCTAAGAAATGTGGAAAATATATGTGAAACATTCTGCAAGTGTATAACAAATATGTGTTCAATATTCATAGCTATTATGAAAGGGGTATAATGATGCATAGAGGGCTTGTGATTCAATAATGAGTTGAAAAAGTAACCTTAAATTTATCTTTGTTTTAGCTACAGTATATTAATATTATGTATATTATAATTATAACATATTCATATTATTATAGTAGTATTAATTAATTTTCTTGTAGCTCTATTTTATTTGTTTACACTAAATAATAAAAGATAAATTGCATATTTTTTTTAAAAAATTCTAATTATTTTTAGTTTTATAGTAATTTTTGAATATTTTATGAAATTTTTATGGCATGCTTTAATGATGGCTTTTGTATCTGATGCAATTTTGTCAACTTAATTTTCAAAACCTGTTTGATTTCAGATGAAGTGAACCAAGCAATATGTTCTTACCTCACATGCAATAAATACACAGATGGATCTTTGCAAGTGGTAAGAAAAATTTATTTTGTTTTAGTTTAAGTAAATAAAATTATATCATTGAATTTCACTTTTTATTGTAGTTTTAAATTGTGTGTGAACGTAATTGCATGGAGCCTTCATTAAAAAAATTTGTTCCCTTCCCATTTCTGAGTTGCAAGTTCTTTACATAGAATAGAGTAATTGGTTAAAAAATGAGAGGGGGGGAAAAATGCAAATATTTTGTATTTTAAAGGTAAAATATTTTTTTTTTTTTAAAAAAGGCATAATTTTATGCTTTGACTAGACAAAAAAGCACTTTATCTATCTGCACTTGAATGAAACACATTATTTTGTCTCTGCGTTAAATTCCTTTTTATTAAAGATTTCAAGAATTTTACTTTTAGTTGTTTTTTCTTACTTGTTCTTCTTATTTTTTAAAATTTTATTTTTACTTAAGTTTCTAATGACATTAATTTGTTTGAATTTTTTATTGTATATATTAACAGCATTATATTATATATATATATATATTTATTTTGTAGCTATATCTGGGTTGAATTAAAAAGTCCTTAAAAAGGATTTTGTTTTATGAATCCCAATCAATGCTTTGAAAATGTTTAAAAAATCATTTTAGGAATGTAAAAATAGTACCAATTTATGTGGAAATACCTATATTGATATTTTTAAGGATGATTATTTCAAAGTATGCTGAACTCATTTCAATAAAATTGTATGAGTTTACCTGCTTCATTGTATGAGTATGTATGTATGAAATTGTATGAGTTGAGTAATATATTTTTACTGGTATTCAGTATTACTTGTATGTTTTCTGAATTTAAATTTAACATTAATATCAATATTTAGTTTACCACAATACTAAATTTTTTTATTATAACCCATAATAATTACTACCTTATGTCCATAGTTTAATATTCTAGTAAGAGACAACTTTGCAATTTTTCCAGTATGTGTCTGAATAAAGTGTGAAACTTATTAGAAAAGAAAAAATATAATTTGTCACAATATGTACAAAGTTTTACATAGTTTTTTGTGTCACATTTTTAAATATGAAATACTCACAGAACAATCACATAAATTTTTCCCATTTTACATTATAAGAAATAAAACAAAGTAAAAAGAAAAGCTTTTAAAATTCTTCCTAATTCATAGTTACTGTTTGACATGCTTATACTACTTGACAATTATCAATTTTTTTAAAGTAGATATCCATAAATTTTTCTGATAAAAACGTTTAATAATTGTAAAACATTTTTTAAAAAGAAATAAATATTCAACTTAAGGAGCATCAAATTACTCAAGTTATGGTACTTTGTAAAAAGCTTTTATTGTATTATAAAAATTGTTTGTAATTAATGTAGTTTTTATAAAAGTTATTAAACTAGAGAGAGAAAGAATAATTCTTGAAAAGAGTAAAAATTAAATATCTGCATTTTTGTGATTATGGAAATTTGAACAAAATGTTTCTATTACTTTCTAATATTTAAAATAATTTTAAAAAAATACAGATTTTTTATTTGTAAGATACTTTCCCTGTAGTTTCCATTTTGTGAGATTATTTTATTAACAAACATTTTATTCATTTTATTGGAAAAATTGAATTTTAAAGTTCAGAAATTTTTAATATTTATTTATAATTAATGTGGAAATTTTTTTTTCAGTATTATATCAATATGACTTTAAACTGCCAGAACTCTTTTTCTAATATAACTTTTAAATGAAATATTTACTATGCATTTTTATTGGAATTTATTTTTAAAAATTGCTAATTTTTTGTTAAATGAGTAACTTTGCATTTACATTGAAATTAAATGCTGACACAAATTCCTTATTTATTTTATGAATTACTCAGTCACTTTAGATACTAATAATCATTAGTAGATATGGAAGTTGTCTCACTATGAACATTGCTGTTACTTCTCAGTTCCTCACAGAACTGGACAAGTCTTTAGCTGAAGATTGGTTCAGGGGTGGAGATTCAAAAGCTGTGTGAGACAACCCCAAGGGGAATTCTAATAACTACTATTAACTATACATTGACTACTTAGAATTCAGATCTCTGTTAATGTAATGTAAAAATTAATGTCAGTAAAAACCAAGCACAAAAGATTATATACTATAAAATGGTTATCAAATTACATTTTACCTGAAGAAAAGAAATGAAATATATTTTTGATGCACCAAGCAGAAAAATTTTTACAGTTAAAAATATAGAAAAAATTTCAAGTTAGATAATGTCTTAGAATAAAGTTAGTAATTAGTTTTGATTTACAACAGTAAAAGAATTCATTTACTAAATAGAAATAGTTATATGTAATAGAAAAGAATGCTAAGTATTAATAATAGCAACTAATGGCCCCAAATAACAGTAATTAGTGATTTAATATTTGAATTAGATATCTAATGAATCAATGAAAAAAAATGGCAAAAAGAATTAAAACAAACAGATACAGAAAAAACTAAAGAGAAAAATGTTCCTCTAATTATGCTTTACATTAAAATTATTAGGTATACTATTAAAAGAAATTTACACATATTAAGTTTACTAAAAATGCACATTTGTATCAATTCTTCACAAACCATAATAATTTGGGATTTATGTAGATGACATGCAGTACTTTACAATTAAGTTAAATAACAAAATATTTAATTACAAAAAAGGTGGCCATTTAATTTTTAAGGACTTTTGGCCGTCAACTTAGTTAACCTAATGGATAACAAGGTCTTAAATGAAAGGGAAAGAAAATGTATGTAGAATCATGGTCAAATAACCCACAAGATTGGTAAACTGAAGATGTAACACTGATGTAATTTTTTCCTTTGAATAATCTTTTGTTTAACTTAATCACAAGGTTGAGAAAGATAGAAAAAATTCTAAGTTTTAATTGAAATATCCAAAGTAGTATCACCTGAAAAATTTACATAATTAAAAGAAAATATTATTCTTGAAAATATTACATTTCTGAAAGTAAATAATTAGTAGACTAAATAATTACATGTTACTAAACTTGCAATATTTTTTAAAATTCTTTCACTATAGCAGGAGATGTCATATGATCAGCAACATTGATTACAATAACAGAAGAATGAGCAGGAAAATTACATTTGAACTAAGAAAACCTTATACAGTAGCTGAGAATAAAAACTGTTTAGAATTACAAAAAAAGTTTAATATACGTAAATAGATAAGAAAATTTTTAAATCAAGACTTTATATCTTTACAAAGTGATTAATATGAAAAAATAATCTCTCTCTCAAAAATAATTGAGTAAATAAATTTATTTGAAAATTCAAAATTTATATAATCAAAGTAAAAATATAGAATCTGAAAGGAAAAAGAAGGAGAAAAAAAATCAAGGATCCAATTTAATTTTCAACAGCTATAACAACTAATATCATTTTGCTTACTTTCAATGACTAAGAACATTAAAATTTACCATTGCTGAAAGTCCTCTTCTGAAAAGCTGTTTCTTAAAATTAACCATTATTCAAAAAGTTAAGAAATTAAAAAACATCTTTCTGACAGATATACATGTCTGGTCTTGATATCCTGTCATTTATTTGCCTGAATAATTTTGCTAAGTCATTTTTCAGTAATGCTATTTTGAATTATTATTTTTTTTACAGCATCAACATAACAAATATGCTGTTTGTGGTTATATGTTACTGGGTATCCGATTTTTGAGATGTACATTTTTCTAAAGTTATGAGTATAACTTGATGATGGGTTAAATTTAGCAAAAAAAGAAATGCATATATATATATATGTAAAATATTTCAATGTTATTTTGAAAATATTTATTTTATTGTTTGCTTCAAATTACTAAATGTTATGTTATGCATTATCTATATCAGGGGTAGCCAACCCAAATGACCTTGCGGACCACTTCAAAAAAACATTATAATCTCACGGGCCGCACATAAAAATATGTACCTTTATATCAGATTTGGAAAAAAAAAAAATTTATTGGAGTGAAAATTTAAAACAGAATGAATTATTATTATTGTTTTCATTATTTTTCATGTATACAGACATAGATAATATAATAATGTTTATATAATATAATAATAAAATGATCAAATAATGTTTAAAATATTACAGTTGCCATTTTCTTGAAAATTATGGTGTTCCTTTTGAATTGATCTTTGGTTACTCATTTTTGAAATTTGTTTGTGCTGTCATTGGCAAACGATTAAGTATACATTGCCTTTTATCTTAACCATCCTGAATATTTTTTTTAAACTTTAAAAAACATCTCTGACTGCCTCTTGCTTTTTGGGACTCCAAGCAGAAAAGGAGGAGAAATGAAAATCGCACACACATAGAATCATGTACCATCCATAGTAAAGGATATGCATAATGCAATTTGGAATTAACTAAAAAAGTAATTTATTATAGTAAAATCAAATGTAACTGTTTGATAAAACATAAATCTATTTTAATCTAAAGGACATTTCTATTATCAAAAAGAACAGATAACAGGCAAATACATTGTAGATATATATATAAATTTCCCCTCAAGTAAATTTCAAAATGAAAAAACTTTAAAAACTTGATATATAAAAATAAAATAAAATATATATATATATAAATTTTTTAAAAAGAGTTGGTGGGCCGCAACTTACATACTAGCAGGCCGCATGCTGATCTGTTTGTATGTATAGCTTTTTTTGTTTAAAAATGTTTTTCTAAGATGTCTATGAACAATGCAAGTAATTAATAAAATCAAGTTATTGCAATATTGAACTCAATTGCTGTTTTTCATTGTGCACTTTTAAAATCTGATGTATGAAAATATTTATATATTTTATTAATTTGAATTAACTTGTGTGCATTACACATTTGGCAATTAGTTATGATAGATCACCAAGGGCTAGATGAAGAAATCAACATATTATTAGTAATTCCTTTCAGGTTTCAATTACTGTCCAAGTTTGGATTTTTAACTATTCAAATGGATGCTTAATATTTAAATTAAAATGAATTATTATTTTCTTATAGTTTGATTGTTAATTCCATATTTTTCCTCATAATTTTTGATAAGCTTCTTATTTTTTCCAAAGCATATTGCTTTATTTTATTTTGTATATCAATTAGAATGAAATTTATTTGTAATAATTTGCCTTGTACTTTGAAAATCATTTGTGATTGAAATATTCTTATTCTCTGTTTACATAACTTGGTTCATTTGTATAAATTAAATTGAATTTCATTGTTTTTCTGTTTTTGAGCCAATAATTTTGTAAGGGGAAATATTTAAGAATTAATTGTTTTTTAAGTCAAATAACTATCTTAAGCATTTGATAATTGCCAGATATGGTGATAAATTACTTGCATGCTTAAAATAATGTATTGGTGTTTCAGTTAGCAGATTTTAAGTTTCAGTTCCACCTCAGGTTTTCTTGAAGAATTATGAAGTTAATTGTATTTAACATTTTACTACATTTAAATGTTAAGCTGAAATTGGAAATTAGGAGGATGGAAAATATGAATGAAATCTGATCCTTAATTTCATTCTGTGTGTAAAAATTGAGGTTCTTCTGAATTTTAATCTCCTGTTCAGTTCCGGAAAGATATTAATGCAATTTTTAATTTAATTAATAATAAGTGTTGTGTCTGTTATTAATTTGTTTTTTAATATTTAAGATTTCATAGTTATTTCTAGTTGATCAGTTATGAAATATTAACAGTGCTTAGAAAAATTACAAATTAATAGTAAAATTGCTAATAATTGAATATCCAGTTTAATGAATTTTGATACATTCTAATCATGTAATTTTGATGAAAATATTTTAAAATAGCTTATAATGCAAGAAACTAAAAATTATTCATTGATTAAATTTGTGAGGGAAATTGTGTATTTCTTTTTAAATGTTTTATTTTGAAATATATGCAATTAAAAAATTTTCCATTTCCCTTTTTATATCATGTTCCTTTGCTCATTTCTAGGTGGAGCCTGTTCCTGTTCTTGTTTGTGTTATAGTGGGATCTGTACTGATTGGTGGCTTCTGCTTGTGTTATTATGTCGTATATACTCTTTCATAGTAAGCGCAATGTATTTAAAATTTCCTGAAAATCTTTTAGTGTTTTTGCTCTGTTTTAATATTTATATTATGAAAGGCCTTATTCTTTCCAAAAAGTGTTTACAAAGATGGGAAAAAATGGAGAAAGAGGGATGCTTAAGGTTTTTTAATACATATTCATTTTATAGTATCTACCCAAATACATATCATGAACTTTTAGTTATATTTAAAAAATTCTCAAATTCTGAATTCAACTTTTCAATGTTCTTCTCGGTTAATGTACATAGCAATTGCTTCAGAATATTACTTTGAATTAAATTTTCTTGATTAATTCTAATGTTGGGTTACGGTTGAATTAAGTAATTTTGATGTACTGATGCTCAACTAATAAGCATCAATAAAACAATTTATTTATGAATCTAGTTTCTAGTAATCAAAAGGAAAGGTTTTTTTTTCTTTTCTGAAAATTTGAATTTATTCTGCAAAACATACTTATCTTTTTTTTTTTTTTATTTGGAAAAAGGTTGTATGTTTCATATGCTTGAGGCAAATATTTTTTAATTGTCTGAGAATACTACTTTAAAATCTCAAATACATCTTTCTTTTGGAAACAAGTTTCTTCTCTACTTTGGCTTAATTAGCTTTTTATTACGCTTTTGAAAGAATTCTCCCCGCTTCTTCTTCATATCTCTCTCCTTTTCTCTCTTTTTGCATAATCAATTCGATTTTTTTCATGATTATTATCTTTATTTTTTTATAATTGTATTTTTACTACTTATTTTTACTTCTATAAACCTTAACCTCTCTTGTTTAGTACATTTGATTCTTCTTTTTTAAAAAATTTTAAGTATGTTTTACATGTTATAAATTTCAAATATTTTTAACTTAAGAAAGATATTTTGGGTATATTTTTAAAATTTTACAAGAATAGCTCCTTAGCAAAAATTTATCTTTCACCTTAATCCTACTCTTATATTTATGTGGTAAATGTATTTTTATGTTTTATAGTATGTATATGTTTTATACATATACATGTGTATATGTATGTTAGAAAAATATAAAGTAAATTTAATTTTAAGTACATGTTTATCGATTTTTATTTTGTACTCCTTTTAAATTATTTGCATATGAGTTTTTGCATTCATATATTGTTGCTTGTAATAATATTACCTCACTATGACATCTAGATAAAAATCGCCAAATCCGAAGAAAAATCGCTAAATCTGATGTGGCCCCCCTATACTACACTTGAGCCGACTTTTTTTTAAAGTAAAAGTGATTACAAAAATGAGAATAAAATTCTGAATATAGTATCAATTGCTTTGAATCTTTTCCTTAAAAGCAGTAGGATTTTTTTTTCTTATTTGACCAATTTATTATTGAGAGCCTTTTTGTAAATTACTAAGTATTAATTTTATCATGAGCTATGTTCCATTTGTTATTATGTTCAATATTCAACAAGAATCCAAGAAGTATCTGTGATGTTTCTTCTGCCTTCTTTAACTTTGAAAAATATTTAAAACTTTTAGAATACTGCTGATTTTACATCTAGTTGACAAATATAAAATTAAATTAATAAAAAAAATTAAAATTAAAATTAAATAAACATAAAATTAAATAACAATTCTTAAATGTTATTTGAAGTATAAATTAACATCAATGAAATTTTCATTTTTGAATAGAAATTTTGTAATAACTTATTTTGAATCTAGCTGAAGTAATTGTTCTCTCATTCTCTAACATTGTTTTAAAAAAGTCTTGGCTTCAAATTTAGCATTTTTATTTCAAATATTGTATTAGGAAAAGAGTAAATATTGGGAATTAGCATTATAACTACTAGTAACTTCTGTGAATTTTTTTATCAGAAGATTTTTTAATGTAAGTTCATTGAGTACTTTTGTTAACATTTATTTTAATTAAAGCTTATGTCATATCTTCTTTTAAAATTTTATAAATGGGGGGTAATTTTTTTAAAAAACAGCATATTTTAGTTTTTATTTTATGGGTACTTGCCTAATTTGTACCTTAAAAAATAATTGAAAGTTTTCATTTAGTTCTATTTCCTTTTTTGTTTAGCCATTTTTTTTTTTTTTTTTTGTATTTATTAGAATTTTTTAAACAAAATTTTTTTTGAATATTGCTTTCTTTATTGTAATCTCAAAATCATTTTACTTGCTTTATTGATATTTTTGAAGGTTGTTGCAAGTGACACAGTAATATATTATCTTATGATTTGAAGATAAAATATAAAACTATTTTAAATCTAAATAAATCATTTAAATTTTTCTAATCAGATTATTTTTTCCTAAATTCATACTGTCTTTTAATTTTTTTTTCATAATTCATTTTTTTATTTTACATTTATTTTTCAAGCTGTAAAACGGTTTTCATGTTTTAAAAATTAGGAGTCTGTCTTCTTCTATTTTCCTTACTTTCGCCTTTTATAATGAATATTTTTTTATTTTTTGGAACTGTGTGTGTGGGGGGGGAAGAGGGTGATAAAAACCTTCTCAGAATTTAATATTTTGCATTTCTCTTTGGAATGTAATCTGCATTCGTTTTGTAATCTCATTCTCAGTGTTTTAGAAGGTCCTTACAGAATTCAAATTTTAGATGCTGGGAAAAACTTAAATGTTTCCACAATACTTGTTGAATGTCTTAAAGGTAGTATTAGGTATTTGGGTGTAGAAAGTATATATTCAGGTTTCACAGAAGGATTTAAGTGCCTGTTATAGCCAAGTGATTTTGATTCCAAATTCATGACTGGAATTATTTCTGTTGATTTAGGGTGTCACTAATGCAATGCAATATGGAAAGGCTGATGTATGTTAAACCTTTTAAGGCTCAGTCTTCTGTTGGAATGGTGTACAAATATGGAGCATGGGGCACCTACTTAGGTAGCATCTTTGTCATGTGATTGTGGCTAAAAATTACAGAGTTGTTGCCATAGCTCTTTTATTTGTAATGTGATGTTAATAGGCAGTCAATTTAAAAGATTTCTATGATGTTTGAGTACAGGTGCCAATTGGTCAGAACATCTGCCTTAACTTGCACTGCTTGGTCTAATGTATCTTGTACTATCTAAGCTCATGTTTTTCATATGCTATGTGTGGCTGCTGTAGCCTAGTGGTCAAAGTAATGAACTTGTGGCCGACATGTCATGAGTTTGGGCCTTTTATCGCTGAAACACGCCATGTAGGGGGGGAATACTTGTTAAATCTGTAGAGGCTTAAACCTCCTCCCATTGATGTTGTGTGGTAGCTAGGAGAGAGAGAGGGGTGTGTCAGCTCAGGTGTTGTCCACCCCACTTGACCATGGTTCAAAATGACAAGATCTGTCACTAAAAGTTCTTGAGTAGCTGAATAGTGTGATATTAATATCCACTCACTCATGTTCTACACAATGAAATTTACTTTTCCAATTTAGCAGCATAGTAGTTGAATTAAAATTTTAAGACTTTCTTTAACTTTATTGAAAAAAGGTGAAAATTTGGTAGTCAAAATGTATATAAACAAAAAAATTCAGATTTGTAATTTAATATTGAAAATTTCTGATTATACACTTAAAAATGATTAAATAGGAGAATGCTTCAAAAACATTAGTAAATAGGGGGTATTTATTACTCATGATAAGCATAAAAAATATATAAATTTGTTAGTATGTTAATTTTTATTTCTTAATATGTAGAGATTTTAAAAATCATATTAGCAACTTGAAATTTGGACAATATTATGTTACAACAAGTTTTAAATGTGTGATAGTGATTTCTTGTATATCTTTTAATAATTTCAGTCTTCATCATTTACTTCAGCTTGTAAAATGCTTTAGATTTATAACTATAAAGATTGTCATTCACTAGTGACAAGAATGATGAAACATTTGTATTATTTTTTTTCTTAGATAGATTTTTTATTTATCAATGTTGAGCTTTCATTGTTTTGAGGAATTTTAAATTGGCTGTTACCAAATATTCAGCATTAGTAAGGTCGAATTTGGGCCACATGTTAGATATATATGAATTCTAAATTGTGTATATTTGTTTCTTAAGAGTTTTTTCTTCCTGGTGCAAATTTATTATTTTTTTATTCAGTGTAATTGAAAAAGTTGAATTTTTTAGATAAATTGAAGTCGTTTCTAAAATATGCTTTCTTTATACTTTCAGTCCAGAACATTCCATCAACAATGAGTCATTTTGTAATGGAGCAATTCAAGTGCGTTCTTTGAGAAATACTAAATATCATAATAATTATATTCACCATCAGAACAAAAAAGAAATACACCGTACCCATCGATAACTTCATGGCTTTGTTAGTGGAAGTATGCAGATTTTGTGCAAGTGCATGTTTGTTGTGCTTTTGCAATGTTGAAGCTTATAGAAGCTTTTTATTTCCCCATTTCTGTTGTTTTTAAAATTGAGCATATATCATCCCATATGTTATAAATTGTGGAATTTCTTCATTTTAAATGTTAATTATCATGAATTTAAATTTTTTATATGGAAAAATATGTTGGGGTGCTGTTTTTCATACAGGTATGTAATCTTTTTATTTAGTTCCATTGTATAATGGAAAATTGAAGTATGTTGAGTGAATGGGTGCTAATTTTATATTGGCTATAGATTTTGTTAGATGCAAATTAAAAAAAAAATCAATACTTTTTTCAAAAAATATTTTGAAAAATCTTAATGCATATCTACATTAGTAAATCAAATTGTTTTGAAGGCTAAAAATTACATATTATGGAATATATTTTTTTGTGAATGTATTGTTTCTAAAGGTTAGCATACATATATTTGTTTTATATGTATATGAAGACAATAAATGAAAGTTTCAAATAAATTAAACAAAATGTTTACATTTTTACAATCCACATTATGATGTAAGTTATGCTTATTTTTGGGAGAAAGGGAGAATATCTTGGAAGGGGCTTGTATGCTATGCTATA
Organism: Trichonephila inaurata madagascariensis; assembly: GCA_019973955.1. Classification (NCBI taxonomy): domain Eukaryota; kingdom Metazoa; phylum Arthropoda; class Arachnida; order Araneae; family Nephilidae; genus Trichonephila; species Trichonephila inaurata. Next base: position 20,156 of record BMAV01010551.1, on the reverse strand, counting down.
AATAATTGCATAACATTTCATTTTATGAATTTATCACTGATATATCTGTGAATACTTAGTTTTCTGATTAATTCATAAAAGAAAAAAACTTCATACAAAATGTTTTAATGATTCTTCCTTTATATAGCTAAGTATAAAATTCATTTCTTTATGTGAATTTGTTAATTCAGCTATATTTATCTTTTAATTTGCATCTAATTAATCTTCATTAATTGCTGTGTATAAATTCAGTTGAATGTATTTTGTATTTGTTTAAAAATTGTAACTTTGTATATTATATACTGCTTTCTGGTGTTTTGCTTGTGATTTGTTCTTTTTTAAAATTTTTTGATAGAATTTTGCTGTGATATTAACAAGCTTGTTTTGAAAGTTGTGCCAAATATTTTCTGTTTTTGTTTGTATTTTGTTGTTCTTGGCAATAACTGTGAACTAACTTGATTCTCTAGTTTGCACTGCCTGAAAACTTTGTAAAAAGAAATCAAATTTAAAATTCATGTTATACTTTTTAAAGTTTTATATAATATATTAGATATATAGTGACATAGAACATAGCTCTCTTAAATCACTGTCAAGCTTAACCTTTTTCTCTAATTTTCTGACCTTTTTAGAGCCAATGTCGTTTTTAAAATTACATGTAATATTTTATTACTCTGAGATTTATTGATAACTGATTTGCTCAAACCATTAGATAATTGGTCGTCAAAGTGAATTGCACTGTAAACTTGTGATATTTTTGGATAATTTCTATAATTTTTTGTAGTTGTATCAGATTACTTTGCATTATGATGAGAAATTTCAGCTTTGAGCTGCTGTTTCTTCCTGTCATATTACAAGCTTTGATTGTGCATTTCTATATTGTTGTATTGTTCTTTTTATACAAAGGTTTGTACTTCATTGGAATATTCAAATGCTAATTTTTAAATGTCAATTGATTAGCTTACATAGTAGGCACTGCTTAAAATGATCATAGTTTATTTTATTATAACTACATGACATGTTTGTCTTTAATTCCATTATTTGTTAAATTTCATTTTTGTGAACACTTGTTTATTTTATTATATGATTTTCATGTATACAATGTAATTAAGTAAGAAATTTCTCTAATTTCTGTATGTATGTAATTTATAAGTTAATTTGCCTTTAGAGAAATCTATGAAATGAAAAATGTAAACATTAGTAATAATAGAGTAAAATTAATATATTGATTACAGGAAAAGATTTAATTTTCTAGACATGTAAGAAATAAATTTTAAAAATGTTTTTAAAAAAAATTAACGTAAGAGGGATGATGGGATAAAAAAATTAAATTCTATCATGAAATATCTCTTCTGGTTTTAAATATACGGTACATGTAACAAATTTAGAAATACTCTAGATAACATTACATGATGGCTTTTAAAAGTTATATTAATAGTAACATTAACTTAAGGGGAAGAATGTATGTCACTGTGAAAGGTGACAAATTCTACTGAAAAAAATATTTCTCTTCATTTTAAATACATGTAATTACAGAAACATTTGCCATCAATTAAAAAAACATATATTTTGTAACAGATCTTGGACATGTATTTGTATCTTGTTATATATTTTCATTAATTAAACATTTCTACTTGGTAAATTTAATGTTAAAAGGTATGGTCTTATATATTTGAACATATTAAGAAGTGCCGACTATATCACATTAACTAGTTTTAAATGCAAATATACAATCATTGTGTATAACATTGTTACTTGTGCTGTACTTTTTTAATTATTGTAATTATTATTTATGATGCATATGTGTGTGTGTTTTGAATTTTCTGTGTGATATATTTGTAGAATAATTACTTACACCAATGAATCTCTCATGTTAAAGTTTTTAAAACAGAAAAGCTGGATTGATTTTTATGAAATTCTATAAATATTTAGGTTAAGTTTTTTTGAATAATTTTCCATCTTGTAAAATGTATTTGAAATATAATTTGATATTCATACATTTAGAACTCATTCTTATTTTAAAATGGAAGTTTGAGACAGCTGCAAGCTTTTATTCACAACTGAGATTTATCATGTTCTGTGGCAAAGATATATTTTAATTCAGTTGATAGAGAATTCACTTAAACTATTGTAACATGAGATATATCAAAGTACCACTCACAATTTGAATCAAATCATTAAATTTATGAGATTTATGAATAAACTCATTCTGAAATATAGTTAAGTTTATTTTTCATGTAAATATGCTGTATCTAAAGATATTTTGATTTTTATCTTAGCTTGTCAATTCACATAGTTTGAGTGCATTGAATACCACACAAATGCTATATGGCTACAAATCCTATTTTGATCACTTCCGGGCTGCTATATTCTTCAATGTAGTGGTAGTATGAAACCACTGACAATCTCCCAATGCTCTCTGTGATTCCTTTGTCCATCCTAATCACTATTGCACCTGTTGTGCCTATTTAGAGATGTAATCCACAAGAATTGTTAATTCCTTTTTGATGAAAAATGTGTTTGCTTGAGGTGTCTATAAGAGTAGCCTTTTTTATGCAAGAAGTTGGCTTGTCAATTTTTTCTTTTTTCATCATGTTGCTTCATTCTATAACACTAATATTCTAAACATGCTAAATTCTTTTTTTAAAGGAAATTCTTACAGAAGTGCTAATGATCTATCAATAAATTTAGTTAAATGCATAATTTTGGTAACTAAATAATCATGTATTAAAAGAATATTTATTCTAAAGGTTTATTTTTTAAAGGATTTCATTTTTATAGTATAATTAGGAATTGTTTTTCATTTTCAAAAGGTATTTACATTTGTGAAACCAAAGAATTAAAAAATAATTTTTACAATTCTGTAGCTGTCATAAATTCAAGTAATAGTTTTGTAGTTCTGCTTTCATAAATCATCATAGGCTTTATGAATAATTTATTAATTTACTTTTTTGTTTTGTCAGTTTTTCTGAAAGTGAATTCCTTTCCCCCTCCCTTTAAAAAGTCATAAAATACTAAATGTTAAATGAAATGATTGCTTCAATATTCTCAAAGGAAAATTTTAGTAAGTAAAATCAAATTTTTCTTGAGCTTTTAAAATTGAATCCGTATTGAAGTTAGAGATAAAATTAAATATTTTGTTTAGTGGCACATTAAAATATTTTTAACCCTCTGACTGGAACATCAGTCTCTCAGACAGGGATGATTTGCTTTGATGCCTGTATATAATGCTGTGGTGTGATTTTTGGGGTGGGCTGCTTTGACATCTTCAGTTGGATTCTACCCAGTGAAGGATCACATTGTGGTACTTGGCAATTTTTTCAACTCACAATATGTACGATTTTTCTTATCTGTCACCGTCTATCAGAATGGATATTCCTATTTTGGTATTTTTATTTTTACATGAAATAAGTAATTTCTAATCAGTTTTTATAAAAATACTAGTCACGATTCTTGTGATAAAAATATATTAATATAGTGTGCATCACAAAGACTTAAAATGTTAAAAATTCTACTCAATTTCATGAGTGATAAGGACATTTAAAACAGTCCATAAGGTAATAAAATTAAAAAAAAAAATTGTGTACTCTGTTGGATGTTTCTAAGAGTGACAAAAAAAATTGAAGTTCCGGCCAAAGGGTTAAATTCCTTAATGCTTTTTAAACAATGTATTTAAAAAAAATAATGAATCTTTCTATTAAAAAGGTATTGCTGGATTGCATTTGAAAAAGAAATTTTTTTAAAATACTTTTAATGAAATCTTTTAATTGCCAACTTCTTACAAATAGCTACTCAGTATCTGATATGTAGCAAGCACTAAGTGTTAATAATTTATTTCATGCTTTGATGTAAAATAATGTGTCGGGTTTAACATCCGAGGATTTTGGTTTGTTTCATATCTGTACTTAACTTTTTAAATGTTGCTGATTTTTATTGCAAACAATATCAGTAATATTTATGGTGAAAATGTAAATTATTGTTATATATGCTGTTATGTTGTAAATTGATGTTATAGTTTCATTAAAAAAAATATTGTTCTAGTTTCTAAAACCTTTTTTAAAATTTATTGGATTTATCTGTCCTTCCTGAATGATGTAACATCATTTTTTGATAGATTTTTTTTTCTTCTTCCTCAAACATGAATAGCTCATAAAGATATTATACTAAAATTTGGTATTTTATAAAACATATTAATATAACTCTTTATTTTTTAAAACTAAATGAAATAACTTATTTTAATGAAATGTTTAATAATTATTTACATAACTTCTAAATAATATGTGACTGCAGTAGCTGAGTGACGATGATGGCAAACTTGAGACCGTCATTGTCGAGTGCTGTGTTCGAGACCTGGTGCCACTAAATATCCATTTTGTAGAGGGGCTGACTGTAATTAAATCTGTCAAGACTAAAATTCTTTTCCTTAATATGGTGTTACAATTTAAAAATTAAGGTGCCAACTCGTCCTCCTTGCAATTTTGAAACTCAGTCAAGTGACAATGTTTATTGCCAATATCCATAGTGTTGGTTCAGAGTGCAGTGTAAATGAAAATCAAATACTAAATCCAAAAAATTTTATGTTATGTCACATAATATAAATGTGCAGGGTGATTCAAAAAGAAATATACCGTTTCAATACACTATAAATTAAGAACAATTTAAGACATTATATGTTCTTTGTAACAGAAATGTATGAGGTTATTTTAAGTTTTGTTAGAGGTTGTAACAGATGTTCTATGTATGAACCCTTAGTCACACGACACACATTGAACCAGTAATCCATTTTCTGCCAAAAGCATGTTGAGGTATCTGAATCAATTCTATTATAGCGGTAGTGATACGCCGCTCAGCTCTGTTAGATCAACAGGAGGGGGGGAACAAATACCTTGTCCTTTAAGTACCCCATTGGGAAGAAATAAAGTTCTAAGTCAAGATTTCTGGGTGGCCATTGGATAAGTGACATGTTGTAGCCTGCGACTCGTCCTATCCATTGGTGAGGGAGATGTTCATGGAGGTAATCTTGCACATTGGCCAACTAGTATGGTGGTGCACCAACCAATTGGAGAATGAAGTTGGTGTCTCCTGCAACTTTGTCATCAACCATAGTTAAAATATCCAAAATTGGCTCCCGTGAGTTTGTTAAATTCAAGAGCATAAAAAGCCTTTTCCTCAGCAAATGCCGTCCATTTTGACTGACTAGACTCATGATAGCATGCCTACGTCTCTTCTGTCAGGGGTGAAACACAAACTTAAAGAGTACATGTACCTTAAGGGGTTTGCTGAGGTGTTGCGTGTCTTTGTTACTGTTTTACAGCATATCATCATCATACCCGGCAAGACAGCCTCTCGTGGGCCAGTGCCTTCCTTTGAAGTCTCCTTTGCAGTGACCTCTCATTCACCTTTATTCTAGTTTTCTCATTTATAGTCTAAAAGTCTAATTCTACTGAGTTTTTCTATCTCAGAGCCTTGGTCTTCCATGCTTCCCAATCCCAGTGATTTTGAACTGTTGTATCTTTTTGGCAACATTTTTACAGCATTTAGAAAGCATATATTTCTTAATGAATCACCCTGTATTATGATTGAAATAGTAGAATACATTTAATGTGTTATTGACGGTATTTTTTTGTTTCAATTTTATTCATTCTATAAGTTGTATCAATTTGTATATTTATATCAAAGCATGAAGATCATGTATGTAGCTTTGCAAATTATTTTATTTGATTTATCACTTGTACTTCTGCTTTACCTTACCTAATAATAAATATATTTTATATTAGTACATTGTTTTATATTATCAATGTATGATTATCAATGTCCTAAATTTGAGTACTTCAACTTCTAGTCATTTCAGTACTTCTTTTTATCTTTTCTTTGTTATTGAATCCTTGAATATATATATACCTGTGGTACAAAAATTCAGCAATGTTGAAAGTATTTAAATTACATCGAATTTCATAGTGCTGGTGTAGAGACACTTTTTAGCAATGTTATTCTTTATAACGATAGAATTAGAGCTTAGCTAATGCTATCTAATCGTAGCTTTTGTAGCGATTCATTAAGCTTTCATAGCCATTATCAAACAATGCATACTCTAGAGATGTAATAAAGCCAAGCAAATTTCTAGTTTTAGATATATTATATACATATATGAAATATTAAAAATATATATATCTATTATTAGCTTTTAATATTTAAAAAAAATTGAATTCAATATTTTTTATTTATGTAGTATCCCTAGTATATATTGCATAACAAAGTTCAAGATATCAGATTTATTGTTACATATTTAAACTTTTAAAAATGTTGAGGAGAATATTTAAAAAATTGAATTATTACTTTTACTATTTGTAAGCTGATTTATTTTACTGAAAAATTACAATGAATAATTTTCATGTAATTTTAGTTAATATTTCTTGTTCATTTTTTATATTTTTGCTTACAAATTTTGTTTCATTTCGTATACATCATTATTATGTTATTAATATATTTTCTTACATCCTGTAAATTCATGGAAGCTTTCTTCTTTGTGATAGATTATTTTTATTTATTTTATTTTTATAATTTAGAGCTATGATTCAAAAGGCTGGAAATTGTAGCTGGAAGTTTTAAAAATATTTTTCAATACATTTTTAAGAATTTAATTCAAATTTTATTGGTTGGTCCAAAATTCCAATTGAATTTAAGAAGTGTTTTTAAAAAAACCCTCTCTTCATAGAATTGTATGCCAACTTAAAAAACTATTTAATTTTTTATTTGAAACCTAATAGTTCCAACTGTAATTTTCTTCTCCATTAATCAAATTTATTAGTTGTATTTCCTCCAATACAGGTTCCTCAATTTTATTTATTTATATTGTAATTTTGATAGCGGAAAAGAGTAAACCTGTGATATCAAGAAATGATGCAAGAAAAAGTAATGTGATTTGCTTTTAATAATTTTTTAAGTTTTCAGAAATGCAAGTTATTTATGATTCCAGAAATACAGTAAAAAAAAATGTTAAACGATATTCATCGTAAAATTTTAATTCATGTTTTATTAAAGGAACATTATAAATTTGGTGGGGGTGTTATTAAACACTTGTTATAAAGTGTTGAAAAGTCAAGTATAAAATGTGCATTATTCATGTCTTACATGGCAGAATTAACAGTTTTTATATTTATTATTTATTTGAGATTGAAGATTGTTTTTGTGAGTATTTAATTGTGATATTATTTATCTGATATACTATTCTAGTCAAATGTGGTTTGCTGTAATATAATGAGTATTGTGTGATCTTTCCTGACTAGGAGGTGTATAAAACTCCTGTGCCTGATATTTGTATCCATCATTACACTTTTAAATGCAGTCCTAATATCTTGCTGACATTTATAAATTATTTATTAGTTTGTCGTCATAGTAGAAACATGCCATAGTTGTGCATTTCATTATTTTTTAAGAAAGTGTAATTATTTTGTTTTTATCCTCATTTAAAAAATGTCTGTGTATTAAATAAAAATATTGTGTTAGTTTTATTCCAAATCTTCTTTTTAAATTATGTATTCCAAAATTAGTTTTGATATTTTAGAAATGGAAGAAAATTCAATAATTACAGAGCTTAAGTAACAAACAGTTTTAAATTTTTATTACTGTGTATTCCTTTGTTTTGTATTAATTTAAAAGGAATTTTTTGTGGAACTAAAATTACATAAGTAGTTTGAAGTTTATGCTATTGAAATATTCCTTGAATCATAGTAGCAATGTGTCAAATTTTGAAATTTATTAAACTTATTATTTCCTATTTATCTAAATTGTTTTATTCTACACATGTTGTTTGTGTCCATTTATTAGTTCAATAATTATGAGGTCTGTCACCAATATCCCTCGTATCGTTTTATAGTGTGGTGTTAATAAAACACTCACTCATTAATTCCCATTTATTACAAATACTTTAAAAAATTCATTTTAAATTATAAAAATTCTTGTTAAGGTGTAAATATATAAAGTGAAATAGTTCAAAGAAGAATTAAAACAAATTTTATTTCCTGAAACAAAACATCTGTACAGATTGAAAGTATTATACATAAACTGGATTTTTACTTTTGCATTATTTCTAAATTCAGTCAAATATCATATACTTACTTGATGATAAGACAAGAGATTTGTTCTTGGTTTTAAAAAGTAAGATGTAAATTTTAATTAAAGGCAGAAGGTCTTATTAAAAATTTTAAGAATTATTGTGCTTCTGGATTTTATTAGATATAATTTTTATTTTTATTTTTTCAGTTCCTCTACTATTAGTTCACTCTCTCCCTATATATATATATCATGTTCAAATTTTTCAATCATTAATAAAATACTTTCTATTCATCCATTCAAGTTCAAATAACTTTTTTTTTAAACTTGTAGTGGACGACACATGATAATAAAGTTTTTTCAAATATTAATTAATGAAATTAAATAAATTACCGGTTTTCGACGAAAACCGGTTTTTGAGCTAAACTAGCCAAACCAGGTGTGCATTGTTTCAACAATGCAGACAAATCATGCTCTTTTTTTCAATTCCTACTATTATTTCACTCTCTCCCTATATATATGTCTGGTTTCATACAATCTCAATTTTTGGTTTTGTTAGATTAATGTTTATCTCTCATTAGTAGAGAATTTACACTATATATATATATTATATATATAAATATCTTGTTCATATTTTCAATCTAATAAAATACTTTTTATTCATCCATTCAAAGTCGGAATTGACTTAATTTTTTTATATTACTTGTTAAGAGATATAGAATGATTTTGAAGTTGTGGTAATTTAGGTAAAATCTGAAGCTAAGAAAAAAATATATGAATATATTTATCATAAATTTTAAAAGAAATTATAAATAAAGAAGTGTTTTTTCATCTTAAAATTGCATGTTGATGATATTAAGAAAGTGACTCAAAATAAATCTCTTCTAATGTTAATCATAACTATGAAATATAATTACTTTTTATGCATAAACCAATCTACTTCGTATCTAACCAAGCATAATTGATGATACTTCATAACAGGGTAAGTAATTCAATTATATATCAAAAATATTTTTTTAAAGTGATTTTCAAGGTTTTTTAAAGTAATGTTTAAAGTTTTCAATGAACATTAGAGCTGGTATGCATACCTTATGAAAAAGGAAAATTATTAATATAAAATGTAAATTTTAATGGGTAGGTTAGATGCAGAACCTGTAAAATCTGCTGTGGAAGAACCTTATATGGCAACAAGTAATAAAAAAAAATTAAGTCAATTCCTAATTAGATCAACAAAGAAAATTTTTATTCTAGCTACTTTTTATTAAATAGTTATAATCAATATAAATATGTATATACATAGGACAGATTCACAACATTAAGTGGTAATTAATTTTTATTAATTATTAAAGTATCGTATTGTCATCCAAAACAATAGTGTATAGAAAATTGCAGCTCAAACGAGCGCTTTAAAACGTGAGAAAAAAAAATCTTTTAAAGTTTTGACCCAAGTCGCGCGCTAAAAATGAAACTAACGTGGCTGTATCTGTAACTCTTTAAATAATTAGTTTCAGTCAATTAATTATAATTAAATTGTCGTATTTTTTACCCAAAACAATAGTGTATAGAAAATTTCAGCTCAAATGAACGCTTTAAAATGTCAGAAAGAAACCTTTCCAAGTTTTGACACAAGTCGCCAAAAACGATGCCAACGTGGCTGTATTCGTAATTCTTCGAATAATTAGTTTTAATCAATTAATTTTCATTAATTATAATTAAATTACTGTATTGTCACCCAAAATAATCATGTGTATAAAATTTCAGCTCAATTGAGTGCTTCAAAATGTATTTTATTAACAATTGAAAATTCCACCAAGATAAATAAATATATAGAGGGTGTGAGCTAATAGTAGGAATTGAAAAATGAAGCAAATGAGAATGTTTGTTTACTCATCAATTTTGAATTGAAATAGACTGGGTTTCGATCTCAAAAACATGGTCATAATCGCCAATAAGCTGGTGTATTGGTTCTACTGTTGTAAAAAAAAAAAAATTATAATACATAAATAACGTAGAAATTAATTTAAGAGAATAATAATGAACTATATTTTTCATGCGAGAGAAAATTGAGATAATGAGGATTATACTAAACGTTGAATAAAAAGCTTCTAAGTCCTCTCCTGGTATGGTGAGGATAAGGTAAAACTTTTATGTTATTCTGTAGTGACTTTGTCGTGAAATCAAATGATGAGATCATTATTTTTATTGTCAAGTTAACCCGAAATTTACAGTTCTTCGTTATCTAAGGGTTTTCTATATGACGTTAATTTATGAATATGTGTAATTTTATTTTTTTGCATATGCATGAAGAGCGTAAGACTTAACCCATGTGTTCATCGCAGCCAGTCTAATTGTTTTAAATATTTAACCTTTTAATTTAAAGTGCTTGATGTGGCCCTATAAAGCAATATGGAGGGCTATTGGTGACGAACTTCGTAATTTTGAACCCTAGTCAAATGACGAGGACGACATCTACGCTGGCACCTCATTCTTCCAAATTCCAAAACCACACCAACGAAAGGACTTTGATCTTCAAAAGATTTAGCGTGTGTCTGCCCCTCTACATGGGGTACTAAGGCTCGAATTCATGACACCGCTACGAGTCCGTAACCGTAACCAATGGGCTACCGTGACCACTTCAGACTAACCTTGTAGAGGGGCTCTTCTGCTCGTTTAATCTGTCTTGGTTCAAATTACTTACATTGGCGTGTGGAAGTTAAGCGAGTGAATATTAACGTCGCACTGCTCAGCCACACGAGAGTGTTTGGCGACGGACTTTGTAATTTTGAACTACGGTCAAGTGACGAGGACGACATCTGACCTGGCACTCCCTCTCCTAACTACCGCACCACATTAACGGGAGGATGTTTGATCTCTCGACAGATTTAACGTGCATCGCTCCCTACACGGCGAGTTTGTAGTGATACTGGGCTGGAACTCGTAACAAGCCAGCCACGATCCGATACCTTGACTACTAGGCTACAGCGGCCAATCATTTGGCGCTGGATTAGAAAATCAGGAAGTTTGTCTAAGAGGTTATGGTTCCGCCTTAGTCAATCAAGTTGCAAAAGGAAAATATACCACAGAAGAAAAGAAACTTAAATAAAATTAATTTAAGAGAATGTTATTAACATGGTTATAACGTAGAAAATTTTTGCCATCATAATATGGGATAAAAATTTCCAACAAAAATCTCTAAAAACGATTTTAAATAAAAAAAATTTAGATTATAAGAGATCAAATTATATAAGATTTCAAACTTTTAAGTTAAATAAGTAAGTATTCAACTGAATCGAATTAAAAACTCTTTAATAATGCTTTTATTTACATTTAATATTTCATTCATAACCTTAAGCAATCTTTATTCTACGTCTCCATCTATCCTTTAACTCCCCTATACGGTGTGTCTTTAATGGTACCAGGCTCGAACTCATGACATGCCTCCTGGGCTACCGCAGCCCTATGTTGAAGTTAAGAGAGGGAGTGACAGTTTAGGTGTCGTCCTTGGCGCTTGATCGTGGCTCAAAATTACGTGGTCTGTCGCCAATAGTCCAATCGTAGCTTCACAATGTGACTGAATTAAAATCAAATCAAATATAGTGACGCTTCTGAGTGCGACGTCAATACAAATAATCTCATTCGGGTTCGAATATTGTTACTCGACTGCGATGGAAATTCCATAAGATGTTGCAAATATGTTTTACTTTTGGAGCAACTTTTAATCAACGAACTGATCCTAAAATAATCAAATTCGTGTTAATAAAAGTACCTTATGTTGCTTATACTTCAGAACTCTCTATCTGTTGGAATCACTGGCTTGGAGCTAGTCTTGAATGGGCTGTATGTCAAAATTCTATGAGAGACTTTTTAGGATGGCAACATTTTACGATTTTTTGCTTTCGCATGTCGGGGCCCCCTGTATCACGGGGTCCCGTATTGGAATAAAACAAAGGCCGCATTTGCCTAATAGTTATGGTCACGATTTCGTAGCTAGAGTGTCGCGGGTTCGAGTCCTGGTGCCGTGTTTAGGAGGAAGTGTCCTCCCATTGGTGTAAGGCGCTGTGATCTTCAAACTTTGTCGATTCATGGAACCCTTAGAAATATCGGGTGTTTTCGTGGAACCTCTATCTCCTTCCTCCCCCTCTGGAAGAATATATCTTAAAAGTATTGAAGTAAGAGAGAGAGATGTCACAGCATGTAATATACATATATTTTACGTAAAGCAGTTTTAAAAAGTTGCTGTATTCTTTCTAAAGAATTTTGATGTAGTTAACTCATTAATTCGTGGTCCAGATATCACTTTCCATCGTATTACGTTTACTGACTGAGATATATAAATATGAGTGTATATGTGTGCATTTATTTATGTATATATATTTTTGTGCACTGTCAAAGTTTAGGTCTGTTGAAGTCTTCTGCAGTAACATTTCATATTCTGCATTTAATTTGATTGTAATTTTTTGTTGCCTTGTCGAGGAAATATTTCACTTAAAGTCGTTGTTCCAAATGGAATTAAAATGTTTATAAGCGAGGGTGAGAGAACCTTCTGCTTATATTCTTCATGAATTTGCAACTAAAAAGTTAGGGGAGTTGTTCTTGCTTAAATTTAGATTTTTTAACGTCGAATATATTGGTAAGTTGTTTCCTCTTCTAGAAAATATACTCGTAGTTTCTTTTATTGAAAAAATTGGGTTTCGTTTTATAATTTTTAACACGATCCTCTAAATTAAGATAATTTTTATTTAATCCATTTCATATTTAGTAGAAAATTGGTTAGTTTTTCAAAACATTGTACGTCATTCTGTTCGCGGTATGATGACCACAAGTTAAGTTTTTAAACCAATGCATATTCATTTTTTCTTTAATTTTCATAATACAGTAAGACCCCGCTTAACGCTGTTTAGGTTTAACGCTGTTTTATTTGAATAGTAAGATTCCCTGAATTGTACTCAGCGTTAGAGGCTTCCCAATATCCGAAACAGTTTATCTGTGTTTCTTCTTTCCTGCGGTATTATACAACGTATATTTATCGTTTCAAATAATTGTTGAGGTTTTTTAAGTATAGTTTTATGCAATATATAACGATTGCTATAGTTACAAATATTATGATTTTTAGTTTTTATCATGAGGAATAATAAATAACACGAAATTAAAACAAGAAAAAGCGTTTCACTAGAAACTAAAATGCAAGTGATTAAAAGATTAAATACTGAAGAATGTCAATCTCTAAATTGGTTGCTGCATTGAATCTGGCAACTTCAACAATAAGGACCATTCTCAAGAATAAAAAAAAAAAAAAAATACTGTCATAGACAACTGCAACTACGACAAGCTAGGCAACTAGAATTATCCGTTCTAAAAATAATACAATAGAGGAAATGGAAAAACTACTTTCTATATATAGATTGACGACAAAATTGAACGCAATATGCTATTAAGCCAATCTACCTTCTTAATAAAAAGGCAGAAAATTGAAAATACAGAAGAGACTGAATGATCTGAAATTTAAACATACTGATTTAGAATTTTATTTATTTTATATGTATAGTCGTTTATACTGTTTCTATGTTTGTAAGACATAAATTTTTGTTTTATTGTTATAAAAACACATAATTAATAAATTTAACGGTAAAATACTTGACCAATTTTCTACCCATCTTCTCATAACCCCCCTTATTTACATGATGAGATAACCTCGTTTATAACGGTGTTTCATATAACGCTCTACTCTTTGATGGAACGTATACCCCGCGTTAAGCGGGGTCTCACTGTATGTAGATTCAGTTGAATGGTTATGCTAAACTCATTTATAAAGGCAAACACACATGTATACTAAATTTGATAAACTTTGCAACCACATTTTAACACATAATTATGCAGCATTATCATGGCCGGATTTATTTAAAAATAAATTATAGTTAAAAAAAAAATCTAAAAAACACGCTTTTATAGTGAATCGAACTAAAAAGTAAAGGAATAATTCTTAAAATAAGAATAAAATGATTAACGGGAAAATTAATGTCATTGTGGTAAAAACGTGGAGTGCTCTGCACTACATTTTTACACTAACTCAGTATTTCGGAATAGAACTAGTAAGAAATTAATAACAATTAATATAGAGCACCCCACACTTTTACCACAATAACATCAATTTTCTCGTTAATCATTTTATTCTTATTTTAAGAATTATTCTTTTACTTTTTAGTTCGATTCTCTCTACAAAAGCGTGTTTTTTAGTTTTTAAAACTATCATTTATTCTTTGTTGAATTAATCCTTCAGTTTGATATTTGGAGCCGGAATTATGTGACTCCTGGAATTAGTCTTGCTCTTCGATGGATATTAATTAATGGGTCTGAAGGGTATTTATTCTCTCCGTTTACGGGGCCTCGGATGAGCCCCCTATCGTTATATTTCAAAAATTCCGTCTCTACAGATACGAGTCTTAACTAATAAAAGTGTGTTAAGAAGAAATATATTAAATGTCAATTGTATTATATCACGTTTTAAACGTATTGCGAAATGTTAATTCGTATCATCACTTCTAAACATATTGCTTTATCAAAATAAAAAATATATATATTTAGCAGTTAGAACATAAATTATTTTTGTTCTCGTTTGCGGTTTAGGGTTGCACCTTAATCTTTTAGGCGCTAAATCTGGAATTAGTCACCAAATCTGAAAATTGTTTATGCAATTAGTCGCCAAATCTGGATACAATTTAATGAATTAATCGCCAAATCTAGAAATCCAAAAATTCCTTAATTATTAAGATCCTAATCAGGACAATGAAACAAAATTTTGAAAATATATTTCCATTTTCAGAAAACTACGCACCCACCCTACCTTTTTTCACATAAAGAACACTTTTTTGTTTTTTTTTTATTAACTAAAAGTCTATTGTTACGTAGATGCGGGTTCCAGGAGTTTATGCAAAACAATCACAAAGAAAATAAACAGTTCTTTAAGAGCGATACGAATTTATTATCAAAAATCCAATCCTTTCAATACAGGATTCAACGGCAATATTCACAGGGTAAATATCCGAAGGTCTTCACACTTTCAACAGCAATCAAACACAATAATCAGTGTTTAAAAATAGACGTAAATAAAGATTATTCACAAGCACAGCCGAGCTAATCGCTAGTCAAAACCGTCCTCACTACTCGCTGGTTTAATCCAGACTCATCGCCGTACCGGCGAGCATCTTTATTTATAAGCGACAGAAACTTCCAGAAATATAACCGCTCGTGTCATTGAACATGACACTAGTGGAGAGATCCACTACTTTCTAGAAGATTCCAGAGGGCTCCGAACTCGCCAACATGGTCGCCAATGGCGCCAAAATGGTCACCAATGACGCCAAAAATTATGCCAACTTGGCTCTACCGCCAAGATTTCACCAAGTTCTCATTGAATCGCCATTATAACGTAAGGGGCGGCATTGCTTGTGAGTAGCACAATGTTAACATGAAATAAATATAACATAGAGTAATATAAATGCATTAAACACTCAAATACAATTTATTTACACTATTTATACAAAATTCGTGACACTATTTTGCGGTTTTAGGGTTGCACTTTAATCTTTTAGTTGCTAAATCTGGAATTAGTCGCCAAATCTAGAAATGGCATATGGAATTAGTCACCAAATCTGAAAACGGTTTATGAAATTAGTCGCCTAATCTAGAAACGATACAATGAATTAGTCGCCAAATCTAGAAACGAGATATAATGAATTAGTCGCCAAATCTCGTAAGTCCTTAATTATTAAAATCCTGATCAGGACAATGAAACGAAATTATGAATTTATTGTATTGTCATGGGTCCTTGACAAGTATGCGAAATTTCGAATTAGTCTGACTTAAAGTGGGTAAAAATCGAGTTCAAAGATTCCATTACATACAAGTGAAACTTATAAAAACGTGTGAATAATCTGAATTTTGAATGTGAAAGCAGAAATCTATAGTTTCTGAATAATTCTCCACATATTTAAGCAAATAATCTCAAATTTATTCATTATTATTTTTTTTAATTTATCATTTTCACAGCATCATCGTCTTGTAATGCATTCATTCTTTATTCACTATTCCATTTAGTGCTTGAATTCCCTTTTTTTTCCTGTCTTCATTTTTTGTATGCTTATCAGAATCAAAAATATGAAATTGTCTCTCTATCATCTGCAAACAACATATTATTCCACAAAATATTAGCTTATTTATCATTGATTTTGGGAATCTATAAATTTCAATTTCTTATTCCTTAGATTCACAAGGGTCTTTACAAGCAGTTGATCTGAGTACTTGTGTTCTGTAATTTCAAATAAAATTAGAGGAAAACTATCGACTGAATTTTATAGAAATTTTTAGTGAGATCAAATATAGCATCTTCACATCTCTTTTAACTAAAAATATTTTCTCTCGTCGAATTAGTTTAGTCGCATGGACAATTTTCCTCTTGTTGTAAGTTCTATTCTCTCAAGCGCTTTATAAAAAAGCAGTTAGTAGTCCAGCTGGTGAAACTACCTAATTTAGCAGATATTTACTCTTGTAATAAAAATAATTAGTTTTCGAAATACATTTGTTTCCTTTCTTTATTAAGCAGAATATATTCGTTACGCAAACAAACAAAATTATGCCAAACGATATTTTAGACATCAACTAAATGCAAAAAAAAAAAAAAAAAAAAAAAGCTCTTTTTATCTGTAAAAAAATTCCTTAATGCATTGTTTTTTGATGAATTCATTTAAAAGTATGAGGATCAAAATTCGAAAATTTGGTGTTCGAGATTACCTTTATGGCGCATTTTTCCCTTTTTTGCTTACATTTTATTTTTTAGTGAACGTATATAAAAAAGTAGGTTTTGTTAATTAGATTTAAATATAGTTTGTATTGCGAAAAGTGTTTTTATTTTTTATTTTAATGAATATCGGAAATTCAGCTACAAGGATTTTCTTACAAAGTTTTGAGATGCCTCATCAATTCAAGGAGCCACCGTATGAGTAAAACTTTAATATATTTCACATAAAAGGTTTTTATATTTTATTTTAGGGCACTGTTTAAGCTGATTTTGTTCTCGGTATTGCTACTAAGCATGAATGTATGGATTCTTCTAGGATGTATAAAAAAAAAAAAAAAAAATACCTGGTATTAAATTTACTCAAAGTTTCAAGTTGGATTTCCACAGTTCAAAAATGAGGCAATAAAGTTTTTATATCAAATTATTTGAAAAAGTCGAAAAATGAAGAATTATTCTGACTTATGTGTATTATTAAGAAATATTTAAACTGCCTTCAAAATTGAAGAAAAAAATATACTTTTAAATTTTATATACTCCAGAGATTTCTTAAAGATAATGTTTTGGTGGAACAAATATTTATTATAATTAAGGAAATTAATATTTAACTGTTAAATTATTAATTGAAAGTAATTTAAAATATTTTTTAAAAAATGGAAAATTACAAGGTATTAACACTAAGATTTTTTTTCATCAAACGTGGTTACTGCAACGAATTCTTACACTTTATTTAATGAAAGACAGTATGAGCATATGTTTTTTAGTAAAATGAGCACAAAATAATTCATTCACTATCCAAAACGGTATTAGAAGACAGGGTAAATAATTTACGTTGACATAATAAAACTGTCAGCTTCGTAAATGGAAACGATAATTGAAAACAAAGTATAGTTATGTCGATACAATAAAAACGTCAGCTTCCTGAGAAAGATCATGTCCGAAGACAGGGTAAAGCTCCGCGTCAGCTTCCTTAGTGGAAACGGTGTCCGAAGACCAAGTATCAGTTTCATACGCAAAAACGGTGTCTAAAGACTCGGATGAAGCAATGTGGACACAATAAAAACATCAATTTCCTAAACGAAGACCGGTATCAAAAGACACAGGTAGAGCTATCTTAATATATTAAAGACGTAAAAATCCTTAGTTGGAACAGTGACCGAAGACAGGGAAAAAGAAAGCTTTAATGATATAATCGGTACGCAATCTTTCAGTATTAGTGAGTTGGTACTTGGTTTTCAGATATATTTCTCGACAGTTTACAATGCATATGTAATGGTATCATCTACGATTTCAACATATTTCAAGTAAGGCGCTAAGTTATTGAATTGGCTCTGTAAGATGTTAATATCCCTAATCTAGTTAAATTGATTTTTTGTATGCCTAATAATGATAATTTAGCTATTCTCTAGAATTACAACAGTACGTTTTTAGCTCAAAAGTGTTTTGTCTTTTCTTTTTAGTTGAACATAGCCATAAATTTTATTGCCTCGTAATACTAATTTTCAGTTGGATACGTTTTTTTCTTTAAATGCATTACTCAAAAATATAAAATATTTTACACATGCATATATTTAAAAAAAAATGCAGAAAGCATAGTTAATGAATTATTTAATGAAATCACTGGATATTTTCTTCGAAAAAAAAAAAATTTCTCAGGCCGCGGTAGCCTAGTGCTTAAGGTCACGGCCTCGCGGTCGGCGTGTCACGAGTTCGAGCCTAGTACCCCTGAAGACCCACCGTACAGAGGAGGCCGATGCACGTTAAATATATTTTCAAATTCAAACGACATTCCTTTGATGTCTTGTGGAAGGTGGGTGGGGTGACAGCTCAGGTATCGTCCTTGTCTCTTGACAATGGTTCAAAATGATTAGTTCCAACGCAAAAAACCCTCGAGAAACTGAATAATGCGATTTTTAATATTCCCTTTTTGTTCGTTTGCGAACGGATGGCGTTCCATTTCAGGAGGACCCTTTTGATCACCCATCCGGGGTTTGACCCGACGCTGTGCCGTGGGCTGGGTTCAAACCCCGGGAGAAGACAGGGGTTTTGTAAATGTAGTGCCTTCGCGGCATGGGGATATCAAAGCCGTCAGACCGCAAGTCCTCTCATGAGGTTGGGGGAAAGGGCCCTCTGACCACCCCTGGGGTGTTTTTTCTAAAAATTGGGGGGGAACCGAGAAAAAATCGCACTGTTCGAAAAGCAAAGCTAATAACGAAGGCGCTTTTGCCCCCCCGCATAAATTTTCCCCGTGGACCTTGATCTAGTTACGTGATGGGTGGCAAACAAACAACAACGAAAACTAATAACGGGGCCCACCACGGGGGATGCCACCATGAAATGGTGTCACATTTGGAGCTTGTTGTAAAAAGAGAAACACTTGAGAAAAACGTATCTCCAGTGTTCTTGACTCTCCGACTATGTTTATACTTCAAGAATGCTAGTACAAATTTAAAGAGGTATTAATTTAAATCAACTAATTATTAAAAGTTCGTTACAGAACAAAATTTCACATTTACTTATTGGAAGGGAAAAAAAAAAAAGCACATTGAATTTGACTGGGAAAGGGAATTTTATAAGAAAAAATTTTTTTAAAAAAAATGTTCTGAATCCTAATTACTTATCCCAAAATTTTTTTTTTTTAAAATTTTTTACAATTTAAACTAACACTAAATCACTGGTGGTTGTCCTCCCGTGGGGCCCCGCATCAAACCCCGTGGAGGCCCTTTTTTAGAAAATGAGTAAAATAAAATTTATTTTGTCTAAAAATAAAATTTGGGCCCCCCGTAGTTGGGGGCCCCCAACATTAAGGTGGTGCTACGGCCCTATTCACAGTTTGTAAATACTGAATTCTTTGAATAATGTTAACCTATAGTTTTTAATTATCTAGAATTTATTAAGATATTTTATAATTATACTCTTATTAATAAATTTTATGTGGAAAATAATGTTGTACAATAATCTTGTAATTGCTTTTGATGTTTATTTTTGTTCCATTATTTCTCCTTGTTTTTCTTTTTTTCTTTTTATTTTAAAACAATTTCTTTTTTATTTCCCAACTATAATCTACTCCCGGAGGTAGCATTAAGTCGATCGCGATCGACCGGTGGATTGCCAAGACATTTTATGGTGTCCGCCTGAAGCTTAGCAGTTAGTAATTAAATACCGAAATATTTGAGACTGGCTGAAAGTATGCAGACTATCTTTAGATAAACTAACTTTAGATGAATTTGTTTGTTTTTTTTTTAAATTTTCTTTGTTTTCTGATAATTTTGTTTATTTTTTGGCTATCGTTGTTTGTTTGTATCGGGGGTTTTGCTTTAAACGCGATCTTAAAGGC
>BMAV01010549.1:0-35342 GCA_019973955.1 Trichonephila inaurata madagascariensis | reverse complement strand
ATTTTAAAGGTAGCTTCATAATGCCTCAGAAGTATTGGTCCTTATTGGCGAAAAACTCTAGTACTCGATTTTTCCAATCTTCTCTTGATTCCAATTTCTTATCATTCAGGAAGTTTCGAAATGCGAGAAAATGGTGGTAATCGCTTGGTACCAGTTCCAGACTATATGGTGGATGCATTAAAATTTCCCAACCTAGCTCCCAGAGTTTCTGGGGAGTCACTACAGACGTGTGTGGCCTGGCGTTGTCCTGATGGAACACAACACCTCTCCTGTTGGCCAATTCTGGCCGTTTCTGGTCAATCACTAGCTTCAAACGGTCCAGGTGTTCATAGTAGAGATCTGAATTTAGCGTTTGGCGATACGGCCATTCTCATAAAAAATAATTCATTTCCAGTCCCACTAAATACACAGTAGAACCTTCCTGACCATTAGTCCTGGTTTGGCCACCGTTTCAGCTGTTTCACCGCGTTTTGACCACGATCTTTTCGCACAGTATTGTCGTATATGACCCATTTCTCATCCCCAGTCACCATCCGCTTAAGAAATGGGTCGATTTCATTCCGTTTGGCCCATGCTTCACAGATGGAAATTCGATTCATCATATTTTTTGGTGTTAATTGGTGTGCACCCAAAAATCGAGCTTCTTTTTGAATCTAACTTTGCGCAAATGGTTTAAAACTATGTTTTATGGTCGATCTTTAGCTCCTAGTCGATGCTGTGACTACTATCATGCCGGTCAACTTCGATTATTTCTGTGATTTTGTCCACATTTTCGATGAGGTGCCTGCCTGTGTGAGGTGCATCTTTAAAATAAAAAATGCCTGAATGGAATCGACAAAACCAAAATTGCACTTAATTATCGACACCATAAACATCATTCACAATTTTAGCCATCTGGCTTGCATTTTCGCCTTTATCAAAGAAAAAATGTAAAATGTACCGAGTTTTCTCTTTAGTGTGGCTTCCATTTTTAACACCCTGAATGTCACAACTGAATGGACCAAACAAAAAAAGCAAAATAATTTTTTTAGTGTAAAATGTCACTTCCACAGCAAATATAAATTTGAAATTGTTTGATCGATTCTTCACGAGATATCGACACTTCAGCCACCTACCAAAAAATAATGGATTTCTTTTTCCCAACCTAATATATATATATAAACATATGGTAGCCATATGTATATAGTCATTAACTCGTGGCCGGCGTGTCACGGGCCGAATCTAGAAGACACTGAAGATTCGTCCACTAAATGGTCTGATTCATGCTAAATCTGTCAGTGCTGAATGTGTTCCCATAGGTGTGGTAGTTAGGAGAGGGAGGTGCCACTCGGGTATCGTCCTTGTTTTTTTTACTGAGATTCAGAATTAAGGGATCCGTCACCAACATTCTTCTTGTTGATTTATAGAACTACATAGCTCTCACTTACATGCTGATGTTATTCATTGATCTGGAAGAATAGTTCAATGCCTCGCAGACTGATTCACTAACACTATTAGCAGGTTGCGCAATCCTGTTGAAATAAAACCCCAGGGTTCCTCGAAAAGAAAATTAAGATTACTGGGTGCAGATTAATTGCGTTGACATATCACCATGTTGTAACGGTGGCATGTGAAACAATCACAGGGCTTGACAGATGTAACGGGTCTATTCGCCTTTGTCCAACTAATACACTTGGGGAATAATAGCTCTTAATATATATATATATATATATATATATATATATATATATATATATATATACTATTCTATTGAAAACTTTCCTCTAAAGAAGAAGACGTGATTATTCAAATCAAGGTTTGTATTTAAAGATGAAGGTTTCAAGTTCGAGGGAGGCGAAGGTTATAGAAGCTAACATGATTGCAAGTAATAATGAACATAACGCCAAGCAAGAACGCTTCGTAGATAAATTGATTAATTCTAATATTGATGATTTGGTAAATTAGTCTTAAATTGGATTCAGGTCGGTTTGAATTAGATTACTTTGAAAATTATTTTCAAATATAAGAAATATATTGTCTGGACATGCTAAGTGTAAGTGATGAGATTTATTATCATATCTCCAATTATCTCGTCTACCTCGCTATTGATCCTCATATTTATCAATCGGTGCATTTCTTAACTTGGGTTGTTGAATTTGTTTCGTTGTTGAGAATTGTTAATAAATAGATTTTGTATTGACTATGTGGCTAATCTTACTTCTGACCCTCTTTCACTAATGGGTCCATCTAATACACATAGTACGTGCAAATTGAATACATGAAGCAAGATGGTCAAATTCAATTATTGCTAGATATTTTGGTAGCACTTCTGTGATTGTTTCGCTTAACACCCTCAAAGTGTGACGTAATGTCAACGATATTCTGCACAACGTAATTTTAACTTTTTTGTCGTGGAACCCTGAGCTTTTAGTTCAACAGGATAATGCTTCTCGCAGAAAGCTTGAGTTTTATAGTGTTCTTTTAATTTTTCGGGCCTGCACTTTCATTGGATCTCTCAACAAGACTAGCATGTATGTCTAACCGATCTAGATAATTGAAACTTGTATGGCATTCGATCTTGCAAGAGGAGATCCCCTAAATTTAAGCTTCAACCTTTAAGCCTAGTAACTGCAACTGTTTTGCACAAACTTTCTTTTGAAAAAGTACATTTTTGTCAAAAATAATAACACATAAAGGTAAACAAAATACACTCGATTTAAAAGTATACTTATAGTGCATTGTTGCGTAGATGGGGTATTATGGATTTTATGCTAAAAGTTTCAAAAAACAGACAAGTTCTTGAATTTATTGTAGAAAAACAATCCTTAAAATACAGGATTATGCCGTAAAATTCGCACAAATTTTCTTAAGGTTTTCACTTCTTCTCCAACACTCAGACACAATTATTCGAGTCTAAAAACAAAAGTATGGAATAATAAATATTGTCCGCAGGCAATCTCCCTGTTGTAGCCAAGTGAAGTTTTCAACAGCTAAAGTCATACTGACTCAGTTTCAGCAAGTGACTACTATTTATTCACCGTTTCCTTGAAAAATCCGCTTGCGCCATAGGTCATGATATAGATTTCTCCATTAATTTTCAAAAGCATCCATAGGATCACCAAGGTAGGGAAAAACAATCACCATTATGGTAGCCAGGTCAACAAAACTGATCGCCAACATGGTCGCCAAGTCACTAAACTGGTCACCGAGTTCCCATCGAAAGTGAGGGATGGCGTTGTTGGCAGTTCCCTATCGTAAAATAAATATGTAACAGAAAGTAATATTAATTTATTAAACATTCAAAGATAAAAATTATTTACACTATTTTCATAAAACTAAGAATTAGTTACATTAAATTCGTAACACTATTTATTTTCTTTAATGTTGATTCTTTTTTAAAGAATCTTTATATTTTTAAAAGTTTTTGTCCTATCATAAAATTTGAAATTTTATGATAGCAGAACAACAAGTAGTACAAAAATAATGTCAGTTTGTTGTAAATTCAATGAAAAACACATGTTTGTATTTATCATGCGATCGTCATGAATTTAGCTCAGTAAATATGTTAATCAAAATTTTAAAAAGTTGGATCAAAGAATTTAAAACTTTTTCTCAGTTCATTAGAAGTTCTAAACGGGAAACCAACTTGAAATTAAAATGACATGTATTTCAAAAAAGCTTATAATGAATATGAAAAACTATTTTTTTAGTTGAAATATCTTAATATCATTGAATACGTAACTTATGATACTTAAAATATGTAATTAATATATAATATTATAATTCTCTTTATCTGTTTTTTTTTCAAAAAATTATTTAATCTTAATTTTTGAAGATTTTCATCATTGCCTTGTACCTTAAACGTCTTGAAAAATTAATGGATTATTTAATTCTTCAAAACACCGTATATATAGATAAAGACTGAATATTCTTTCAAAAAAATGTATTCCCACTTTAAATTCATGTAAGAGACTACTATCACATGGTACTGTCACAACACTGTCCTTATTATAGTATAATACAAAAAAATAACCAAACAGAACATCTACGTCAAAAAACTTTTGGGGGAAGTATATTTACTGAATTCATTTCAGCAAAAGAAACTTGTCAACTGTGGCCGGGATCGAAAACATGTCCTACTATCCCGCAACACTTTTCTCGTTTAAAAAGCATCTCGGAGACAAGCAGTTTCGCTTTTGTCGAAGAATAGTTTGTGCTGCTGCCACTACCACTTTTTTTATACTTTTTATTTACTTTTTCTAAGGAAGAAACCATCTGCCTCTGCCCTCACTTCATGGAGCGAAGGATAAAAATAAGCAAAAGAGGTCGTGGCAGCTGCTCCGGCGAAGTGTTGCATCATTTATAAACCCCGCCAGAACTAAAGGCCACCCTGGTGCCTAGTACACCTGGAAAGCTTCTGTATTTGTGTGTTCTACCCTTTCTTCTCTTTTTGTTATTAATCATTCGCAGTTTGAGACTGGGTCGGTTTCTTCTGGGATGGAGTCATTGTTGGGCACTTATTTAGGTTAGATAGGAAAAGGAACAGATGGAAATAAAAAAAAATAACAGACACTGGGTTAGGATTCGTTAAGGTTGCAAATAAATGACTAGTTTTGGGTGAGCAGTGAGGTTGTTTATTACCAGAGGCCAGTTTTGTACAGGCTGAGTTAAGAGTTTGCACATTTAAAATAAACTTCTGTATACTAATAACGAATGTTCTGTAATAAATTTGAGAAAATAAATTGGTGTAGGAAAGTAAGTTTTTTTTTTTGTCGTTCTCTTTGTTTAAAGAATGAATTCCTTTTTAGAGAAGATATTTAACGATTTTATTTACACTAAGTGTAATGTTTTGTAGAGTTTGTATCTTAAAAGATACTTGTCGATTATAAATATGAATTGAGTTCATCCAATCTAAAACTTGGAAGATTTAGATATGTTATATACAGTCGAACCTCTATATAACGAACCTCTATATTGTAAATTTTTCTATATAGAGAACTTTTTCCTGGAACCAAGAACATTTCACGATTTTCTTCGTAAAATAACCTCCCTATAGCCAAGTGCATTTTGTATATAACGAACTTTTTTTCTTGCAACTCAACTTTTTTCCCTCCCTATTTTAAAAGTATTTCTGGACACTTCAAGTTATTCTCTATTAACATATTTTATGGTGGTCATAAATCTGGAACTGATTTTATTATGTGTCTAACTCACCGAGAGTAATTGAATTCTAGGAGTTCCATCCAAGAAGTACAACCTTTAACCCCCAGTGTGCAGTTTACTACACACATCTTCGATATACTCTTTCACTCCAGTGGAGTTATAGTTATAAAATAGTGTATATTTCAAATTACTTGAATTTTTTAAATCATAGAAAATGTCTTAAACTTCATTCATTTTAATATAAAATTATTTTCTTAGTATTGAAAATACAGTGTATTCCTCGACATTCTTTTTTTTTATGGGTAAGATTTATAAAATAAATATATATTAATTTAAAAAAGGTGTGAAAAATAATTTTTTTAGTCTATAGTGTGTATGAATTTAAAATTTGTTTTATGTTGCTTATTAGGTATACTGAAAGATGAACCTCTATATAACGAATTTTCGATATAGCGAACCTTTTTTCGGGATTTTGCGACTTCGTCATATAGAGGTCCAAATGTAGTTTTATTCCTGTATTAGAGTAAATCTTAATTTTGTATTAGTATAAGCGACTAAGAAAGCTGAAATGAAACTTAACAGAGATTCGTGATGAAGTTTGGCTTCAAGGTACAATTAAAAGACATATTTTAAGAAAAGGAAACCAATATACTTGATAATTTAAAAATGAAATATGTATAAAGATATATTTTCTTTTACCATTATTATTAAAATTTACAAAATAAGATGTTAATTTTTAAAACAAAATAAAAATATATATATAATACATTAAAATTGCATTTTTAAATCGTATTTTCGCATTTTAATTTTCCAAGACATATAAATATTATATAAAAAAGTGTGGAACACATTAGATAATTAATTTTGAAAGAGTTCACGTTTTTTACAACATTAAAATTCCATCAATTCGGACAAAAATGATCTACTCTGTTAAAGACCATAAGTAAATAATTTTTCTTATGAAGATATAAAGGAATTAAGGATAATGTGTTACAAGTTGTAAGGAATTCATATACATCACCCCTCTACGCCCCATAAAAAACATGATTTAGATACTTAATTCATTTCAATTGAAGCTAGAATGGAAACTTCCACTGTGTATGGAGCCAAAAGAAAATGAAAATAAAACTAATAGTTATTATTCAATGATACATAGGAAAATTCTGAATATTTATTTTATCTAAGACTAAAATCTGCTTGTGAATTTAATAGAAATTTCAAGGAATCCAAGGGCACAATACAAATTTTAGTATTGATAAAATAATGGAATAAATGAAATAACATTCCATCTTTTATTTAAGAAAATTAGTTAATACGAAAGCTTAAAAATATTACCTATAAATGATACAGAACAAAATTATATTACTGTAATTTAAAATGTTTTTTTATTAATCACAGTTACATAAATAACAGTTATTAAATATTGCATCAAATTATTACAGCAGTTTACTATGGTTTCAAATGTATTTTGAGCTTTTATAACGATAAGGTTAACTATTTCTAGAATTACTAAGAAATTACTTTGTGGGAAATATTCCCTTCTCTTATTATTTCAATTAGAATATTTATAATTTAAAAACACATAACTATATATTCGTTATAAATAAAGTATATACTTTTCTTTATATATATATATATATATATATATATATATATATATATATATATATATATATATATATATACAAATCTGCTTGTAAAAGTACAAAAATGATTATAAATAACCACACAATTACATTTCAGATTATATATCATAGCTTTATCTTAAACTGTTGTAAATAAATAAAAAAAAAATCTAATTTTAAATACTTTATTTATAACTTATATACATATAAATTTCCTAGGCTAAAACAAACAATGAGTAAATTTAAATAGAGACATCCATGCCTGTTATTTCACTTTCGATTAATCTCTTTCATAATTTGTTTGCATGTCATTAAGAAGAAAAAATATTTTATAAAAATTTTTCGTATGAGTTATGTGTTTTTATTGGTTTTAATATGGAGAATATTAGTTCTCACAAGTTGATCATTAAATAAAATATATCAGCGTTTAAATATATATATATATATAATCATATGCAACAAATACACACAAACACAAAAAAAAAAGAATTTTCAAAATAAATGTTTTTAGTTGGAGAAATTTTAGAATTTATCTCTTGGATGTGATTACATCAGACTTTATTAAGCTAAAATTAATTAGTTCGATGTGATGAAGTGAAATTTAAAAAAATTAGTTATTTATGGAATAAAAGTTAAATGAAATACTTTAAACTGGAAACAACTAAAGGATAATCTTAAAAGAAAGGTAATTCAGATGGAAATTAATTAAAATGTCAAAAAATGACTTTAACAAAACATTAAAATAATTAACATTACGCTTTTCTTGGCACGAGATGACAGAAGAACTCTATTAATCAGTTTTATAAAAATGGAATATTTTAATAAAAACTTTACTTACCGAATTGTTTTTCTTTCATATAAGAGAATTAATAAATGCGATAGAAAAAAATATTATTTTTTTATCTGTCAGATATTTGACGTTGTATAAAAATTGCTTTTTATCTGGTAAAACCACTTCAACGTTCAAAAATGTTTCATCTGATTTTGGAGTGTTCGGTAGAGATTATATTCTTTGACGGCAGCATGGAATACATTGATTGGCGATAAAGGTTTGATGCAGGTATTTGCTTCAAAAACTAAAGCTTTGGTTATTGAATTGATTAGCCTGATTATTTGATTTCACACTATACAAATCTCAACAACTGTATTTGAAACCGATATATAAACACGTACTAAGTAGAAAAATCTCACATGATTTCTAAGAGGCTGTACGTAAGATCTGTACTGATATCTACATGGATATGAAGAAAAAAGCAATAAAAAAGGAATTTAAAATATAAATATTTTAAATTCCGTAACATTAATACATAATTATAATAATTCAGTGCTTAAAAGAAATTTATATTTTTTTTACTGACCTATGCATGCCTATTAACTTACCAAGGTAAATCAAAATTAAAAATATCCTCTTGAAATGTGTATATAGTAACAATAAAAATAGTTAATACATAATTCTCAGTGAGCATGTTTAAAATTATTACAGCTTCTAACTCTATATTAATTCCAAATTTAAATTATCTTTTTTATGCTTCCATTTGGTATTCAAATCATTTTTATCATTCAACTAGAACTGATTAAAAATTATAAATTATATATATATATATATATATATATATATATATTATATACTCATTCACAAACAGGTCTCACTCATACATGCATTCGCGAAATTTTCAAAAGTACTAGATCTCAAACGGGAAATTTGGCGAGCACTAAGATATCCTCTAAAAATCAGTATTACAAAAATTAGCTTTTGTTGTGATAGAGGGTGTAAAAAGTATTATATTTCTGTATTATGAATTCAACTGTCCTTTTGAACCAAGAATTTAAGGCTGTAAGAATATTTTAAAATGAAATATATATATATATTTCACATTCCAAATTGTCTACAAATGAGAGATGAACATCCATCAATATCAAAACCGAAAACCCCAGTGATAGTAGGAAAAACACGCATTGATGGACACATAAGCAATCGAAATTTAAATAATGTATGCTGCAGTATTACGAACATATAAAATAATTTATATAATTGGGGTTGAATATATCACCGAGCAAATTTTACATTTCGTTGTTTTCCATTATTTATCTTATGTTTGCATTGTAATTGTATCCCACGTTCCTAAAAATGTTAAAATAGGGTTATAAACTTGTTTCTCCCACCCCCAAAACAATGATGTAGTAACCCATTTTGAATACATTATAAATATTTTTATTTGAAAAATACACGGACAGACAGAAAAAGAAATGCTAAAATTTGAATTGTACACTTTCAATCAAAATATGATGAGCATGTTTTATAACTTTTGTACAGAATATGTTTATTTGTGTTTAATTATTAAAATCTTCACTGCTAGATTCAAAATATATTTACCGTTAAAAACTGAATATATTCATTAGTAGGTATTGCAATATCGGAATAAAATTCAATACCGGTGTTCGGTATTCCTTAGATCTTAATACCGGGGGATACCGGTTTTAATAACGGTAGTAGAAATTTTAAAAAGAAAGAAAACACAAGTGTTTCTTTGTTTCATTTGCCAGTTTTTTATTAGAGAATGTAAATATCACAACAAATGTGCAACTTAGAAATTATAACAATATATACAGAATCACAAATTAGGAAAGGAACAATTTACTTGTTTAAATCACAAAAAAAGTGCAAATATCACTATTAAGTCTGCATTCTGCGGTTTTCATCATATAAATAATGAAACGAAATAACGAATATCAACTGATTTATTTATGCTCTTTAAAATTATTCTTATTCATCATTATGGGTTATTATTTATGAGCATATATATAAGTCTGAAAAAAATATTTTGAACCCTTAAGTATGATATGAAAATACAATGTGAATTACAAATTAGACAATTAAAAAAATATTGAAATATTACCCACTTTCTTCACAAATACAACCTTGTTTTCACATATATAAATATCTGACTACGAATCCTGCACGTGCGCAGTATCGCTCTGAGCTGTATAAGGATAATTTTGGCCCACCTCCTTCGAATTCACATATTTTATCACTTCTCTTGACTGTAGGATGAAACTTTGTATTCACAGTCTAATTATTTTCACCTGTTAAGGAGACATAAAACCAAAAACATTATTTTGCTATGCTGGCAATCATTGAACATATAGTGGAGACGATTAAAAAAAATTCTAGTAAATACCGAAAAACCAGTATTTAAACTTGTGAATACCTGTATTACAAAATTTTCTAAATAGCTCAAAATACCGGCATTCAGTATCCCGGTATTCCGGTATTGCAATCCCTAGTCATTACATCATACGTTAAGCACAATATGTGTGACAGATTGATATAGAAGTATAAAAGTTTAAAAAATACAATAAAAATAATAATCAGTGATACTATAATAGTATTTCTAAGAAAAGTGTTATATAGGAAATCAAAAAGTTTGTTAAAATTTCAAGAAAAGCATAAGCAACATGGAAAGTTTCTGGTAAACTTAAAAATAAGTGTTGTGTGTAACTGAATTCCACAGAAATTTAAAAATGCCAAAATAAAAATTTAAAGAAACATTACGGATTCTTCCATTATTTTATGGATTCAAAAAACTATTTTTTTTTATGATAGAGGTATCAATAATATAAATCTTCTACTTATATCATTCATGTGCAAAAATACATCCTCTGTTTAGAGGAATATTGCAAAACACCACTCCTATTAACAGTCGAATAATTATCACCTTTAAATTCTTCCTGCTTTGTATATCGTTTAAGACAGAGGTTCACAAACTTTTTTGTCTCATAGACCCTTGCCATGTTTTTCGGTATAGAGTAGATCCCTGCTTAATTAATATTGAATTTTTGCAAATTTATCAACTTAAATGTTTTTTGGACAGCTAGTACTACTACTACTACTTTAAAATAATTAAATTTATAACTAATGAATTATAGGCTTAAAAATTTAAAAAGCATATGTTAATTAATTAAATTAAAAGTTTATTAATATATATAAAATAACTGTTAAAAAAAATAACCTAACAACACATAATTGATTTTAGTGGAAGGGATGAATCTAGCGCTACAATAACAAATTTTCAACATTTAGTATCAATCTTGTCAGGTTTAACCTTAAATCTCCTCTGTTGTAGTATCCAGTTTCTTTTTTTGTTTTGGAGTTTGTCAACTGGCCTGAAACTCCTTCTTACTAAGAAAAATAATTAAAAACTTCCTCACGATATTCCATAACTCGGGACAAATAACAGGTTTGCCTTTCTAAAGCCAAAATTGCTGGCATACGTTTCTAAACTTTAAAATTTTCATTGGTGCATATCACGATCAGTTCCTGTTGTCATGTGACATTTTTTTCAATATGACCATATAAATTCATCACCTACTGTGGTATTACCATAGTCTAAGCATTCTCAAACCTAGTTTCAAAATCTCAATAAAAGGCAGTTAAATGTTAAACGTAGGTTAAAACGGGCTGACAGATTGTCTGGGTTAATTTGATAAAATTCCGGACCTCCAGTATTATACTTCTTTAGTTTAACTCTGGAAAGAAACGCTGAAATGGTTCCTGTTTTAAAAAAAATTATGCTGCCACCTTGTGCGGGCAAATTAACCTCATTAAATTTAGTAAATAAGTCTGTTGAATAAGTAAAATTTTGTTTCTACTTGACTAAATTTTATTTTAAAATTAAAGTGATGATCTAGTTTAATGAGAGCCAATATCACATAGACCCCCACTTATACCTCATTGACCCCCAATTATTTTTTTGCGGACGTAGACCCCTGGGTGTCTATATGGGGACCACTTAGGGAATCACTGGTTTAAGACATACGAAAGAAAAACAGAAACAAATTCACAAGAATTCGAAACAATCTAGTACTTTTAAAGAAGGTACTTTTAATAATTCCCTGCACATCTAGGAATACAATTAAGAAAAAGAACATGATAGATTTAACGAATCTTTAGTTTCATAATGATTTTATGCTGTCACATTTATCTTATTTAACACTTATAAATTAGATTTTCCTTCGGTAGTCCTTAAGTTATATTCCTGATGTGTCATATGTTGACAAAATCACTAATCTGTACACCATGCTTCACCCAGTTCCAGTGTCCCCATGTGCAGTAAAATATACTAAAGTACTATTTTAACGAAATTTGCCTACTGTTAGGGATTTCAATATAGGCACAAGTGAAAGAAGATACATATATAATGAAATCCCAAACGATAGAAATTGAAAAGAAACAAGCGCTTCATTGTCCTTGGGAACATTGACCTAGTCAAAGTAAGGACCCTATTTGGGCAGAAATCAAATCAGAGAAGTGTAAGAATGTGCTGTATTAGGTTTGTTAGTTCATCTATTTCTCTTCATTCTCAGAGACATGCGGAAAGTATTTACTATTCTAGAACCAATGTTTTGGAACTGTCCATTTCCCCTTTTGTTTTCTCTCTGTTGGAATATCTACATTTCAGAATATCTGCAACTGAAGGTTGCATTACATTTACTTTCACGAAGAAACACCTTTTCAAATTCCTATTCAGTGGGAGGAGAGAGAATGAGCTTTTAATATTAATTACTCAGAGCATCAAGAGTTATTTTTGAGATGTATCTAGTAATTTTGAGCCGCAGTCAAGCGACGAGGACTACATCTAAGCCAGGACCTCTCTTTTCTGTATTCCATACCACTCCAGCACGAGGAGTTCGGGCCGTGACAGACTTAATGCATGCTTTACACGGTGGGTCTGCAGGATTTCAAAAACAGATTGCATCTCATCGTTGCTTATATAATAGTGATCATATATTTATTTTTAAGTAACATAAAAGTTGAATTGAACCCATTTTGTATTATAGTTTGGTGATAAATCAACCATATACATTTTAAATCTCAACAATATTTATTCAGTTAAATATATCAGTATATCAATATCATAATACACGCATTTAAAAAAAGCAAAATCCTACCAATCAGAAACTCAGACCCTAACCATTAGTAATATATATAATCACTTGACTTAACTTGTAGCCTTGATTTACAGCCAAATTAGCATTGGTCATTCTATAGGGGCACATTCTGTGTAAGAATATAATCATAAATTTTCAAAAGGCCTTAAATAGGGCCCCAATGAATTTTGATATAGGGCCCACTCAGGATTAGCTACGCTAGTGCAAATTAGGTAAAGTTTAAGCAGCTGACACATGAAAATTCACGAGTTTTAATCTAACTCGTTAAATCTAAATGCCAATATTCAAAGTTCAATATATACATTCGCAAAATCTCACTTTACTAACACAATCTCAACGTAATGTCCTATTCCACCTCTGATCACTTTAAATAGTAATCCGAATGTACATACCGTATTTATTTGAATATAAGCCACCATCGATTCTAAGTCGCTTCCCAAATTTTCAATGTATTTATGTGAAAAAATAAAATTAAAGTTGAAAATGGTTTATCGATATCCAATTAATAAAATTTCTGGCTGGGTGGCGTGGTTGGTTTGTCGCACCTAAGGTTGTGGGTTCGACCCCGGCAGGAAATTGACGGTGGTCAAGACGCATGATTATACGACGTGTAAAATATCCTAGTGTATCTGTTTAACTTGGGTGCTCTCGGCAAAATTAAACCCTAGTACAGTTTCGCATCGTCAAAGCTCAGGTGACTGGGGTGCGGTGATTGGTACCCACCTAAATGTCGCCCCACTAAAAAGAGATACCAGCTCCCGGGAAATGTACTAGGTCTGCAATGGTAAAATACCAAAATACACAGCCCGTTAGAAATAAAAAAAAAATTTAAAAAATTAAAATGAGAATTAATAAGAAATGTACATATAATTTATTTAATCAGTATTAAAAGTTTTTTAATGCATACATAAACCAGTATTTGCTCTAACTATCAGTATCATGTTCAATATTTCCCTTCCAACGAATTTTTCCACCGATTCTTACCCGCACCCGATTTTCAGTATTAATAGCATTCGAATAAATACGGTTCATCACAATTCATTCACAATATGAGGTTCTCAAATAAATCAAACAATCAAAAAACTTTTAACAGAGGTTAGTTTGAAAAAGCGTTGAGAACATGCTACAAAATATATTAAAAATACAACACTGTATTATTAAAAAAAATAAATTGATAGTAAAACATTTTATATATTATTATATTTTGCATCTTTAAGTTAAATATAAAAAATTCAGGTACATGAAGATTTTTAACAATCAAATACTTGGAAATACACAGATTAAATTTACATTTGTGCTTTCTAAGGAACAAAAAGCTATCGAAATTTGTCAATTAGAATGGAAATCGCTTATCAATATATAAGAAGCGATGTATTTTAAAAAGCGCTTTTCAGCATACAAATACTAATCACGACAGCAAAAATGCATATAAAATATATTAGAGGAATTTCTTAGTTGGTATATTTAGACAAGTCACCGTTAAAAAAAAGGAAGCATCATTATTTCGGATGAATTATAATAAGAGTATGTGTAACTGCCAAAGATATAACACAGAATAGAAGTAAAAAAACACAACAAATATAACTGTTAAACTTATTTAAATTCTGATTTAAAAAGATGTAAATAATAATTTAAAAGGACCTTTCGTGAAACATCGTACCGATATCACAAATTATTGACTAAAAGATAACAAAATGAATAAAATAAACTATGCTTTTTTAATAGATGTTTTTAATCTTTTATATTAGGAGTGTAGAGAAAGCTAAATGTTTATCTACGAAAGATTTTATTACCTTAAAAATTGGAAAATTGTTAGTATTCCTTTTACAAACAAATTCAATTTTTTTTTAAAAACCCTTATTAAAGTAACTTTGTTTTTATTATTATATTTCCGTTCGACACTATTGAAAACACAAGATAACTACGAAAATTTAACATGAGTTATATGAATAATATGAGGTGAAATCAGTTGTAAAGAAAATTTCCGAATAACAGATGAGATTAAGTATTAGCCTTCTCAAAGGATTAATTGCACAAAGTAGTTAAAATACAGGGTGTATAACTCGAAGCCATTAACAAAAATCTTATGAAGCTTCAGCGTGAAAATTAATGGCGACAATTCATAACTTTTAGCAAGCAGGCTCTCTATAATTTATCAAACTCTTCGCACAGCTTATCAGTCAATCAGTCAAAGAAATTAACAGAGACTGAAATTAACTAAGAATGATTTCCTGGAAGTATTTGTTCGGTTACTGTAGCAACATTCTAATACTCCTAGAAAAACTTCAGAATGAAATAAATTGCCTCGAAATGAACGTGACAACTCAATTATTTTTGCAAAATGAATGCTGCTTGCATTATTCTTCGATATTAATTGCTTCCGAACACACACACAACAAGATGGTTGGCAAGATAAACAATGAACATTGGGTCAATTTAGTATTTGCGATAAACAATAATATAAGTTAACAGTTCTAAAGAATGATCATATTATTTTAAAACTAAATTCTCTGCCAGAATTAAAAAAAGGAAACTGACTACTAAATTAAAATTAAGATGTGCAGTATATTTAATAAATTATAATTTAAGAAAAACTAAAAAAAACACGCTTTTATAGTGAATCAAGCTGAAAAGTAAAAAAAATAATTCTTATTATAAGAATAAAATGATTAACGAGAATATTAATGTTATTGAGAGGTAAAAGCGGGAGGTGCTACATATCAATTGCTATATTTTCTTACTTGTTCTATTCAGAAATGCCGAGTTAGTGTAAAAATGTAGTACAAAGCACACCACACGTATTTACCACAATGACATTAATTTTCTCCTTTTAATCATTTTTTATATATATTTTTTCTTATAGTAAATTTTTTTTGAAGTTATACTTCTTTTGGGGAGCTTGAGAAATAGGATAAGGGTGAATTCTTAAGATGCGCGCGCAAATCGTCACGGATGCGATAGTGCTTTGTCTAGAAACATACAGAACGTTACAAATCATTGCCGCCTTCGAAAATTTCAGGAAAATATATTTCTCTTCACTTTCCTGAAAAAGGGGACAATCGGGTTTGAACTGGAGACCTCTCAATTTGCAATCGAATATTTTATCGCTAAGCTATACACTTGCGTCAGCGAACGTTTGCTTTGCGTTCCGTAGAAACAGATCCGAAAGTGCTTTGTCTAGAAATATACAGAACGGGACAGATCTTTTGCCGCCTTCGAAAAATAATATTTCTCTTCACTTCCATGAAGAAAAGGACACCCGGTTTTGAACTGGGGACCTCTCGATCTGCATTCGAATGTTCTACCACTGCGCTATACATCCCGCGTCAGCAAGCCTTTGCTTTGCGTTCCGTAGTAACGGATACGAAAATGCTTTGTCTAGAAATATACAAAAACCCGGGACAGATCTTTCCCGCCTTCGAAATTCTCAAAAAAAGTATATCTCTCCACTTCCCTGAAGAAGAGGAGATCCGAGTTTGAACCGGAGACCTCTCGATTTGCAGTCAAATGCTCTACCACTGAGCTATACCCCCGTGTCAGCGAATCTTAGATTTCCGTAGTAACGGATACGAAAATGCTTTGTCTAGAAATATACAGAACGGGACAGATCATTCCCGCCTTCGAAATTCTCAAAAAAAGTATATCTCTCCACTTCCCTGAAGAAGAGGAGATCCGAGTTTGAACCGGAGACCTCTCGATTTGCAGTAAAAATGCTCTACCCCTGAGCTATACCCCCGTGTCAGCAACCCTTAGATTTCCGTGGGGAACGGATACAAAAAAATGTTTTTGTCTAGAAATATACAAAAGGGGGAAAAAAGATCTTTTCCCCCCCAAAGAAATTCTAAAAAAAGTATATCTCTCCACTTCCCTGAAGAAGAGGAGATCCGAGTTTGAACCGGAGACCTCTCGATTTGCAGTCAAATGCTCTACCACTGAGCTATACCCCCGTGTCACCCAATCTTAGTTTTCCCGTAAAAACGGATAAAAAAAATGTTTTTGTCTAGAAATATACAGAACAGGACAGATCTTTTCCCGCCTTCGAAATTCCCCAAAAAAAAGTATATCTCTCCACTTCCTGAAGAGGAGACCCGAGTTTGAACCGGGGCCTCTCGTTTTGCAGTCAAATGCTCTACCCCCGAGCTATCCCCCCGTGTCAGCGAATCTTAGATTTCCGTGGAACGGATACAAAAATGCTTTGTCTGAAATAAAACAGAACGGGACAGATCTTTTCCCGCCTTCAGAAATTCTCAAAAAGGATATCTCTCCCTTCCCTGAAAAAAAAAAGGAAGTCGGGGTTTGAACCGGAGACCTCTCGATTTGCAGTCAAATGCTCTACCACTAAAGCTTACCCCGTGTCAGCCCAATCTTGGGAATTTCCGTAGTAACGGATACGAAAATGCTTTGTCTAGATATATAAAAGGAAAAAGGACAGATCATTCCGCCTTCGAAATTCAAAAAAAAAGTATATCTCTCCACTTCCCTGAAGAAAAAGGATCGAGTTTAAACCCGGGGAACCTCTCGATTTGGGGTAAATTCCCACGGCTATACCCCCCGTGTCAGCGAATTTAGATTTCCGTAGTAACGGATCGAAAATGTTTTGTCTAGAAATATAAGAACGGAAAAATCTTTCCCCGCCTTGGGGAAATTCTAAAAAAAGGTATATCCCTCCATTTCCCTTGAAGAAGAGAGGGAGACCCAAAGTTTGAACCGGGGGTTTTTCCTCGATTTGATCAAATGCTCTCCCACTGAGCTATCCCCCCCGTGTCAGCGAATCTTAGTTTTCCCTAGTAACGGATACGAAAATGCTTTGTCAAAGAAATATACAGAACGGGACGATCTTTTCCCGCCTTCAAAATTCTCAAAAAAATATATCTCTCCACTTCCCTGAAAAAAGGAGATCCGAGTTTAAACCCGGGGAAAACCTCTCGATTTGCAGTCAAATGCTCTACCCCCTGAGCTATACCCCGTGTCGGGGAATCTTAGATTTCCGTAGAAAGGGGAAATACGAAAATGCTTTGTTAAAAAATATCCCAGAAAAAAGGAAAAAGATCTTCCGCCTTCGAAATTCTCAAAAAATCTCTCTTCACTTTCATAAAGTAGGGGACACCTTTTTTTGAACCGGGGTCCTCTAAATTGATCGAATGCTTTACTATCCAGCTATACCATCCGTGCCCGGCAAAACCGTTTTGCGCTGATTTGTAACATAAACTACTGGAAAGGGACAGATGTCCTTCGCCAACGGAGTTTCTCCTGATGCTTTTTGTTTGAACACTTTTGCTTTTAAACCAAACATATTTTAAAAAATTAAAAAAAATATATTTTAAAATTAAATTTTTAAATGTGTTTCATGTACATAAAACATAAGAGTAAATATTAGTTTTCCTATTTAAAAACAATTACAATTATATGATTATAGATGCTTTTTACTACGAACACATTGCGCGATGAACATAAACACATTTATTACATTGTTGCAAATTAAAGAAATTTTGTATTTGTATAATTTTTTTTGGGAAGTTATCCTTTTTGGGGGTTGGGAAAAAAGGATGGGGGTAAAATTTTTAGGATTTGAGCAAAAAAGTCATGGATGCGCACGCATCCCTTTTACGCCCACCGATGCGCATGCGCACACCGTTGTCTATTATTTTAACATGCCATTTTTTTGGGGCTATGGGACTGATATCTGGAGGATCATAATAACTATTGTTATAAACCATGTCTTTTTGGGACGCATCCCCCTTCTTCCTCCCCTCTTCAGTTTTTTGGCCAATACCCGGCACCCGAGCCCCCAATCCATCAGGGCCTGGCTCATTCGATCCCTTTTATCTGTTTTTTTCCGGTTTTATAATTTCATGTTTCATAGGGCTATTTCTTCCATATTTTTTCAATTGTCTTAAATTTTTTAATTTTTTTTAAAATTCACAATATCTTGGCTCTTGTTCGAGTCTCGGACTTGAGATTTGAAAAAGTATTCCACTCGTCGAGACCCATCCGTCATCTGCATCTTTCCCCATTGTTTTAGGCATGGAGAGGGGCTTAAGCACTATAATATCATTCTCCCATGTTAATCCTATAGGGGACTGGAAAAAATTTCACCCCCCCCCAAAGAAATTGGGGCTGGGAAACCCTTGATTTTTGGAGGTCCGCCATATTTTCGTATTGGCGCAGGTTTTTCGTGGTTGGCCCCCCTTCCCCTAAAAAGGGTTTCCCCAAAAAAATAACTCGAATAAATATGCCTTTTTGGGTTCGACCTCACCGGCTGGATTCGATTGTTTTCCCCTACGAGCATCCTATATATTTTTTTTTTCAGGGCCATAGCCCATTTTTACCCATATTTAACTTTTTTTAAATTAATTAAAAGATAATTTTTTTTAAATCCCGCATTGCTCCGGGGTTTTTGGGAATTCACACCATAGGTTATCCTCGTTGAGCTGCTTCATCTGTTTCAATTCGTGTGTAGATAGTAGGCGGGGGGCGTTATCACTAAAATTAGAAAAAACCCCCATGTTTTTCCTGCGGGTTCGATTTTTAAAAATGATTAATGATTTTTCAAAAATAGAAGGGATGAAACTTTGGTATCACCTACTACTTCAGTGCTTCTCAAACTTTCAATATACGCGACCCACTATTCAATCATCATTTTCATCGCGCCCCCTCCATACAATACCAAGGCATAGAGCTCAATAATACTATACTTTGACACTAAAGATACAATACGCCCTTTAAACCCTTTTTTATGTACCCGGCGTATATAAGGGTCTTGCTCAGGAAAAAGCATATTTTTTTAACGTATAAAACCGTCTTTCAAAATACGATCTTTTTATTTGCAGTTCTATCCATAAAATTATTCCAAAGGGGGTTTGGGGAATTTTAATAAGGGAGACCTTGACAGTGTTTGCGAAGGAATTACTTATTTCAGAGAATATATTTTCTTATATATATAATTACACCTTTTCTCCTCCCTCTAAAAAAACATCCAAATCTGCTTGTCTATGTGGAAAACAGTGACATTGGGGAGCGAATCTTGTTAACTTTTAATCGGCAGTCAAGGAGTCAGTTAAAAACCGTACACATTATCAAGATAAGTGATAATACAAGCCTATGGGGTCACTGATAATTATCAAACTTATAATTAACTTAGTATTGTTAAATTAATAATAAAATACATTGTACAGAACTGATACATTTATAAATGCATTATATTATTGTAAATGTGTATTTTATATCTTATTATATAAAAAATTTTTTTGTATTTTTTATTTTTCAGTAAATTAATATTTTTTTTTTCGATTTTTTCAATATCTGGGTCCCCTCGTACAGTTATCACGCCCCCCCAAGGGGGCGTCCCCTATTTGAAAACACTTTTACTACTATTTGTATCTTTGGGATTCGAGACCATTTACGTCCGGTTTTTTTCCCCTGGGGAGGGTTTGATTCATTTTATTTTCCCGAGTTAGGGCCGTCCCATTTGCAACTACAGACTCTGGACCGGTTCTGACAGATTCCTCTTGTGTTTGCTCACAACCAGGCCTAGTTTCGAGTTCCGGGTTTTCCCTGCTTCTATTTTTTTTTAATTGTTTTTAAAAAGTTTTTTAAATTTTTTTTAAAATGACCATAATCGGGGATCTTCAGGCGGTTGTCTTAATTTTCTCAGGAACGATTTTTTCATGCTGAGACATTCAATAAGAGGTTTTAGATGTCACAATCGGCTCACTTCATTTCTCGATACATTCTGATATCCCCCATGTTATTGGTCCTATTGTCCTGTGCGGGGGTGTTTAAATTTATTTAAATCGTGATTATTTTGGCTGGTCCAATTGACTGAAGGTTAGTATCGTTCAAATCTGCTCGTGACCGCCTTTCGCCCTTCACTCAGCTTGCCTTGCTAAAGATTTTTAGAAATATTTTAATCTTGCCTGGCCAAAGAAGTATAACTGCTTACGTGCGTACATAAGTATACACACACTTCTTTTTACTTTTCAGTTCGATTCACTATAAAAGCGTGTTTTTTAGTTTTTTTTAAAAAATTTTATAATTTATTTTTTTTATTTTGATCTACAATAAAAGCGTGTTTTTTTAGTTTTTTAAGGTACCATTTATTCATTGTTGAATGTATCCTTAATTTTGATATTTGGAGCCGAAATTACGTGGCTGCTCCAATG
Source organism: Trichonephila inaurata madagascariensis (assembly GCA_019973955.1). NCBI lineage: Eukaryota > Metazoa > Arthropoda > Arachnida > Araneae > Nephilidae > Trichonephila > Trichonephila inaurata. Next base: position 14,464 of record BMAV01010549.1, on the reverse strand, counting down.
GATATTAATTAATGGGTCTGGAAAAAGGGATTTATTTTTTCCGTCTATGGGGCTTTGAATGAGTCCCGTATTGCTTTATTTCAAAGATTCCGTCTCTATAGATACTGGTAAATTTAATAAAAGTGTATTAAAAAGAAATATTAAATTTCAATAAGATTATCACATTTTCAACGTATTGCTTTGTAAAAATAAAAAAAATATATATTCAGTAGTTAGAACATAAATTATTATTTTTTTACATGCACAAGTCTTTTATTTTCTGTTTACATTTTCAGAAACAATCGTTTATATTATGGTAAGAAATTGTTGAAGCACCCACTTTACCCTTTCTCACATAAGGAACACTTTTTTTTGTTTTATTTGTATTTTCCGCCAGCCTATTCGCTGTTTTTCGATTGCACTTTAATCTTTTAGTCGCTAAATCTGGAATTAGTCACCGAATCCGGAAATGACATGTGAAATTACTCGCCAAATTTGAAAATGGTATAGCAATAAGTCACCAAATATGGAAGTGGTATAATGAATTATTTGCCAAATCTGGAAATCGTTATTGCTGATGATCCTGACCAGGCCAATGGAACAAAATTATGAAATTTTATTATTGCTATCCGTCTTTGACAAGTGTGCAAAATTTCGAAGAAATCTGACGTTTTAAAGTGCGTAAAAATCGAGTTCAAGGTTCCGTTCCATACAAGTGAAACTTATAAAAGCGTGTTAAAAATGAGTTAAAATATGCAATACATTCATGTATAGGGTGTACCAAAATATCTTCCAAACTCTGAACAGACAGATTTCTAGTAGGAAATACATAAAAAATGCCAAAAAACTGTACCTTTACGTTCTATTGTTTACGAAAGAAAAACGGTAAACGATGGTGCATGATGATGCTTTAGAGCATTTTTGTGCTCCTGTACGTTATTGGTTGTACATCAGTTTTTCTCAAATTTTCCTTTTTCGACCCAATATTCAATCATAATTTTCATCGCGCCCCTGTCCATATAATAAAAATTAATTTAATTCTTGGTTTTTTTTTAAATTTTTTTTGGCGATTTGGCAATAATTTCAAAAACTACCAAAAAATTAGTATTTTTATTTTCAAGTTGAAACAAAATTAACCTACCCAGAGCTGTATTATTTTAGCTATAATTTAATCATTTTTAATGTACATGTGCTATATCTCTAACCTGCTTTCATCAATAGCAACTTGATTCTTAATGAGTATTATAATAATAACATTTTATATTTTTTACTCGATTGAAACATCTTTTTTAAAATTTTGCAGTCCTTTTTTTTTAAATTATTAACAGCTTTTAGCTGAACTTTACATGAAACAGTTAACACGCGATCACTCGCGCGGCGTGTTCTGTACACCCCCAGCAACAAGAAAATCCTCCTAGGATTCTAAAAGAATGCCCAAAAACCACTATTTTTTCTGTAGCTGCACATTTTTTGGTCATTTTAAATTTTTAACCTAATGCAATCCCTCTTTTTTCGAAAAGGGTTTGGGAAAGTAATTTAACAATTCAAAAGGTTTATGTGAGGGGGGTGGGAAAACCCCCGAAGAAAAGGGGCATATGTATGCAGTCTGCTCTGAATGTTTGGAAAAAAGATTAAAATTATTTTTTTATACTTTCTACTATCATTATCTCTTTAAATTTTAAAGTATATTTATTACTGGTATATACGTTTTTTTATATACTGGGTTTTTGAAAAAAAATAAAATTATGTGTTTTTAAAATGAAAATTTTTTTATGTTTAGTTTAAATTGGGACTAGTCTCATTTGCATGCAATAAAATTTAATAATTTTATTTTTTATAATTTAAAAAAAAACATCTACTTTATAAATATGTATCATAATGGCAATTTTATTTTCATTTAATTTATATACACGTGTTAAAAAATTTGGGGTGTTCTCTACACCCCTCAGTAACTGGCTTTTTAGCAAAACAGGCGTGGTGACCCGGGTTAAAAAATTCTTTTTGGGTTTGATTGAAAATCGTATGGGAGGGTTACAAGCACATTGACTGATTTTATCTCTTATGACCATGAACAGAAAAATTTATACTCCAATTTATTTTTCCAAATAGAAAGCTTTAATCCCTCGCATGTTTTAACAACTGTACTCCAGCAACGTTTCTTTCAAATGTCGACCCCAAAGTATAGCAAAAGTATCTCTTCAGCGTAGAATTTTATAAAATCTAATGTAAGTTTTGAAGAGAATTGCATTCCACAAATGCACACCTTCATCCTTCACAATTCAAAGTGTTACATTTAGTATACTTGAACTTTTTTATCCCCCTTCCCCGTTCTTCATACATTCAAAATCTTTTTTTATTTATAAAGATTTCGGTTTCTGGTTAAAATAAAGTAAATTCAACTCAAAGTAAATATACTTCATTAAAAATAAATATCTAATGTAATTCAAATTGGAAATAACGGTATAGGAATAATTTGAAAATTGTCAATCAAAACCCACCGAAAACTCTTTTAATATATATGGTTCTTTTAAAGATTCATTTCTAAGTTATAATATCTAAGAAATCTAAATATGGATTCGGAAATTTGGAACTTTGCTTTTCTTCCGAGTTGATTGTGTATCCGAAAAGATAGCTTGTGGGCAAAGAAAAATTAATTATGCTAAAATAGTGAATAAACAAAAATTACATTCAAAACTTCCTCCAAACTTGGTGTCAAAATGGATGCTCTACAAAAGCTCTTAAGTAATTATTCCACTTGAAATATTTAGAAGTTCCCTACGTGGTACTTTCCAGCTTTTTTAAATTTTCGATGTAAAAAAAACATGAATCAAAACCTAACAAAATTGAGTGGAACTTCCTTATACAGTAGAACGTCGTTTATTCGAACCTTTATTATCCGGAGCATCAAATATCCGAACCAGTTTTTTTTTTTTCAACTACTTGTACTTCAACTTTATAAAGATCAAGGGGCGACCACCCGGGATTCCCACTTTTCCCAAACGATCCCAGGATTCAAGAACGTGATGAAGAAGTTGTAGAAACCTAGATGGCATGCGATGCAGAAGACTGTGGACTTCAAATACTAAATAGTAACGAGATTGTGACTTCTGTGTAAGAAGAATCCGATTCTGTCGACGACAAAATGGATGAAGAGGAGGACAACAGCAACAACTAAATTGGAAAAGGGTTCATGGGAAAAGCTCACGCGTTTTTTTGCTTTTAAGGAAAAGCTATGGGTGGTACGAACAACAATCAGGTGCTGTCCCACTCAAAAAATGCTGCTTAAAAAGGTCGAGACCTTGCAGCGAAAACACTGGGGTGTGCAATGGTTTTCAGCGAAAAAAAAAAGTGATTATTTTCTACAATAAAAGGGGGTCGACATTTGTACCTATTTTGCTTTTTTTTTCAAAAAACGTTTCCCCCATGTGATGATTTTTTAATATTCGTATGGGCTCCGATTTCATATACTGCATGGATCGCATTCCCGTTTTCGGTTATCCGGGGCAATCCCGGGATCCAAAAGGGGTCCAGTCTCATGTGATTCAAATGAACGACGTTCTACTGTATTTGAAAGACGATTTTCCATGTAACAATACGCTCTTAAGCACAGGCAAAAAACTAGTAACACTGACAAAAAAAATTTAAAATTTTTACTTCATAACCCTGCTGTTCTGTCCGGGTCTATATGACCCGAAATAAAATTTATACGTTTCGGGGTAATAAGACCCCATGCAAACAAAAAAAAATTATTCTTACTCATACATGTTCACTTTTGTTTGGAATAAACTAAAAGAAAAGAATAACAATAATTTCTCAAATTTATACTTTTTCAAAACTTGTTTCATTGATGTATGTGTTAGGTCACATGATAAGGGACCACGTGCAAGGTCAAAAAGTTGATACGATTGACAGGGGCCCAAATCTACTTGCTTTTATTGCATTTTTTTCTTCAGTATTTCACTTTCTGATGTACAGTAAAAAAGGGGTCCTTTCCTCTAAATGGGGAGAAAAAATTGCAAATTGCATAAATTTGAGTTACGCTGATATAGCTAAAATAATACAGGCTTCCGACTGCGAAGAAGTATCAGAGAATGAAAATCATACAAGAGATGAAATTGAGAGTGAAAGTTCTGACAATGATTTTGATACCAATAATCAACGAATGAGATATAAAGATTGAATTCATTCCAAGAATCGTGAAAAAAAATGGAAGCTGAATCCACTGCCACATTCTTCTCAATCAACATCTACTAATACTATAAAAACTCTTCCAGGAGTCACAAGATAAGCAACGGCAAGAGTAACAGATATAAAACGTGCATTTGAGGTGGTATTCAATTCTACACTTGAAACCGAAATCATAAAAATGACTAAAATTAAAGGAGAAAAAGTTCATGAAAAAAGTGGAAAAATATCGAAAATAAAACTCTTCAAGCATATATTGGATTAATATTGTTAGGTGGTGTTTACAAATCATGTGGAGAATCAACAAAAATCTTATGGGGTAAGAAACAGGCAGAAATATATTTTGTGCGATTATGTCTCCCGAAACATTTGGCACCATATAGAGAGTTTTTCGTTTTGATAATAAGTTTACTCGTCAAGAAAGAAGAAAATTAGATACATTAGCTACAGTGTCAGATATCTGGGAAAACTGGGTAGAAATCGTACCAAAATTATATAATCCGAAGGAAAATATTACTGTAGATGAACAATTAGTAGAATTTCGTGGCCGATGTCTTTTCAAACAGTATACACCAATTAAGACATCTAAATATGGTCTTTATGTGACAGTAAAAATTCGTATGTACTGAAAACCCAAGTTCACACAGGAAAATCAAAGCCCGAAAAAAGTCAAGGAATCCGAGTAGTGTGTGATCTCACTTATGGGTATTCGGGGCACAATATTACATGCGATAATTTTTTCACTTCTTACAACTTAGGGCAATTTCTTCTTAAATGGAAAATGACTATACTTGACACCATTAGAAAAAATAAACCAGAACTTCCTGAAGAAATGCTAAATAAAGAAGCTCCCAGCTCATTATTTTATTTTACAGAAGATACAGCAGTTGTAAAGTACATCCCCCCCAAAAAAAAACAAGAATGTAATTCTTATGTGTGATTTTCATCGTGGCAAAGAAGTTAGCAACAGACTTGGCAAAAAAACTATTAATGATCTTACATTATACTTCAACTAAAGGGGCTGTAGATACTCTTGATCACCTTCTAAGCTCATACACTTGCAAAAGAAAAACAAATCGCTGGCCCATGATAATGAGCTATAACATTCTTCATACTTCTGCGTACAATGTATTCGTCATATGGACTTCAATACATAATGACTGGGAAGAAAGCAAATTGGCAGAATCACAGGCTGGGAAAATCACTCGTTTTTCCATACTTAGAAGCAAGGCCAAACGTACCAAGAAGGGTGGAAGAAGGAAAAAATAGTGAAACGAATAAAAGAGAAAGGGAACAAGTAATATAAAAAAAATTATAAAAACAATTACGTCAATTCTTACTTAGATCAACAAAGAAAAATTTTCTTTTAGCTACTTTTTATTAAATACTACAATTAATATAAATATGTATATACATTTGACAGAATCGCAATATTAAGTGGTAATTAATTTTTAATAATTATCATTAAAGTATCGTATTGTCATCCAAAACAATCGTGTATAGAAAATTTCTGTTCAACTGAATGCTTTAAAACGTGAGAAAAAAAATTTTTTAAAGTTTTGACCCATGTCGCTAAAAATGAAACCAACTTGACAGTATCTGTAATTCTTTAAATAATAAGTTTCAGTCAATTTATTTTAATTAATTATGATTAAATTATTGTATTTTTGCGCAAAACAATAGTGTATAGAAAATTTCAGCTCAAATGAGCGTTTTAAAATGTGAGAAATAAACCTTTTCAAGTTTTGACGCGTCGCCAAAAATAGTGCAAACGTGGCTGTATTTTTAATTATTTGAATAATTAGCTTTAATCAATTCATTTTTATTAATTATAATTAAATTACTGTATTGTCAACCAAAATAATCATGTATATAAAATTTCAGCTCAATTCAGCGCTTTGAAATGTATTTTTTTAACGATTGAAAATTCCTTGAAGATAAATAAATAAATACAGAGGGGTGTGAGCTAATTGTAGGAATTGAAAAAGTACCATCGGGATCTACTGAGAATACTTCATTGTGTGTCAAAGTCCACGGTACAATCTCCGCTCATCTAGCAATGACAGAAATACTAAAATGTTATGCTACAAGTGTAACAATCACATTTGCAAAACTCATGTAAGCTATTATTGTTAAAATTGTATTTAAAAAGAAGTTTTAATGTCGAATATTTTTCTGCTTTTTTATAGATGTTTTTTTTAAATTATTATTGTAAATATTAGTTTCAAATATTTTTCTGCTATTTTATGAATGATTTATATCATTAGATCCATTTTAACTTACTTTACTATTGTTTCAATAATTTCTTAAATGACAACCGTTATTTACGGCAAGAAAGATTAGTTTTCTAATCGGGTCATATTGACCCGAACACTGCATACGTGTAGTAAATACGAACAGAACAGCAGAGTTAAATGCATACATAATATTTCAATTAGATATACTATTCAGTGCATGGAAACGAATAAGAATAAACAATTGTTTATTATTTTTTTTAAAATGAATATGCTTGTTTGGGTGTTTTTAATACCAGTTTAAGAAGTATAGTTGCAAACAAATTACATTTAACTGTGGTACATTTTCACAATATACTTTTAAGTGTACTAGTTTCAGCAAAATCCTCCCCTTCTATTTTCTAGTATTTTCGTGTTGTATTTATACTAAGTGCTTCTTCACTTATCACAAACTATGACCCAAGGGTGAGTTAAAATGCACCAAGAGGAGAGATATATTCATAAAATCAACAGCTTTATTATGACTATCAAATAACTATATAAATTCAACATATGCTAGTAGAGCTTTTGGACTGACTTCTAACAAATATCTATAATAATCAATTCAATGCTTAGCTTGATGATTAGATCCCCGTCAGAAGTACTAAACAGTAAAACAAATGTATAACCATAGCCATACAGTTGTATAAAAATGTAAAAGATATAAATCAGCAAAGAAACAATTTCCCGCCTATACCACGAAGAAAATGCCGAATGAGAAGCATTAAAATATATAGACAAAATGCATCATCATTTAAAAACACTGAGATTAAATAATATCTCTTAAGAATTGAAAGTATGCGCGGAAGCAAAGAAAAAAAATATATCAGTATCCTTTCAGCGTGCTGGCAAGCCGATTACGGCCTTCTTTCGATGCAGGCAGGGCTGGCTTCAGCACTTTTGCCGCTCCAGACAAAAATAGAAAATGCCGCCCTCTCTCCAAAATAAAAAATTATAATTAAAAAGAAAAATTGTTCACATAATACACACCTCTAAAACTTGAATAGTTCTTGTGGACAAGAAACAGAGAGTAACAATATTATATAAATGTAATAATTCCAATAATTCAATCAGTAATAGCTCTTAAATTATTTAATGCCCAGTCCTTCAGAACAACCATGTAATTATTTTAATTGAATAACCGCCTACCGGTGACTTTTGAAACTATCTCCATCCACCTCCTAAAATCACGTGACGTCCCTCTGGATATAAATACCGAGATCTGGAAATCGCGCACCCTCTTCTGCTCTTTGCTCTTCGCTGTAAACATGTAGTCATCCGGCTGCCACGCTTTGTGTGTTTGTATATTCTCTTTGTCTGTGTCATGCCGTTCCAGTCTTATTGTTTGTAAGATGCCTATGTGTTTCAAGAAGTACAATAAATTGTAGTTAACAAATTACAGGATTGCGTTTTCGTAATACAGTATCAATCAGTCGCCACGCCCTACCTTGGTTCGCCAGATTAATAAAACCACTCGTCACGACAAATTATGTCACACAAAAAGTTTTTCCATTACATATTTGTATATATATATACATTAATTTAAGTCAAATACAAAAAAAATCAAATTAAGGACATAATTATATGTTATTATTTCAAAGACGTAAAATGTAAGAGAAAGAATCGCCAATTTCTTAAAAAATCTACTGTGGGATCACAAACCTTTACTTTAAATTATAGTGAATACACTCAAGACTTACCATTAAACATCTTCTGTGACTCTCTGTCTACATTAAACTCTTATTGTCTCTGTTTCCTTTTGGATAGCAGACTTCGGACATCGTTTGGTGAAAGGAATGTTCATCATAACCATACTCCGAGATGGAGAGAAAAATACTAGAGAAAGATGTGTAAACTTATCAAATTTCATGATTGAACATATACTCCTACCTCCAACTTTTAAGTTTCAACATAAAAGAACACTGACATTAAACATACAGAAATCAAAATAAGGAAGTAAGACACGTAAAAGGAAATATTAAATTCACACCCAATAATATTTCAAAAAATATATAAAAATTTTTGTAACAAAAGTATATTAATCAAATTCGATGCAAATGCCACCCTTAGAATTTGCCGCCCCGGGCAGGGGTCCGAATTATCCGGCCCTAGAGCCGTGCCTGGCACAGGGGCAAGGCAGTTAAAGTATCGGTTTGAAAACTTTCATTCGCCATGTCCCCACCTTTATGTATCTACCAGACATCATGGACCCCCAAAATATTGAACACCTCTCCCTGACTCTTAATACATAAATGAGTGATTTAAATGCAATCTTTACTGTATTGGCATGCTATGAATCCAGTTCTTAATTTTTGCACAAACGTTTCTACAATTTTTTGAAAATAATACGCTATAGTAATGTCTATGTAGTTACAAACAGTAAAAAGAAATAAATAAACCCCTGATTTAATATTTTTGATCGGAATACACATTCTAGCAGAGCTTTTTCTTTGAATACAATTTGGTGATGTAGTTTAGAATGGACATGTTTCAATTTTTCCATGAGGCCTTTCAGAATTTGTACAAGAGAAAATTCGTACCATTAAATAAGAGACTTTCGCAGAACCCAGGGTCCATGGACCTCAGTTTAATAATCACTGAGTTAAGGGTTTAAATAAGTTGTGCTTTGTCGTGAACTAAGCCAACGAATTTGTAGTTAAACCAGAGTGGCGCTGTGAGCGCATTCCTTTTTTTTTTGTTTTTACTTTTTGTCTGTAGTAGTAGTAGAGTCTGTATCAGTTATCTATTTTCCTTATACATTAAATCTTTTTTACATCAAAAAGGACTCTCATACTCTTGATTAAAAGTCTATTTAATCGAATCTTTTACGTCAGACCTCATCCCGGGCGTTAGAAACGGAAGAATAAGGTATGTGATACATTTATTCTTATATTAGAGTTTCGGAAATCAAAAATAAAATTTTTCACATGCTTCTTGTTCGAGTACTGTTCACAAAATTTTCGCTCTAATACAGGAAAAAATATCAGTAAGATGAAACACATTATGAGATAGTTTAAATGAGTCCACATTCATAAACTTAATAAATGCAACACTGATCTAATACCTATTCGAAATGAACACAAAAGTCGTCATGGTGTCTGACGAAACCCATTTTAGTGGCGCCTCTGGGGATGTTATATAACTTGTGGATTCATTTATCTGATCTCGGCTTTGTTCAATCATATTGACTCGCCGGGAGAATTATTTTTTCTCGACAGAATCCGAGCCAGCCCTGCACTTATTTAGATTTATATAACAATAAAATTATGGTACCGATTTTATCACTCAAGTAATTTTTCTTACTTAGTCAAGATGTGGGATAAATTCAGTGTTTTTAAATTGGTACCTCGTAAAACTAGCCATAATCGTGTAAAAGCACTTTAAAAAGAAATAAAATAACGTTACATGATACATGCAATTACAGACATTTCAAAATATAAAACCTATTTCTCTTTTTTGTCAGAAATATGATTACTAAAATGTATTACAATTTCCCATGAAAAAAATTAATTTTTACCTACAGAATAGATTTAAACTTGATTGTACTTTGATAAAAAAAAAGTGAAATGTGAAACAAAATTTCTGAATAATCCTACATTGCTATCTTCATTTTTTGACATTTCATATCATATTAAAAGCGGTTATAATATAAGTCCAATTGCTACTTTATTACTTTAACTGTCTATTTTATTCGTTTTCTCAGTGAAAATAAATTTTAAATTTCCATTTTTGTAAAATGGCAGAAATCTGGAAATATCAAAACCCATTTGACAATAAATTGATACGGCAATAATTTTGTATTTTACAGGCCTTCTAAATCGTTTATTAATGGAATTTTCCAAATTATCAACTCACAGAATGCATTTTACAAGAATATAACTTCATTACAATCTTATTAGCATGACGAGAGAGATTTCTAATATCTCAATAACATTTACAAAACTAAAACAAGCAAGAAGAATTGCTAATATCGTTCCACATTCCTGCCATTCAAAAATTGCCTTGTATCATCTATGTAAAGCATTTCTTGAAACTCAAATATATGTGCATGTTTAAAAGTAGTTTTTTTTTTTTCTTTTTTTTTAAATTTTTGCATGGAAGATATATAAATTCTTAGAATAAAATATAAATATTTAAATTATCTTCACTTTTCATTAAGTATTCATGATAATGTAACACACTACTTAAAGAGTAAGATATATTGATTTTCAAATTATATGTTTTCTTTAACAGTTGCAGCACAGCAAAAACCATAATATATATTAAAAGGAATAATTGTTCAAAGTAACATTCATTTTAGTAAGTAACAAAAAACAAATTTTTTCCAGAAATAGGAAGTGTATTCTAATTAAATATTAAAATCACATTGTATATATGTATGTATGTAACCATTCAAAACAATTTTCTTCAGTTCATTGGGGTTAAATCTACAGTTGTGGTAGAAATTGTGGACACTTTTAAAATTTTATGTTTTTTAAGTTTGTATGCTTATAGAAATATTTACTTTGTACAAAATGCAAAGTATTTTATATAATTTTAAAGAAACTGTAAAGCTAAAATCAATACAAAAAGAAAATTCAATATTTGCAAGGCAAAAAAAGGTTATGCTGCAATATATGTTGATATACATTAAATACTGTTATCAGGTTGCCTTTTCTCTTTATTACAGCTTCACATCGATATTTCATTTAGCTAAAATTAGTTTTAAGACCTTCCTTCGTTATTACATGAGGCTAGGAAACAAATATATCCTCAATTAGATCATTTTTATTGCAAGGGTATCTCATTCGGACAAGAGTTTTTAAACGCTGTCACAAGTTTTTGATAGGAGTAAGGTCAGGATTGTTTCCTCGTCAGATAACAATGATATTTAGTCAAAAAGCAATGGCATCAAATAAAAGAGTGGATTGGACACATATGTGACGAGAAAGTGATATTCCTATATTAAAATTACATAACAGGTGAGTAGTTTGTGACATCTCTCGCGTTCTTCTTCTAACATAACTCCTACGTTCTTTGACGGCCACGATTAATGGAAAAACTTTTCCAACCCAAATCAAGTAAAAGAATAGACAACAATACAAATAAGATAACCTTGAAAGGATAGAAAAGTTTAGTGAGCAAAGATGGCAATTTAGAAAGCTTAGTTCAAAAAAGGTAGAAGTGTAATTAGACGGCCTACCCAGGAATCACGGAGACGCTCACCCTCTCTAATCTATACAAGGTACATACTATTGCACTCGAGCTCATCAGTATACCTGAAAGTAACTGTATCATTGAGTCTTCAACCAAGGTAGGAGGATTATATTCTGAACGCTAGTAAATTATTGAATCGAGATTAGGTGGATCTAATTAGTTATATTGATAAGTGATCTAATTGCGCGATCTGATTTAATTAAATCGGTGTACTTTGGTTTATTCTCACTTAATATAAGTTTGTTCGTTATCTAAGTAATTTAAGTTAGATTCTTAATAAAAGTCATATTAAGAATTATAGAATGTCTCATCCTTCCGATAATCCCACACCTCTAACTTACGCGGAAACCCCAAGACATAGCTGTCGACAGATGGCCATGTCGCAAGTTCAGTGACTACATATGCAGACTGAAAGTTTTCTTTATGATGTCAGGAGACAAATTTAATGAAAAAGGCAGGAAAAGGCCGAAAATGGTGCACCACATCTGTGAATGACAGTAAAACAGAAATATTATGTTTCAGAGATAAAATAATTTCATGGACATCCATCAGAAGTGATTTGAGTGATGCTGGTGTTTCTGTGAGTTCAAAAACAATCAGAAGTAAAATAGCAGATGTAAGACTAAAAGATAGAATTCCACGAAAAAAGCCATATATTGATTTACTGCTGCGTAAAAGGGACAACAGTGGGTAATGGAACACATTAACTGGAAAATGATTAGTGGTCACAAGTCAAATAGAGGGACGAAACTAAAATGTCGTTATTTGGTAGGGATAGCTTAAATTTGTAAGACGCAGAATTGCAGTAATGCTGGATCCTGACTGCATAGAGGCCATTGTGAAGTACCCACATAGTTTTATCATTTAGTCATGCATATCTGGAGATGGTATTGGTCGCCTTCATATCATAGATGTGACACTGAATGTCATAAAATACATTGGCACCATTCTATAACCCAAACTTCTGCCTTTCTTCACGGATCTATTTACCAAGAATGCTTCATTTATTTTTCAGCAAGATTCTTCTCCATGCCACACAGAAAAGTAATGCAAAGACTGCAACCATTTTAAGATCACTGAGTTGTCGTTCTGACCAGGAAACAGTTTTGACTTCTATCCTATTGAAAACGTGGTACTGTTGAAACCTCTTGCCCTAATGAGGTACCCATGAAATAAAACCTTAAGTATAACCTTTTTTTGCCATGCAAATATTTGAATTTTGTTTTTTGTATTGAATTTAGTATTAAATTCTCTTTAAAATGATATAAAATACTTTGCATTTTTTACAACGAAAAATTTTCTATAAGCATACAAACTTAAGAAACATAACACTTTAAAAAAAAGTGTCCACAATTTCGGCCACCACTGTACATATATATATAAGCTCTTTAATACGCCGTGACACTTAATTCCTTTTATTTGCTCATCTAGCAAGAAACATAGTTTTAATTGCAATTACACCTTTGAAAAACGCACCATGTCATTAATTTCAGTGTCTAATTGATATAATGTTGCATTAGCAACCGAATCTGACCAATCAGAGAGCTTAAAACCAGAAATTATATGAATAGCGAAAGCTCTTTAACTTCGGAAATATGAGATCTAAGATTATATTCTTTGAAACAAAAATAAAAAACACACCTTTGTCCAACGTAAAATTTTGCGTGGAGCGTTCGTTTGTGAAATGCAGTTGCTCCCGAACTTATGATCTTGGGCCTCCTTTTTATACTAAAACCTAGGTCAAGGTCCTCTGTGCAATAACTGTATTTCATTGCATAATTGAAAGATTATCAATTTAATTTTCGCATCCTTAATGGCAAATGTAGACAAAAATAATGGAGAAACAAACTTTGCTTTATAGGAAGTAGTAAGTATTCAAAGTATTAAAGAGTAAGTAGCATTAAATTAATTTGTATTAAATTATAGAAACATATTTTTTGTTCAATGAGAGGAGTAAGCCAATGGGATAGTTATCTTCCTACAATGCAAACAATTATAATTATTTCTGTTCAAACTAAGGAAAATTTGTTATATTAATATTACATCTCAAGATTATGCACAGAACACAACTCTTCACCAGACTCACAAATATTTCAATACTGCCATATTTTAGACAAATCATTGCATGTATCGGTGAGATTTTTTTCCTTCCTATTTAAACCTGAATAGTTGGTCGCACTCATGATTGGTGCAACAGAAGGCAAGTTGAAGAACACATGCTGGGAACAGGAATAACGCATAGACATTATTAGAGCTACCTAGAAGGTACACGTTGGAATTAACTGAGGTAAATTGTCTTATAAAAAATTCATAACAGTATCATTATATATCCGAACAAATATATGTTTAATTACAACAGTTTGAGCTAAAAGTGAATCAACTAGTATCAGCAAAAAAAGGGCTCAAGACTATTGCTAAATACCCACCACATGATTTTGTGTTTGCCTATACAGACGATTCTTCTGATGAAAGATTGATTGATTGAATATTAACGTCGCACTGTTCAGCTACACGAGGGCTTTTGGCGACGGACCACATAATTTTGAACCATGGTCAAGTGACGTGGACGACACCTGAGCTGGCACCCCTCTCTAACTACCACACCACACCAACGGAGGACGTTTCAGCTCTCGACAGATTTAACGTGCATCGCTGCCCTACACGGCGGATCTTTAGTGGTACTAGGCTCGAACTCGTGACAAATTCTTCTGATGAAACATTCTCGAATAGAGGTTTGGGAGTATTTATGACCACCCCAAGTGATTAAACTCCCAAAGGTGGGCGGTGCGGTGCCATTGCCTCTTGCTTCCGGAACTCCCGGGGGATAATTT
>BMAV01010546.1:0-121371 GCA_019973955.1 Trichonephila inaurata madagascariensis | reverse complement strand
TTCTACATTTTTTAAATTTTGATGCAAAAAAAAAAAAATAAACTGAAGAAATATAAGAACTATTCTTCTATGAATATTTTCAAACCATGTATTCTTATTTTAAATACGTCTCTTGAAAAAATTTATCAGTGTCTGTTTTTATGTAAAATAATAATTTTTCTGCAATTTGTATAATACTTTTACTTCCATCTAACTAAAATAGAATTTAAAAGTTTTTTACAGTTCAGTGAGCAGTTTACCAAATTTGAAAAATCTTTCCATTTTTAGAATGCGTGTCATTGTGTTTCTACGGTCTTTTAAATCTTTAGAACTGATACTCGACTTTATTTTACGTTTTGTATTTAATAGATTTGGAAAGCAATATTAGAGCAATACTTTTTTAAAAAAACCAAGGCTTGAATTTTTCCACTGAAACAATTCAAAACTGATTCCAATTTTGTTAAGCAAGTCAAATCGATGTTTAAATGTTATCTGTGATTGGTTCAGAGTGATGATATTTATAAAAGTTCGATTAAAAATCCCTATTCGTCTAATATTTAGTTTACTACAATCTCTCTCATAGAAAGCACTAAACATTTACTCTCGTAAGAAAAACACATAGTTTATACAACCTATAAAATTTTGAGAAGCTGTATAACACAATAAAGAAAAATGTCCTGATTTAAAAACCCAAAACAATAAAATTTTTTTTCAAGTCAATTTATTGATAGAAAAATTTTATTTTAATTAATTAAATTTAATTAATGAATTAATATTTGAAAAAACTGTATTAACATGTCATCCACTACAAATTTGAAAAATATTGGGTTTTGGGAAAGAAACTTTTTTCCCAAGAGGATTTAATTGTTTTTTTACACCCAACTTTACATTTTGCCTATAATTTTTTATTTGCTTTGAGAGCTCATATACAAGGCTTGTTGGTGAAAATTCCAAATTTTACGCGTAGTGTTTGGTTGGGCCCCTTTTTAAAAATGGGGGTAAAGCAGCATTTTCGCATATCTTACTGTTTTTCTACAGAAAGGGGAAAAAAAGCTTTTGCCAGAAAAATTGACCATGATGGAAAGGTGTTGACAGTACGCCAGTGCCGAACTGGTTCGCAAATTTCGATCCGGGAATTTTTTGTCAAAATGCACCACGTTCGTGAAGGCCAGTTGAAACTGTAAAGGGGATAAAAGCATTGTTATGCGAACCGGCGAATAACAACACTTGAGATCGGATTAAGGTTAAATTTATCAAATTCAACAGTTTATGCCACTTGAAAGGCCTGGATTATCCTCTCCGCATTGACGTCTGCGATTCGCTTCTCAAACGTCACAAAAATGATCCGTTTTGGAAGCGCATCATCACTGGGGACGAAACACGGGTTGTATACGACAACGTCAAACGCAAGAGGTCATGGAGCAAAAGATGAACCCGGCTCAAACCTTTTCCCCAAAAGCCGATATTCACCAAAAAGGTGATACTGTCTGTTTGATGGGTTTTTAAAGGAATCTTTTTAGCTTTTACCGGATAACACAACGATTAATTCGGAATTTACTGTCATCAGCTGGACAAACTGAATGATACATTTCCCAACAGAAAGGTCAGAACTAATCAACAGGAAAGGTGAGTGTTTCCCCAAAACAACGCGAAAACCTCACACAAGTTTGGTCACTGCCAAAAGCTTTTACAGCTTGAATGAAATACAATGCTACATCCACCATATTCTACAGCCCTGGCACCATCAGATTATTTTTTTTCCGGTCACTCCAAAATTTTTTAGGACGGAAAAACCTTCACTTCAAAATGAGGAGGTCAAAACCACCTCGTCAGTTTCTTGCCAGAAAAAAGACCAAAAATTTTATGAGAGTGAAATTATGCTACATCCAGAAAGATGGCAAAAGGTGTTGGACTAGAGCGGCCAATATATAATTTAATAAAGTATTTGTTTACTTTACGAAATCTGTCTTTCATTTCCACAAAAAAACGAAATTACTTTCCGAACAACCCAATATATTTAAAGCCATGAAAAAATTCTATAGAAAAAGCTACTGGCACCAATCTGTCGGTTCTAGCGCTAACATCCTCAGAAATAACACAGAATAAAATTTGATTAATATGAATTAATATTTATGAAAACTGTATTAACATCAAGTACCATCTCCAATACAAGTTTTAAAAAAATGTATTTGAACTTCAGTGGATGAATGAAAAGTATTTTATTAACGATTGAAAATTTAAATAATATATATATATAGGGAGAGAGGGAACTATTAGTAGAGAGAGGAATTGAAAAATACATCTTTGTTTTCAGACAAAATCTGACCTTAGAAATAAACTATTCATTTCACTTCGGAAACACATGGCGGGTTTTGAAGGGTTTCAGAATCTCACGATTGCTTTGATAAATATTTAATAATTAATTGTTGCAATAACATTAAAATTGCACACAAATACAATTAATTGTATTTTTGTGCAATTTTAATGTTATTAGCACCTGTTCATTAAATACATCTACTATGAAATGTATATCCATCGAAACATATCCTAATTTTATGTTTAAAGCAAAAAAATTAAATTTTAATTATTAAAATATTCAAATTTATTTTTTATAATATTGTACACATGTATTTTTTTATTCATTAAATGAAAGTAAAGGAAGAAAATGAAAATGCATGATATTGAAAATAAGAGTTTTGTTTTATATAAAGGGGGAGAGAACCATTTTATGTCTGAGTTTCACTTAATATTAAAGTTAGTTACTATGCAAAATATCAGCTGTAAATACACGCTTTAAAAATTAATCAAGAGATTAAGATAATAATAAGCATAAGGAGGTACATATTAATTGATAAAATTAGGAGCTTAAATAAAACATATCAATATTTTCCATTGACGTATTTAAAAACTTGTAAGGCATTAAACGTAAATAAAGTATTAACTACATTTAAAGTCGATGCGAATAACGAACAAGTTACTTTAAATGTCTTACAGCCATATAAAAGAAAAAATAATTATCTTCAAGATAAAAGAAATGTGGAAAAGACTCTTAATGGCACATACGACAGGATTAAGTGAAATTAAAAATTAAACGTTACGGTCTCTATAATAAGTACTTTTTAGAGACAAAAATGTTTTAATTATCGGATAATTTAAATTATATGGCTTTTATTTAAATCATAGTTGCTAAATATACTTAATAATGGAGTCCATTGTTGGAATAAACAGAAGGGCGTGAAATTGCAAAACGGATCTGTTTATCAATGAAAAATATTACCTTAAAACAATGTAAAAAAAGAGCTAACAATAAAGGATACATCTAATAGCTAAGAATTACTCTTTACTATTTAATACTTTAAAAACTTAACATATTTTAATTAAGAGTAAAGAGAAAGTATTGAACATACACTTCGAAATCTAAGATAACTATCATACTTTCGTAAAAAGTTTTGAATTTAATCGAAAAAAAACATATTTTAACTAAAAACATGTCGCTAATTTATCTTCTATGTGAAAAACGGAAACACGTAACTTCGTTCTCAATACTAAATGTAATGATACCATATAGTATGATCAGTGAAGCCCCTTGGCACCCTCTTAATTTCGGAACCGCAGCTGCTATATTCATAAAAGCGGTATCTAGGCAAAGTAGCCATGCTCTACTGAATAAAACCATCTACTATATGCTATCTGATCGAAAACTGAGGAATTCGCATTTCAGTCTCGAAAACGTTTCGCGATAGTAAAAAAAAGAAATTTTCAAAGTTGTAGAGCATCATAGATTTAGTACGAAAAAACCTTGTGGGAATAGAACGGCTAAACCACGCATTTGCTTTACCGTGATTTCCAACACTATGACGCAGGAAAACGATATCAGAAAGAAAAAGTATCTTTTCACAAGAATATACCTTTATTTGAGGTATTTGAGATGTTCAAATTTCTCACCATCAGAGGCAATGCACATTTGGATCATGATTTGAATGTCATATTGCACACGCTGGAGCATAGAGTGTTACACGTTGGCCACAGCATCCGTTATGCAGCATCTAAAGTACTGTAATATTTACGGAGGGGACGAATATACCTGCGGTTTCAGGTATCCCCACAGGATAAAGCTCAATGGAGGTAGATCAGACGAATGTGGAGGATAATATTTGTGTGTGACACTGCCATACCCAATTATTTGTCTAACATGACGACAAGCCTGCTCACAAGACATCTCCAGTGAATCAGTACCTCGTCAAGGAATTCAAGAGCCATAGAATTGTGCATGGCAATGTCGAAAATTGACCTACACGTTCTCCTGATCTGACTTAATTTGACTTTCTCCTATGGGGATATCTGAAGCTGCAGGTGTATGCGATCTCTCCACAAACATTGCAGGACCTAAAAAGACCCAATATGAACGCTTATGCCAACGTGTCACGCTGTATGCTAAAAAGTATGTATTGTGACAATCAAACGCGGATCTAAATGTGCATTGTAGGTGACGGTGAGATGTCTGAACATCTCAAATGACGTATTCATATGAATAAATGAATGATATATTCATATATGACTATGAATGATACATTCATGACTATGAATGATACATTCATATGACTATGAATGATATATTCATATGACTATGAATGATACATTCATATGACTAGTTGTTTTTTCTCATATCATTTTTTTTTACTTGACAGCGCAGGAAATCACGAGAAAAAAATGCGTTATTGAGCGGTTCTATTATTTGTCTCAATTCCCACAGTATCGCTTTTCGTACTAAATCTATGATGCTGTACATTTTTTTAAATCCCTTTTTTCTCATTCTCGTTCCATTTTCGAGATAGGAATGTTAACTCCACAGTTTTCCATCAGGTGGCGTCATATGTGGTTGTCTTCAATGGGACATGGATACTTTACTATAGGCATACACCCCTTTAATGAATTTAGCAGCAGACATTCTGAAATTAAGATGGTGGTGGCACGGGAATTTAGTAGTCATATTGTATTATCATGCTTTTGCTAAAGAATTTATTTTTCATGCCCAATGCTCAAGTGAGGTTTCTTTATAGGCATGGAAACAATGTATTTCTTATAAAATAATTTACTTTAAGAAATTCAATTTTATAAAATTAAATAATTTTTGCTGTACGAAAATTTCTAAAATGAACATCACACTGATATTCATCTATTTTATATGGGTATTACTTTTTCAGTAGGAAAAAATGATAATCTCATGTAACAACAATGCGTGAAAATTTTATGAATACCAACATTAGGAAATTTTTAAAATTATATGGAATCAATTAATATATTGTTAAAATTTTAATATTATGTTACTTTCATTCGGAGTATTGAGGTACTAACTTCAGAAAGCTTATGAAGTTTGCTTAGAATTTGTTTTTGTTGTGTTGTTATATTTGATGTCTTAACAAAGGAACTGGTGTTTTTAATTGACATCTTGTTTCATTAATAAGTTAAAATTTCATTAAACATATGTATAGTAATGATTTAATTAATTCGTTTCAATATACTTCAATATCATTTCTCATTTACAATTCACATAAGAGATTTCATACGGTACATAAAAATATATACAATTCTTCGTTCTGCCTTTATGTAATGAAATTTTATAAGTAGTTATTCCTTTTAACAAATTCTCATTGTAATTGAAAAATACTTCTATGGGAATTTTTCCAATTTATTAACATGTCCAATACATATGTGCCACTTAATCAAACACTCTAAATAGTTTCATAGGAATTAACTATATGTATTTTAAATAATGTGAGCTTGTGTGGTTAGCTTAAAAACAATTTCCAATAAAGAAAGCGATAAAATAACGGAGAGCAGTTTAAGAGTGCCTTCTTTAAAATTTTTCAGGAAACGCAAAGTGATTTAAAAAATATTTTTGAATGTTAAGCAGTATTTGTTAATTCCTTATTATTTAGCCTTGTTAATAGTTTATGTGAACGTCAGCTGAAGTAGCATCGAATTTTGATACGCGTAATGAACGAAGAGTAATGATCGTCTAATGATATGAAGATTGTTAAGGCTTAATACGTCTCATTAAATCTATGAAATATGATGGAAACTTGGTTGTATTTTCAGAACAGCAATTTTGCAGATATGTCTAAATCAAAATATTTTCATAGAGTAGTTAATGATAGGATTAATAGAAACACAATTTTTTTTAAATGGTATCGATTCAGAGACTTTATTTATTTTTTTATTCTCCTTTAAAAAGCATAAATAATTTGCGCAGAAATAAATTAAATTCGCATAGTGTTCCAAAATACATTAATAATTAATATACTAAAATGACAAAACAACAGTTGTTCAATTTTCTAAGAGTTGCCCAAATAAAAAATGGACAAGTTAAAAAAAAAGAATGATGCTATTAGAAATTAAAAGAAAACCCCAGGGGCTATAACACAAGTCCCATCTTTTCACCGCTTTCCTTCACTCTAGAAAGAACGTAGTCAATTCTTAAAGAAGTTCAGCTCAACTACTTTCACTTCACCGTTCAAATAGAAACGCAATACTGTCTTAAGGGTGATAAATTCGCACTGTACGGTGGGTATTCGAACATTTCCGAGTGGATTTTTTTAAAAAATGCCCTCGGAAATGTTATGGAGACGTGTGGGTGGACATTGTCATGGAGATCCGATAGCTGTAATGGCCTCTCACCTGGGGAAGCCATCTCTTCCTCTACTCGACCTAAATTTGTAGAAGGTAAAGACTGATGACCCAAACTAGCCATGAGAAACTTGGTTAATTTGGTATATTACCAAATATAATAATCTAGGAAAAGCCAACTTTAGAGGGAAATTCTAGAGTGATATAACGATAGCTCAAAACCCTATTAGAATAATCGCATGAAATCCTAATAGCTTAACTTTACTCAAAGTTATCTTAAGAATCCTAACTTCCTTAATTTATTTTGATAACTAAAGCCCGTCCTATAATCACGCGTCTAAATTCCGATCCATTACCGTAACAGCACATCTTTCCTCAACTCGGCTTATTTTCCTTCTTCTTTCGATTACTACACTTCCACTGTATATATACTAGCTAATCTGTATATCAAGGTTTATTTTTGAGAGGGATAGCTGTGAAATAACTCAATTGCTGGCACCAAAGATTCCACAACAGGATTAATAGAAAATCACGTAAAGCCCCGTCACTTAGAGTTTGCTATCCTTTTTGAAAGCGTTTACACCAACTGTTCCAAGATATTCTACCAAAACAGCACGAACCATAGCTTGCCACTATTCGTTGATAGATGTCCGCATTAAACTAACCTCCATCAATCAGAAAGTGTACTACCACACGCTGTTCCCATCTTGACGCATACTTATACGGCACGACTTTACTTTCGATTAATTTCCTCTACCACTAACAGGCTTCACTGTTAAACATCGTATGCGGTGTACACTTACTACCGTCCTTTGTGTCCCTGTTTGGTCTAAAGACCCGCCGTGTAGGGCAGCGATGCACGTTAAATCTGTCGAGAGCTGAAACTTCCTCCCTTGGTGTGGTGTGGTAGTTAGAAGAGGGGGTGCCAGCTCAGGTGTCGTTCACGTCACTTGACCATGGTTCAAAATTACGTGGTCCGTCGCCAAAAGCCCTCGTGTAGCTGAACAGTGCGACGTTAAAATTCAATCAATCAATCAGTCCCTGTTTGGTGACTCTTTTATAGCTGTACTCATTCTAACGCAATCGCATAAATCTATTTTTCATTTCGTCAACCTTTATATGTATTGAGTAGAATATGTGAAATAGCATTTAACCCTTTATCTACCGACGGTAATTATAAGTAACGCTCACTTTAAAATTTCACAGAATAACCATTTTTACGAGTATTCTGAAGATACTTAGCAGAAGTATATTTGAAATCCACTCTTCCAAGACATACGGCAGCACGGTTCTATGAGTATTTTAGCGGGGAAGGCGAATAGTTTTATAACAGAAATTGCGTTTTCAGCTGACGGCGTTTTCAGCGGATTGCGAAGATTATCATTTTCGTCCCGAAAAAATAGTTTATGTCAAAATTTAAATGCCTTATTTTTTTGTATGTTAATAAAGACCTTAGAAAGCGATTTGACTATTTATTTTTAGTGAACAGTGTGTATATAGTTAATTTTACAGTTGAATGTCTTTAATTAATTAATTAGCTGTAACGAATTAAAAGTCCCAATGTTGAGTATTTTTTCATGTATATCCCTAAATTTTCAATGTAATGATCCAAAAAATATTGCATGAAAAAAAACTGCAGTAAATCATTATGCGTAGATAAAAGGTTAAATACTATATGAAATACACTATCACGCATACCATTTTGGAAATCATTGTATAAATAAAAATATTTTGTTAAAAAAATGATGCGTTTATGTATTAAATATGTTTCTGAAAAATGTATTTAAATTGAAAAAATTGCAACAAATAGTATTTATTACATTACACGTGACCGTATTTTTGATAAGTCTTTCAAATGAAATTATGGAGAATTAAAGAATAATCATTTAGAAGAAAATTAAATGATAATCATTTAATAAAAAAAAGCTATACTATAATTCATTTAGAAAAAGTACTAAACTAAAAGAAACTTATCATTCTAGTAAATTATGGATAAGAAAAATTGTGTCAGAGGGGGAGGAACGATTAAGATAAATAACTTGATGTGACTGATGTAAATTGCATCCATGGGAGTCGTAAAAGATTCAAGTTTAAAATAAATGAATCAATTTTTGAATTCTGCAATTTTATCTCATACATGGAAACATTTTTAAATAGTTTTTATTTTGTACAAGATGCTATGGATATAATATTTTTATATCATTCTAATTTCTGCTAAGGCTTCTTCTGATTAACTTAATTTCGGATTCTGCCTTGTAAAAAGCCTAGAATTCCATTATTATTAAAGATAGTATTTAAATATTTAAAAGATGAATTTAATTCAGTGCTTCTCAAACTTTCAACACTTACGACCCAATATTCAATCATACTTTCCATCGCGCCCCCTCCATAAAATAACAATATATTAAATTAAATAATACTACTCTTTGAAGCAGACCCACAATACGAATTTAATCTCTTAAGTGCGACCGACGTATACAAACGTCTCGCTTAGCCAGTGCGTTAATTGCTCCAGACGTATATATACGTCTTTCCAAGTACGATGTTTTCTGTAAACCGTGATCTTTTAAATTATTCCGAAGGCTTTCGAAGGCAATAAAATGACCTTGAAAATGTTCACGAAGAATTTACTTATTTCAGAAGATTTGCTTATTTATTCATTTTCTACCCCCATCCCTCCTTAATGCAAACGTGTTAAACGATGGCATTAGAAAACTATCACGTAATTTTTAATCAGCATTTAAGGGATTAATTATAAACTGGACAAAAATTAACAAGATGTGTCCATTTTTGCATATAACTTAATATATGACAAGCCCATGGGCTTGTTCTTAACTTAGTATTGTAATAAAATAATTATATAAAATATATCATGCAGTACTGATACATAAATATTTTATATCCATGTAAATGTGTATTTTATTTTTTATTGTGTCAGAATGTAATTTCTTTGTTTACTTTGAGTTAATTAGTAATTTTTTTAAATTGTCTTATGTTTTTGACTTTACAATGTGCTCGCGCCCCCCTCGCAGGGTTATCATGCCCCCCTAGGGAGGCGCGCCCCACAGTTTGAGAAACTGATGTAATTGGTATTGCTGTGGCTTTTGGATGAAAATTAATGGTTAAAATACTTTTTAGTGTGCTGAAGTACTGAAAACTTGTTAGGTTGTAGAATCTTTAATGTGCTGAAGTACTGAAAACTTGTTAGGTAGCAGAATCGAATAGAGAAATGGAGATTAATTAATATTAATAACAGCGATCTTGTTAGATAAACAATTGCTCCACTTATGTCAATGCGCTGTGAATAGGATTGATTCCTTAATATTCGGATGTTGTATTGAATATAGAATGGATACTTTTTAGGATAATTTTAGTGTGCGTAGTTCTATTCATAAATCGCAAACCCCGAGTAAGTATTGTGTGTGATGTAGAAATTTCTATTTTAAAATCACATTACCTTGAGTAAGGATTATATGTCATATAACAAAAAAAATACACAATAATGCATTTTTATATGTTGTTTTTTTTTTATCTAAATCACACAGTGCTTCTCAAACTTTCGATTCTTGCGACCCAATTTTCAGTCATAATTTCCATCGCACCCCCCTTTCTCCATACAATAACAATACATTGAATTCAGTAATGCTATGCATTGATGCTAAAGCTACGACTTTAACCTCTTAAGTCCCACCGACGTATATAAACATCTTGGTCAGTCAATTTATTAATTGGTCAGGACGTATATATACGTCTTTCCGAAGTACGATTTTTTCTGTGAACTTCTATCCATAGAAATATTCCGAAAGCTTTGTAATACAATAAAACTTGACAGTGTTTGCGAAGGATTTACGCGTATTCCTCTTTTATCCCCCCCTCTTCCAATACATCTCATACGCGTGACATTGTCGAGTGAACCGTATAACTTTTAATCTCGGCAGTTAATAGATTCATTATAAACCGTACAAATTTCAAGATAAGTGTTAATTTTTGTATATAATTGTATATATGACAAGCCCACATGGAGTCACTGGTAATTATTAAGCTTGCTCTTAAGTTAATATTGTTCAATTACTTATAAAATACATTGTGAAGTACTGATACATTTATACGTGTATTATATTAGGATAAATGTGTGTTTTATTTCTTATTATGGCAGAATGTATTTTGTTTGTTTACGTTCAGCAAATTAATAATTTTTTAAAATAATCTTTTGTTTTCGACTTTTTAATATCCTTGCGCCCCCCTTGTAAAGTTATCACCCCCCTAGGGGGCGCTCCCCACAGTTTGAGAAACGCTGATCTAAATAAATCTTTTTAAACCAAAGGGGAAAAAAAGTTACCTCCCATTATTACTTTTTATCATATAATGCAACAGGTGCTCCAAAAAGGATGATCGATTATTATATTTAAATTTCATTTTAAAGAAATGAACCATTTTGTCAAGTGCTGCCATCTGTTAAAATGCTTAATATTCTACAAATTTCTCATGTTTGGTTATTACATACAGCTATTTTTTCATTTAAATCGATTAGACCCTATCAGCAATAATTAATCACGGCAGAACTGTTTTTCCTTTGAGATTCCAGGGCAGTATTTAGTAAACGCAGCCCATTGTTGTTTTGATCTCTATCCAAATGAACTTATTCAAATTTCTGGATTATGTAAAGAGAAAAAGACTTGGTAAAGCATGCAACGGGTTATCTTTGTGCATTTCAACTAATCCTCAAGGGAAAAACCTTTTAATGAGTTGTTTGATTTTTGAGAACCTCTTTCTTTGAAGGAACCGTTCTGCATGTAAATGAGTCTTACAGTTTAATGTTAAGTGACACGATTTCGCGGATTAAGTTGATAGGAAAATCTTTGATAGTGTTAGTTTGAATTATATCTGGAAGAGAGAGGTACTTCGTAAAATATCAAGATATCTTGCTATAAGACTCGTAGTCTTACTATCATTTTTAAGAGCTCTACAAGTTTTTGTATCTAATGCGTCTGTTATGATATTCAAATAAGTAATATTTGTTAGGGTTAACTTGCCCCCATTCACAATTTGCAACTATACTAGACTTTAATACATTAAAATTAAATGAAAATTTATTTAAATAAAAGTTGCTGATTTACAATATGTCTCTTCCTTTGAATGCCACTAACGTGAACTCAGATTTGACAAAATTGCGAAAAACTGTAGGGTCCGTTACCAAGAATTTGCTAAGCATTTTAGTATGATGTGCTAGACGCTTAGAGGAAAGTTAAATAAAATCCCCATAGCAATGTTTAATTTATGCAAGTTTAAGTATTCTGACCAACAGAAGCATTTTCTTGATCAGACAGAAAAAAACAGAATATGACTGAAGTTTTTTTTCTTCTTCTTTAATATTTCGTTTAATAGCAAAGCAATCTTGAATCGCAAAATAAGGACTCAAAGTTGGCTTTGAGATATTTTGATAGAACAAATATAAATAAACTGTGGGAAAAAACATCCACAATAAAGGGGAAAAGTATTTTTTTATATAATGCGTTTATCAATTATAAGATAAATATTACATTACAAAAACCTAAGGGATATATTTTCATACATAAAAATAGTTACATGTGTGAAAATTTGCTTAATTGTATAAGATAAATATTCGTTTCTATATTAAATCTAATTTTCATCAAGTTCATTATAAACAGTGTAAAAAATTACGTACTAGTGTCCTCTGACTTGTTTAATTTAATCTTTTTAAATGTCATTTTTATTATGTTTATTTGTTTTATGTAAATGAGTTTTAGACCTCTACATTATATATTTTTGCGATCTTGAGAAATATTTTACATTGATATTCCATTGTACAAGGAACTTTGAATTGATATCTTCTTTTAAATATATGATTATAGTGCTAAAGAGATACTAAACAGAAACAAATACCTTGGAATGGAAAAATTGAGCTTTTTATTTATTACACTTTTATAGTTTCTTCTTAAATACTGTTTCAGTGAAACAAATAGGATGAAGAAGAATTAAAGTAAATTTCATTCTTTCATTCCTTAATTTGATTTATCCAATGATTGATGTTTAAAGACTCCACTTAAATTCTGGTATGATGGCGTAGAACTGACCAAATAAATATACATTTTTTTAAAAAATACAGGGAATCTACATATATGTATGTTTCGCATACAATACATTGCTATATGAAAAAGCAAAAAAAGGCTTAAAGTAAAAAAATACATCAAGTGAAAAACAAATGGCAATCTCAAAAACTTTAATAACATTTATGATAAGTTATTTGATGCACATATGGATTTACATTTTTACAGAAAAATATGTATAAATATTCATATGGTAATAAAGAGTATGAATTTAGCACAGAAATGCATGCAGAGGTTTAAATATGACTGACTTTTCAATCACACATGCGTCTGACTGAATTGAACAACACCAACTGGGAATAAAGATCCAGAAGAATCACATTTAAAGAGTCAAAAACATTTACATGCAATACATTTGGTCCGTATAATTTCACAATCGGCTGCACATGTAACGTGGCGGTTGAAAATGATTATTATTCGCCCTTGGTAGAGGCAATGTCACCCGACAAGATCGAGATCTTGTTGAACAGGTAAAAGTAGTCGTTTTTGGAATCTTTGGTCGATCTTTGCGCCATATTGATCTTCGAAAACCACGTTTGGGGAAGCACATCACTGTTCGGAAATAATCTCGAAACCTGGAAGAAAGGAATATGTTAAGAGGTGTATTCATAGACATGGAATTTTTTGCTAGTCAATTAAGTAATTGTAGTAATGTGATAATAATAGATGTAAAAGTAGGTAACATTTTTTTAACGTCAAACATTTATTAGCTCAATTTCGGCAGTTGAACTGACATTGTGAAGTATTTAGGAAGCTCAAAATCTTTGATGAGCATGAAGTTTAAAAAAAAGTACGAAAATTTGTTAAATTATATTTTTTTTAAAAAAATTATGAATGTGTTCCGTTTTTAATAAAATCACTATTTAATCAGTAAAAAATAAATAAATGTTATTTATTTTCTGTTTTATGTAGTGTGTGTTATGCCTTTAATATCTATATAACCTTGAATGGTAAAAAATAGACTAAATGTAGGCGCAAATTGTAGACTGTGCATACATAATTTCTTAATGTTTTTAAAGTTATACTTCTTTTGGGCGTTAGAAAATAGGATGAGGGTAAATTTTTACAATGCGCGCGCACACCGTAACGAATGTGACGCACACCGTCACGGATGCGAAAATCCTTTGTCTAGAAATATACAAAACGGAACAAATCATTCCCGCTTCGAAATTCTCAGAAAAATACTTTTCTTCACTTCCCTGAAGAAGGGGACACCCGGATTCGAGAGAATCGGAGACATCTCGATTTGCAGCCGAATGCTCTACCACTGAGCTATACACCCGCGACAGCAAAACTTTGCTTTGTGTTCCGTAGGAACGTATACGAAAATACGTTGTCTAGAAATATACAGAACAGGACAGATCATTCCCGCCTTCGAATTTCTCAAAAAAATATTTCTTTCACTTCCCTGAAGAAGGAGCATACGGGTTTGAAACGGGACCTCTCGATCGGCAGTCGAATGCTGTACCACTGAGCTATACCTCCGGGTCAGCGAATCTTTGCTTTGCGTTCCGTACGAACGGATAAGAAAATACTTTGTCTAGAAATATGCAGAACGGGACAGATCATTTTCGCCTTCGACCCCATCCCCATATTATTGGTCCTATTGTCCATGTGCCCCTGTGTTTAAATTTATTTAAATAGTGATTATCTCAGGTTTGGCTGGTCCGATTAACTGAAGGTTAGTATCGTTCAACTCTGCTTGTGACCGCCTTTCATCCTTGGCCCAGCTTGCCCTGCTAAAATTTTTTAGAAAGACTTATCTTATTACGCCAAAGAAGTATAGCTTCTTACGTGCGTACATAAGTACACACACACTTTTTTTTTTAAATAAGATCTCCTTATTATTTGAAAACGCAAAAATAAATTGTTTGAAGAAAATTTACATTCAGTTTTTCTGTACGTTCACCATTAATAACAAACACATATTTAAGGGGAAAATAAATGTTTTTCACAAATATATTGAATTTTAAAATGTATTTCGTTGTAGACAAATAAATGAATAGGAATGATATCCATCGAGAAAACTTACCGACATCAATATTTAAGTATATATATATATATATTCTTTTCATCAGATTATAAAAACAATTGCATTAAACTAGATGATTATGCATTTTCGTCAAAGGAATGGTACAAGAAATTTTTTTAAAGCAATTGAAACTGGTTTATTCTTAATGCACAAGATGTTTTGCATCTTGAGTTACTGAACAAAAATTTTTAAAAAAAAAGGATTTTTCTCTGTTAGATGATATTGTATTAAAATACGTTAACTTGAATCTTATGAATAGCTTTTGATTCCCAGCTTCATTCTGTACAGTTCTTAACTTTCGTTGTAAAAATCACTCATGAATTAGAATTTTAATTAACTAATCTATTCATTTTTTGTGTTGTTTGTCATTTATCACGTTTTGTGATTGCATTAATTAATGTTTTAAGCTTACTATGATAATATTTTAAATATTTCATTCACATATATTATCTCTAAGCCTTATATTATGCTGAGTGTAATTTTAACATTAAATAAAGTTACAAGAGGCGTTTTATATGAACTCATATACAAAATTAAGGTCATAAACAAGAAATTTGTAAAAAACTAATGAAATATTTACTGTATTGTCACAGAGACGTATTACAATGTGGAAAAATATAGCAACAATTAACAATTTGGAAAAGATTTAATTTTCGATTAAGATATTGGGCATATCAAAAAGTGTGAAGTCATGATTTAGAGATCAAGAATTTAACTCGAGAAAAGTCTGTCTAATATGGAGTGTGACTACCAAGCACCGGTATACGAACTGTCATACTGTTAACGAGGTTGTTCACGAATGTTTGTGATAACAAAGTCCCTTCTTCCGCAAGCTTGACGTGCGACGTTTATATTCTTTCACTCTGAAAGCTTGACGTTTAACTCCTGGTAGGGAGGCTACACTGAGAAATGGCTCTTCCTAGACCATCCCAAACATGTTAAATATGACTGATATCCAGAGACCTCGAGGGCAAATACATACGCGAATTTATGCTTCTTCATGAAATTTATCAATAATAAGAGCTCTGTGTAAATCCGCATTATCGACCATGAAATTGTAGTCAAGGCCCATAGCATCTGGAAGCACTTGAAGCCGCATACAGGTTTCAAAGATCTCATTCCTATAGCACTATGAGTTGATGATACCCGCATCGAAATACGTACAGTGATGTACGACTGCTAACATTAACCGCCGCACACAAGAATTCATTTGCAACTGTATCTTCTGGATTTTTTTTTACGTAGGAGGAAGGGAAACTAGCTCCACTTTCTCTGTAGATGAAGATTCGAACAGAATGATTTTGTCAGGTGAACTATCACTCACTGATAAGAACCCTTTCCACTCTCCATTCTTGTGGTATCCACAACTTTATGTTTCGGCTGCACAGTAATCGGTCTATCCTATTGGATGCAGTCAAAGTGACACAAAATACTGGAAGCCGGGTGTAAAAGCCTGTTTCTGCAAGTGGTTTGTAAACTGTTTGCCTGCTAATTCTTCTTCCAAACATAGCAGCAAGGTCACAAACAAGCCTATGTCCGCCTATCGTCGTGTGCTTAGTATCAAGTAGCAATCTTGTGCAGATATTATTGCTCCGTAGCTATCTTCCTAGGGACAATATCACTTTTTTGGTATTAATTATAAAGCCATGAGACCACTATCGGGTGCTCCCTGTAGCCATTGAAGCACTTCCGTTTGGGGCTGTCCATCTGCAAGCCTTCCAATATTTCTGCATCTCAAGGAATCATCTAAACGATTATGAGAAGCCATTTTCAATGCAAGCATGTTAATTTGTTTGTTTTAATGGAGTATTACTGAAAGTGCGGGAAAAATCTCATATGCTTCAATGGAATCCCATAAGCTTATCCAGTAGTTCTGTAAAAAACTAAGGCTAAAAAACTTCTGTTACAAGTACAAATGTTAGTATTGTACTACCCATTCTTCAAAAAATGTAAAATAGGAATTATGTCAGTTTGGCTGAAGACCGTTTACAATTATGTCAAAAAACATGTGTTTGGCTTTAAATATGGACGTAGAGTAAATAATTTAGGTATGATTCAAATCGCACAAGATAATCAAAAAATGTTCGTAGGGAATTCGTCCTGATGCCAGTATTGGGATATATCTTTAAATTAAATAATTTTAACTTTGATCCAACTATAGTGCGTAATGTGCAAAACCTTTTCATAAAGCTTTAAAGTATCCGACTACGTTAGGAACCGTGATTTTTCAAAAGCTTATAAATGGGTAATATTTATGATATTTAGTGTCATTTAGATTAGAAAATCAACCTAAAATTGTTTTAAGAATATTATTACAATAAAAAATTATTTAAGTACCATATTTTGACAAAAATTAACATAGAATGACCAATTTTTAAAACATTCTCCTTTTATGAAAAATGCTTCTATTATAATGATATTTTGCCTGTATATAACTCAGACCTCTGTACAGAGGCTAAGCTAAAATGTTTGAAATATATAACTTAGAAGTGGATTTATCCATATTTTACTACAGCAGAGAGAAGACATTTTAAGAAAAAAACGCCAATCATTATTTTAATTGGTGGTAACTAAGAAAATAATGTGAATTTTTCATAAATTCTAGTTCAGACTCTGGAGAAATCTTTACTTTATATAAGCAAAATATTATTATTATAAAACATTTTTTATAAAAGGAGAACTTTTTGAAAAAAAGTTCATTCTAATTTAATCTTTTGCCAAAATATTGTATTTAAATATTTGTTTTTGTCGTAATGTCGTTAATACAATTTTATAGATGTATTCTAATCTAATTGATACTAAATATCATGGAAATTATCCATTTATGCGCCTTTTTAAAATCATAGTTCCGAACATAATTGGATACCTTAACTGTAATTATCAATTCATTTTTCTCCGTTATATTAAGGGAATAGCTATATATAAGTTGAGCTGTCTTTCATAAAAATCATATAATGTATATCAAAATTATATTTATGTATTTTATATTGAGTGATTCCGAATTTTATAGATGTTTTTTTGTTTTTATGTTGTTTTAGTGATAATGTAAGACACATGTAGAAATTTTAAATAAAAACAATATAACAGGTGTTTAGAATTAATCATAGTGTTGTTTGCTATCAAACTAAATGCATTTTAATCTCTTATTCGTTTATTGATTATTATTGTCATAGTATATTTACAATTATATTTTGGCTGAATTTGAAGATGTGCTGATGAGGAAGAGAAATCGGATATACAAATATATTAACCAATTATCAGTGGTTATTTCAAATGATTGAGGTATACCACTAAATAATAAAATAAATACTATAAAAGATATATTTTCTACAAAAAAAATTTCATAACATCATGGTTATTAAAGTATATCATATTAATAATGCTCATTTTCACGTGTAAGTACGCTACGAATTTATTTTTCAAAACGACTTTAAGTTGTTAAACATTAAAAGAGATAAAATATTAAACGTTATTCATATATATATACATATAACTGAAATTAACATTTAATGATTTTAAATATGTAAAATATAACTATGTAATAATATAACAATAAATATTAATTAGCCAATCGAAAAAACTGAAAACTAGAGGGAGGGTTAGAGATATATATACACTAAAAGAACTCATGTAATAAATAATTATGATTGATATATAATTTAATTTTTTTAACTTTCTAATATATTAAAAATAATGCAATTTTTAAAAATATATTTTTGAGCTGTCCGCAATGTGTTTTTCGCTAAAATGCTTTTCATAAAGAGAAGGATTATATTTAAAAGATGGTAACAAATTCAAAGAGATTATTAGAAAACAGATTATGATGTTATTAATCGATGTACACGAAATGCATAATTAGTGAATTGAATTTATTCATGAAGGTATATATTTTTCACTACAAATTTAATGTACATCAATATTTACAGGAAGAAATTGCTTTTCTAGGAAAAACTAATATAAACATATATATTTACAGTGGATAAAATAATACATTCGTATATTATGAAAGATAAACAATGAAACCCTTTTTTGCAACTTTCACTGTGAAACTACTAATATTTCTCTTGATAATCATGCCTTTGAAAACACAGACGTTTCTGAGAAAACTTAGAATTTAAACCTAATATATACATGTAGCAGCATGTATAAATATGAATCATAATGATACTCATTTGCCACAGAGAATGTAAGTTAAACGATCCGAGACAAAAATATTTGAAGTCATTTGTTTACACTAGTCTGGACTTCCATTAACTGAAATTAGTTGACATTTAACTCGTATATTCTTAAATATCAAAATGGACAGAGCTATATCGTTAGGAAAATATTTTCATATTCTACCCTTGGTTGATTTGATGTATTCAACATTTTGTTTATCTCTAAATTTTAATAATATAAGTTTGTCATAGAAAAATATGATGCGCCTTAAATATGTACTTTGGTTTATAAATTAATAATTGTTTAAGATTTTTTGTATAATCTGTGTCTATAATTCCATTTACTATTTTTAGTTAAAATTAGAGAGGGTAAAATTTTAGTAAACTTTGAAATTAGAACCTACTGATGAATTTGGTTATATTTTTAATATTCAAACAATATTGTTAACTTCAGAATGAAATATGGCTGAATCTTATATATCTATAATCAATCGGGGTATAAATAGCTCACACAGACACACTTTATCTATCTAATGTTTGACATCAGCACATTCCCTTTGTTATTTCTGTTTAGCCATGGGTTCAAGACTTGGTGTTATTAACGACTTGTCGTGTTGAAAAGCTGATGTAGGTTAAATTTATCGGATCTCAAAGTCCTTCCAATATATGTTGTGGATGTTTTGAAAAGTAGGGTGTCATCTAAGGTGCTCTCATCATTTTACTATGAATTAAAATAAACAAATCTTTCACCAATAGCCCAAATATTGCTTTGAAGTAAGACGTTGATAAATAGTCGATCAAATTGAATCTGGGTAAAAATAGATCAGACATTCTCTTTGACACTCGACGATAACATACACTCACTTCCAAAAGATAAGCACGAAGATGTAAAATGCAAAAAAATCAAGAAATACTGCTATGATTGACTTAAAATTTGGCTGTAAAGTAGCGTATATATTTATACATAAAACAAAATCAATAATTATATACAGAAATAAAAACAATATTAAATTTTTGTAAGTTATTAGATAATGTCATACTGGAGACTTAAACAGAATTATGTATAAAATGAAAATAAACAGCATAAAATGAAAAAAAGGACATTAATAGGGTATGTGACCCCCCTCAACTGTATGCAAAGTTTACACCTTCTGACCATGCTTTCAATTAGGTGGTCAACCACTGCAGAATTAAGCAATCACCATTCTTCTTGTAGAGCAGTTTCCAGCTTAATAAGAGTGGCTGGAGGTGGAAAACGTGAAGATACAGCACGGCCGAGAGCATCTCAAAGATTTTCAATGGGATTAAGGTCGGACGAATATGCTGGCCACGCCCATATTCACTCTCCAGGTAGTCATCGACGATGTCAGCTCTATGGGGTTGTGCGTTATCATCCATTAAAACAAAAGCAGAGCCAACTGCTGCAGCCTACAATCTCAGAATGGGTTCTAGGACTTCATCTCGATACCGGACAGCCGTCACAGAACCCCGTTTAATGATCTGCAGGTCGATGCGGTATCCTAATGAAATCCTGCCCACACGATAATGCTTCCACCTCGAAATGCGTGATGTTCGGTGATGTTTTGGGGCTGATTGCGTGTTCCTTATTTACGCCATATTCTTATATGTTTGTCATCTGGCTCCAGAGCAAATCTTGACTCATTAGTGAACATGACATTGCCCTAGTCAGACACAGTCCAATTGCCATGTTCCCGGAACCACTTTAATCATGCCCCTCTTGATTGGATGGATAGAGGAACACAAACTAGAGGTACCCGGCCACACAGTCCATTCATATGTAATCTTCGGCATACAGTAGCTGAAGATATAGCTTTACCAATGGACGTTGTAACCATAGATGTCACACGTGTGGAGGTCACTCTGAGATTCCGCTTGCCTACAATAGCAATATATCGATCTTCTGCGGAGGTTGTAACCCTTAGGTGACCACCTACGGGCCTTCGACAACTGTCTATGTGGTTTGGAATTGTTTTCATAAACGTGAAATTACAAAAGGAAGGCCGAAGAAAAGAGCAACATCTGTGATCGACTGTCCTGCTTTAATGCACCCCACAGCACGCCAGTGCTCAGAATCTTCCATTCGTTTTCTGGAAATCGTAGAAACACATATGTTTTGAAAACAAACTGTACAAAAGTTTTAAACACCTTCTATGAGCCCTTACAATCTACTTCTGTAACCCTTCATAAAGCTGGCTTCTTATAAGACTGCCCTTTTTGCATATTTCTTGACATGAAAGCACAATTAGCTGTTACCTAGCATATTTGCATACTTCCGTCTACCTCTGCAGTGAATTGCATCCTCTTCAATTCTGATCGGCTTCCGGAAATTAGCATTTTCCTCTCAGTGCTCAACTTTTGGAAGTGAGTGTATGCCCACTCTTAGTTACATGTTGGGAGAAGGCCTAGCCTAATGGTTTTGTTTCATTCCTAATTAATGAATTTTTATATTCCTATCATGGCTTTACTTTAACGGAATAAAGATACCAGTCATAACAATCTACCATGCGATTAGTAACATTTGCAAAGACATCCTTTTACTCATTTTGTTACCAAATGAACCTACGATAAGTCCAATTATTTAATTTTAAAATTTAAATCAAAGTAAAATATAGAATCAAATTTTCAATTTATACTTATCAAATAACTTTCAAAACACGAGATTAAAAAAATTCTTTAAAGAGGGAGTGAGAAAAATTACACATGAATGAGATTTAAAAGGGCATAAAAATCAAGGAACAGAAATCATAGTTTAACGTTTTTTTTTCTGTCTTTTTGCGCATTATTTTCATTATAAAAAAATCTTTATGCGAGAAGAAAAGTTTATATATTTTTACTTATTACCAATATGTAGGAATTTTTTGCAATTGGTATAACCACGAGATTTATAAGAAATGTTAAACAATATTCATTTTTTTAAAAAATGATACATAAAATATTGAATTCAAATTATGTTAACTATCCATTTTGGAACAGATTTTGAATACTTTTAAATCTCATAATATTTTAGATCTAGTATGGATAATAAACGGTAAAATAACAATATGTTACGAGTATTGTTATCCTCGTTTAACCATTTTTAAAACGAATGCTTTAAACATAACCTCGTAACAACTTGCTTGGATTAAAATTTAATTAATATAAATAATAAAATATAAATGGTAGTTTTTATATAGATATTGTATGAACTATATAAAAAAAAATGTAAAATGTAAACTATAACAAAGCATTTCAACGTATGACTAAAGGTTTCAAATAGTAGTAACTCTAAAAATATAAACCTGAAGTGTTCCTTATATAGAAATACCAATATTTGCACAGATCAAAATACATATAAAAGATGCAATAAAAAAATTCTGGGTACAATATCAGGGCATAAAATGCATCTAGGGATGACTTAAATGACTTTATATTACTATATGGTCATAAATATTTGATCGTAAAAATAGATACGTGATGAATGAAGAGCAATAGATAATATAAAATATACTATCTTTTAGGAGGAAACACATCTCACAAACTATTTTAAGAGAATATATGTATTTGCCTTCACTTTTAATGACACACGTCTTTTCCATGTATATTTATTCATTTTGAGATATTCCTGTTCCAGAAAAATAAGAATGGGAAAAAACTGACAGGTGTGATGTAAATATGTTAAGAAGTTAATAGCATCAGAAATTATCTGCTTTGTTCAAGAAATGCAACCTCTAGAACAAACAAAAATGGTTGATAATAATGCGTTTGACCATATTTGACTCTTGATTCACACAACTATTCAGCTAGACATTGACTCATAGTGTTAAAAAATGGCCTTTGATGAGCTTGCTTACTATACATGTTTCAATTGATATGTTAAATCAGTGCTTTCCAGAGACTATCAAAAACGTAGGCTCATCAAAACTCAAGCGTGCTCTATCGGGAAGATGTAATAATCACGCCAGTCAGAGAAGTGTTAGAAAAGCACAAAAAATAAATGTAGAAAAGCGAGCTGTGTCCATTCGGAATTATCATATTCAAATGTAAGTCCAAGTTTTAGTGAATGCAAAGAAAATATTACGGGTCTAATAATTTGCGACACGTTTGGTAACCGTTGTGGTTCAGCTGTCAAAAGAAATAGCACCTCATTGTGTAACTCCTGGATGTCGGATTGTGTGATGGACAACAGTCATATGAGTATCCCATCAAAGCCCTGGAAGTCTCCAGATGGGCATTCACTAAACACTGGGTCTACATTCGAAACTTAACTCATCCTTCAAAATATTTCTAGACTCTTAGTGAATACCAGATCGAAAGGGCAAGGCGTCAATACAAACGCGCTAGTCTTTGTGCACTGTTCGTGATAACCGTGAATGGAAAGGCCCCGTGATCCTAGTCCCTATATTTTCAGTTGCCTATGGATGGCCATTGTAGATCGATTAATCGCACTGTCTTCGTCCTCGATATCTACCTTCTTGATACTTTAATCGGTCATAGTTCACTTTTCTGACCAACATAATCGAATGATGGCACCAACCAAATTGTTAAATGATCCCGTGACTTTATCAGTCTGCTTTCTTCAGATTCATAACATTTCTTCTCCCAAATAGGAATATATAGTCATACTTCTACTGAATTAGTCTACGAGGTATTGTTATAGTCCACGAGGGTCGAAGAAACCCCGCTAGAAAGCAATACAAATGTATATCTGAGTCTCATCTATTAAATACACCATGCTCCCAATGTATGATTCGTTGTAATAACTAGAACTCTACCTAATTAGTATCACCAGTAAAATTTATCATTTATGTGTCCTACCCTAACATAGGAGCATACTCAATTTTGAAAAAAATCGAATAAATCTTCTTTGCAACGCTTTTTTTGTACTGCAGGAGAGAGATAGAGTATGTGTACACAATATATATATATATATACCCTCTCTCTATACATATTATATTATATTACATTATATATACATCTATGACAAAAAAAGTGGTCATGGTCACAAATTCGGAGTAGGCGAGTCATGATTTCGAGTCCTGGTTACATTGAAGGCAGCAGTTTTATAGTGCACCTTACAGTTTAATCTATCTTACAGTTTTATTTCTATCCATTTCGGGGATTTTTCTCTAAAAAAAATTTCATAACAGTTATTTTATTAGTAAAAATGGCAATAAGAATTTTTAATTGATTGGTATTCAAAAGAAGTATTTTTCATTTTTTGTATGATACCCAAGATTAGTCCATCATTTTTTAAATTGTTTGATAGACAAACTATTTTTTTTTTTTTTGCCTAAGTGTAAAAAGAGTTATTCAGTTTTATGCAAGTAATGAACATTACTTCCGTATTTATTTTTAAAATAGTCAGTTTTTACTCGAAAATAAAAATTTTGAATCGCTGATGTTTAATTATAATTTAGTTTAAAATGCGATTCCTTACATTTCCTTCAAATAAAAGATATTAAGTTTCTATTATTTGATGAAGGTTCTTCATTTTGTAGCTAATATTCTCGAACATTATAATGAAAATTTGTAATGAAACTTTAAGAATTAGTTTGCTAGAGCCTCAAATGATGAATTGAAATTAGTAAATTTTTATTATATGTAATAAAACACAAATATATAATAAAGGATCAAATTCAGGAGTCCATGTTATCCTTATTAACAGAACTCATAAACTATTATCATATTTTACATGGAATAATTAACGTATTATTATGTACAAATGTTAAATTGAAACAGTTTTAAAACAATTAACAAGACAACAACAATTTTAGATTAAAAAAAAAAAAAAATTATTTTTGATGTGTTATATTTTTTTTTAATATTTTAAGTAAAAAAATTACATTATCTGAAAACTAGAATTGAGCAGAGAGAACATTTTACAAAAATTTTAATAAAGTTTCTACTTTTTTTTCTTTCGTTTCATGCTGGATACAAATTTGATGCAACTCATTCATTGAATTATATACTTAAGAAAAGACTACAAAATGATAAAATTTATTTTATGAAAACATGACAAACTAAACCAATTTGATGTCTCTCTCTCTTAAGGATTTATGATATCCATTAACTTTGTTTACGCAAGTGAATAACAGGGTAAATGAGGATTAAAATCTTTTTCAAATAGGAAAAAAACCACTCTAAAACTAAAATTAATCATTACATTTCTTTTAAAGTAATTCAAATCTAGAACATGTAGCAGAAAAAGCAAAATGCATAACTTCATTAAATTAATTCATTTGATCTTGTTTATATGAAAATTAAAAATGAATGAAAAATGACAATTTCCATATATTTTCTTAGTTCAAATGTAACACATAAAGGAATTAATTACTTAATGTGACCATTTTTTACGTAATTCAACTTATATATCAAATTATCGTGACTTTAACAGTAATACGAATTTTAGCGCTGTTAAATATTTCTAGTAAGTAGATTCAATAATAGAAATTTTCACAGTAAATGTGTTTTATTCCTCTCTCTCTCTCTCTATATATATATATATACGTATATGGATGTATATATATATAAATATATATATGTCTATTTCTCTCTCTTTCTCTCTCTTTCTGTGTGTGTGAAGGACTCATAGGATGGAAACACTTACGGTGCTCTGACACGTGACCCAGCTCAGCACTGAGGAAAGAAATGACCAAAGACAGAACGATCTGCCTAAAAGAGGAACTTTTTAGCAACTTGGCAACGACGCGCGTTTAAATGTTTGACTTAGAATAGTATTTGTGTAATTGTGTTATCTCTTTTTAGTAGTTGTTGTTAGTATACACAGTTTTGTTTGTTAGTGAAATAAGTATACATATATATATTGCAGGAATATCCAAAAATTCGGGAACTGCGGCCATTGCTGATGACAAAGCAAGTACTTTAAGTTAAACCACATGAAAGGGATTCTCTCAAGCGTCCCCTGCCAGGCCAGGTTGGCTTAGTCCATGCCATGTGACCGAACCGCACGCGCAGCAGTTATCTTCCGAAGCTAGTTGTTCCGCGATCTTAGAAATATGACTTTTCTTGAACAGCGTTGAACATCAATTTCGCTCAGCACGCTTAGGTTAAACGCCAATGGAGACTTCGGAACTGCTAAGTGTTACCATGGTGAGATCCAAGGTTCTACGAACGGCATCGGCGATTTAAATAAGGCCGAGAATCCATCGAATACAATGAACGCGTTGGACGAGTTAAGACTTCACAGAACGCGGAAAATGTTGTGATGGAGTGTGAATGTGTTCAAAAAGACAGTCTCCAAACACTTGAACAAATCACTGAGGCTACATACTTCTCGAAGGCGTTATTTCAGAGAATCCATTTGTCGTAAACGACATCAGCTATGGCAGAGTGACGACTGGTATCTTCTGCATGGCACTGCACAAGCACATTGATCCCAATTGGTAAATTTCTCGCCAAAATTCACACTAACGTGTTTCTACACCCCTCTCCCCACTATTCACGAGACTTAGCCCCGTGTGACATTTGCCTACCTCTATCACCGGACTTTAACCCTATCGAATATGTTTTACTCTAGGATGAAGTGTAACTCCTTTCAAGCTATCTCCTTTGAGATTAGCCCAGCTTTCAACTGCCCTTGAAAGAGTAGTAGCCCTCACTTGCTTACAGAATGTATAGACCGTATAATTGAGAGTATCACACAACTGTGCATACTTCTCGAGGGGATCATATCCTATATTAAAGGTTCTTTTCCTATACCATATTCGATTTGTTCTTTGTATACATGTGTTAGTTTCTGTAACACCATAATTGTATAGTGATTTTTATTAAGGTATTTTATACCTCCCTAGGGTTGTATAATGTGTATAAGTTTCATTAAATTATATCCCTAACTTTTTGAGTTATCATCATTTTTGTAATTTTTCCTAATTTATAATAACCAGTGTATATTCTACACCATGTATAATTGATGAGGTCATTGAAATATTTTTAAAATACATGTATCATACATGAGCCCGTCTTTTTGTCTTAACGTTTTACTAGAAAAAACATATATCATTCACAGAGAAGTAGCTTTTGTCATTATAACAGGGTTGAACTTGAGGATAGTTTTTATTTTGATAGTGATTTATTGTACATACAATAAATTTGATAACAAAAATGAAGGGAAAAAAACCTCCATGTTATGACTTATATTTTGGAAATAAATAGCCATAATTTATAATGAATGTCAAATAATTACTTTTGCTCCCTTCAATTTACAAAATTTAATTAGAATTTTTATACCAATAGCTCAGAAAACCTATTTTAATAGCTGAAATGAAATCGTATTGCTTGAAAATGTCAAGAATAAATACCATGTAAAAATATATACAAACAATAGATTATAAATATAATATGAAATTTAAATTTAATACCCGGCTTTATATAAAATAAACATGTATTGCCCTAAAAATTTTATTAGTGCATTTTTAGAAACAACATTCATAATGCATCACAATCATTACAATGGGTTAAATGAGACTTTTAATATTTTTTGCTCCATTCAGTACACTACCAGAATATTAATGATACATCTTTCTACTTTAAAGTAATGTTAACTTTTTTTACTTTAAAAATGCTCCAAAGTAAACATTTCTATTATTATTATTAACAATAATTAGGTACATAATACATTATAATTTCATTTAAGTAATGATTGTAGCCGA
Source organism: Trichonephila inaurata madagascariensis (assembly GCA_019973955.1). NCBI lineage: Eukaryota > Metazoa > Arthropoda > Arachnida > Araneae > Nephilidae > Trichonephila > Trichonephila inaurata. The sequence goes on along the minus strand of BMAV01010546.1, from coordinate 93,779 downwards.
AAATACATTTCCTGACAGAAAAAAGGCAGCTTCAAATATTCTTGTTTGCATAATTATATGCAAATCACAAGAAATGTGCAATTGAACAATTGATGTACGTGATACGAAATGCAAGTTTATCACGTGAGTAGCTAGTAACTTAAAATTGAAGAAAATAATGAATGAGTCAACAACGATTATCTCTTTCATCGGGGAAAATCGGTTTCTTGAATAGTTTCGCGTTAGAAAAGATCAGTCGTTGACAAAGCAATCAGTATCACTAAATGGATATGTTCATGAAAAATTTCATTTTAAGCCTTCAAACATCTAGCTTATTGTTTCTTCTATCTAATCTCAAATGAAACAGGCATTTAAACATTTAGTGTTCAAATGAATTAAAGAATATAGTAGAAAAAAGTAAATGTATATAAATCGTAATAAAGTTATTTGTTCATATAACCGAACGTAAAAATGCGTGGATCAAAGCATTCGAAAAAATATGTTAACTTTCCTGCATTTTACAAATGCCAACGTCTTACAAATGTATGTACGTAAAAAATTCACAGCCTTTTGCGGACCATAGAATGCAGTCGTAGTGTCCTTTAATTTTTCTGTTTCCACAAAGAGAGCCATGGATAAAACTAATGACACAACTTGGAGACAGGTATGATCATACTGTGAATGCTGAACGAATTGCTGCCTGCTCAACAATGCAATACCATGTAAGGGTGTCATCTCGTTGGTTATACCACCGGTGGTCTTTGGTGGTATAACAGGCACATTGAGGGCGTACGATACAAGAATTAAGTGTTGTAGCCGATTACATTTTTCTGTCTTCAGTGGCAGCGCAATATTATTTTTTAGCAAAACTGCACCCAACCCCACATCACAGCTATCATCAAGCAAGAACTGAAAAGTACTTATATGTTTTCTTGGTCAGCGACGTCTTCAAAGCTTTAACGCATTGTGCATTTGTGAGATATAATTGGTCTTTGTTTGCTTGATATTCTACAGCTTCAATAGGAGGGTCAATTTACAATATAAATAAAAAGCCATTTACTTTTCTATCCTTCAAGCCATATTGTTATTTCGTGTATACATCAAAAGAATGATTTTCATACGGTCGCAATAAACAGCGCTACTACAACCTGACTGTCATGTATATTTTATTTTGTGTATTGGATCTTTATTTGAAATTCATTTTCCATGCACCTTTTCCTGACTTGGAATTTTCATCACATTCATTTTGCACTCTTATGTTGCACTTTCTCTACCAAGCAGTGTATAAATTTAATTTACTTAAAAATTGCTCCCTTAATATCTCATGTTTTCCTACATATTTAAGAATGTGTTTGTTCTCAAATACCAAGGTGTCTATTAAAATCATGTGCCCCTTAACTTGAGAATCTTAACAGTTTATATATTTTAATGTGGTGTCTATGTTTATTAAAGTAAATATGAGCTACAAGAATAGTTACAACGCAGTTAATACTAAAAATGACCTTATGCACATGAAACATGCAAAACGAGTGTTTGTTTGCGATATCCTAGATTCAAGGTGTGAAAGAGCTCAGTAAAAAGGGAGAACTAATCATTTTTCACAAAAAAAATAGGCGGTTTCATTGCTCAACCTATGGCGCTTGAATCTTCTTTGAAAGGGTCATGGTTCACATTCCTCGGTAGCATTCTGCATTGTTTGTGTGTATCAAGACGCACTAACTAAATCATATCAACCCCCGTTTGATATGGAACTCATATAATATACATATGCATAAGGAACAGTATGCATATATACTTTAGATCGTAATAAAAAAGTTCTGGAGTTTACAATGGAGTGCATATGTAGGGAAAAATTGACAAAAGTTTCGTATTGTGTGATGATTTTAATTTATTCTGAATCTAAGTGCTGGACACGAACAGCAGTGTGGAGAAAATTTTCCTGAAAATACGTACTCATCTTAGAAGACAAACAAAATTGACGGAGACCATTCATGGAAAAAATGGTCTTACTAAGTTCAGCTTAGCTGGGTTTTGTAGACCAGTAGTCTCCAACCCTCGTGCCGCCAAACGAACATTAAATTATTTATATTTCTCTTATTGTGGAATATTTCTCTGGTGTGTGTGATTTTCCACGGGAATCATTTTATATTCCATGTTAAATCATTTTATATTCCTTTTTTGATGTAACTCTATTTTATTACAATTAAATTTAAAAAAAAAGAGTGTGTGTGCTTATGACCACACGATAGAAGTGACAACTTCAAATTTTGGAATGTTATTTCGGTGATTAGTTAGGTGAATAAAAAACAAGGGTACATTATGTTAGTATTGTCATATAAAATTATTTAATCATATGTCTGTACTCATAAAATAATATTTTTGCTAAATATACATATTTGTGAATTAATTGTATTCTAAGAAGGAAGCAATGGGTTTGTGGTAGCTGAAATAGGTTATAAATATTTTAAATTAAAAATTATTTAAATATCTAAAAAAAACTTGCTTTGATTTGTCTTTTAAAACATCTACATTAAAATCTCTACTTAAAATAATAGACAATTTGTTCAGAAGTGTTGATTCGGCTTCAAACACAGTGTATGCAACTAAATTATTGTGAATGAATTCGATATAATTTTCTTTACACTTTGATTGGGAGAAATATAAATAGTAACCATTAAAATTATTTGTCCATTTTCTGCTCTACATTTCGCTGCACACATTTCTCGATACATGATTCACTAAGCCCAAATGATTCAGTAGAAAGAATCCCGCCATTTATTTTCCATAAAAGAGGTGGGGAGCCCCATTTAGTGGAAGCAAGGAACTTCACTTTCATGGAATATTGGGGCAGGCTACCACGTTTCATGGTTTTAGGGAGTGGGGGAGGAGGGATAACATTTTGCAACTCTATACTTCCCTTGACAACAAGAGTGCCCCCTCGAAAAAATTGCCGATTTTTTCAAAAAAGTCTTTATATCGAACTTGTTCCTTTATTTTTCGATTATCCATCGCCTTTAAAATTTCTCCATTGCTCTATTTTGAATAATTATTTATGCATATATTGCCAAATGTAATGAATAACTTTTTTAAAAATGTAAATGCAGGTGTGTTATTGTTTACAGAAGATGAATTAAACAAATGCAAGACATTCCATATTTCATGTAATTACATATATGTTTCTGTTATGCATGTAAAACAAGATAATTGGCAATCAACTTTAAGATATTTTAACTCGAATTGTTTCGATATATGCAAATTAAAAATAAAATATTGCGTTGAAATGATTTTCATAAAAATATCTGTGAACATTTATAAACCTCCTGTATAAAGAAGTCTCAAATATTTTGCCCCTTCGGCATTTTCTGAGTCAAAATTAATTTTTTTACCTACAACAAATCTATATTGGTTATCGTAGCATTCGAATTTTATATTATGAATGCGATAACCCGCTATGTATTTTAAATTTGATACCCTTCTATTGAAATATCATCTGATTTATTTTTAAATTTCCTAGGGATCGTGTGTGTGTGTCCCTTTGGTTTGACAACTTTTCATTTTTGGGAAATAAAACCGAAACGTATGGTTCCCAAGTTTATAAGATAAACCCATTTGGGGTACACAACAATAACTATGCATTAGTATAAAATGTGAGTTTGGTTAAGTAATTAATAACATTTTGAATTAAGATTTGAAGATTAAACAAAAAAAACAATTTTTCCCTTTAAACACTAATTTCTATATAAAACAAAAAAATCTTAAATTCATACATAATTAGGGGTGTTTGGGATAAATGCCTCAAATTAATATATCATGCCTTTAAAAATAAAAAGAAATAAATTCAATAATGGCACAAGAATAAAGTTTTACAAAAAAAATAAATATCGTATCTTTCTTTTTAGTTTTTTCCTACTGATATATCTTGAATAATAAATACACGGGGGAAAAAACAATTTAAAAAAGCATACAAGAAGGAAGACAGAGTACTAAAAATCGGGGAGAACGTCCCTCTTTAGTCACGTGATTTTTTTTGGGGGGGAAATCTTGTCGGAACATGTTTTCCGAATACAGGCGAAAAGCCCAATGATGACACCCCGAACTTTAGTTCATCCGCCCCCCTCCAGTGAAAACGCGCGTAAAGAAGTTTTCACTTAAAAATCTAAAATATAAACAATGAATGTTCTTCCCCTTCATAGGGGCATGGAAAAACCAAACATTGATTTTTGATAAAAATTAAAAACCTATTTAAAAACAAAATTAAGTGCCTGTTTCCTTATTCACATAAAACTTAAAGGCTTTAAAATGATTTTAAAAAATGTTGGGCTACCCGATATCATAAATTTTTTTTTGGGGGGAATTGAAAAATTTGCTTTTGATTTTTTTTAATTGTTAAATTCAACTTTCAAAAATTATAAGGGGAAAATTTTTAAAAAAATTTCAGAACACTTATTATAAAACACTTAGAAATGCTGCAGATCAAATTGAAGTTCGAAATAAAGCACTCTGTTTATTGATGATCCAATTAGCTAATGGGATTTGTATTTTACGAGGTAACGTTCACTTGAAAACGAAATTTAAAGCTTCTGTGTAACACAGTATCTGATTTTTTTAAGCGCCCTTTCGGGTTCACTCTCCTTTCGGGAAAGTTTCATTCCCAAAATGGTTGCTCCAAACCTCATTTACATTGAACCGTCCTGGTGGATACATTCACAATTAAATTTTCCCCAATAAAAAACATAGAAGGGGATAGAATTCCCCTTTAAATTTTATCCATAGGGGTGTTTTCCAAGGTGTTTGAAGTAGTAGAAGGTCTAAGATCCCACTACAATAGTGTAAAATCTTAACCAACATTATATTGAGAATTTAGACACGCCCCAATACGCTACATTACTTGTAACATGAAATTTTTAAAAAAGTAAAAAAATTCCGATGTGTGTTGTGGGTATTAAAAAAAATTTATTGTTGAAAAAAAGTTTTTATAATATCTTTTTTCTTTTTCTTTTCCTTTTTGAGGCAAAAAGCTGGTAGTGAAAAAAGAAAAATTTTATTTTTTATTCCGAGGTGTACTTACGTAAGGTATTCTATCCTACTAAATCGAATACGCTCTACGGCTTTTTAATTATCTTTTGCATACTGTAACCATTATCTCGTGATAGGAACCCTAAGTATGTTATTTTTTGCCAGGTGGCCCCCTAACACTCAGCCTATCAAATATATCTAGACACCCATTTTTACTACAGTTGCATTTCAGCGCATTCTCAAGTTATTAATACCAAAGTTCAATACTCTGATCAACAGAAGTAAAAATTCCTCACAAAAAGGACAGTCAATAAGATATTACCCTTCATAAAAATACTTCATATATAACTGAATTCTCTCTCCAAGAAATAGAACGATAAGTTGTTTATAATATTTTCCTTAAGTTAAGAAAATTTGAAATGTCAGAAATGGCAGCGAATTCTTTTTCTGTCTTCTATATTTCTAATATAAAAATGTTCTTTCATTTCTGTTATTAGAAAAACATCTTTTTTCAGAAGTTATAAAGTTATTTTAATTTTAGGCAGTGAGAAAAATATATTAACTTCTTTTAGTTGTTTACGAAACAAAGGTAATAGGATGAAGTTATCAGGTGAAAAATAATATAATTAATCAAATTAAAATATTTTAATACTTAGTTTGATTGATCTCACGAACATTTCACCAATGTATACAACGGGATTAAAAATAAAAGGTAAGTACATTTTTTTAATAAAATTGTATTTCATTATATATTATAAATAATTTTTATATACATCAAGCGTCAAAATTACATGCGAAACTAATTGATACTTAAATATTTTAGAAATAGAAGCATATATACTACAATAAAATTTTTTTCAAATTTTTCTAATACACATAAATTTTTCAATCGATATTCTGCTTTAAAATAAATATTATTTTTGAAATAATCTTGATTTTATCTTAAGTATTTCATATGAAATCTTTATTTTAAAGACTTTTTATCATTAAAAAGAACAAATAAAACTCTAGTATAAATATAAATGGGAAATATAGTTTGAGGTAATCAAGATAAAAACAAATATAATATATACCTAATATGAAATACTTTTTGTTCTGTTTGTGCAAAGAGAAATGAAATTACTTTGAATAACAGTTAATATCCATGTTTTCAAAACGAATGTTTCTGGTATTTGCAGTTGGTTTCGTATCTTAAAATTATGATTTTGTCACATAAGTACGTAGGCTGTTCAATAAGTAAAGACTAATTTTACTGCCGTAAAACCACACATCAGGAATGTTAATTTCTGTGGCATAAGAAAAAAATTTTGTTGTCTGTATTAACAAAAGCTACCGATAGATGGCGTGTACAGACTCATGTTCTTGGGGTTACGTGCTCAAACGGAAGTGTGTTTGCGGGCCTACAAGACGCGACTGGTTGTCGAAATGGAAAACAAAATCTGCAAAAATCAGCACGGAGACGCTTTTGATATGACGATATGATTAAGACCGAAACAAAGACGACAATATTTTCCAAAACACGCTTCATCACAAGCGGGGCAAAAGCTTGGTTGGCGCCGCCTGATCCAACCATAAAACTAACATAAAGTGGTGGATTCGACATCCATGCTTCACCTACTCAAGAAGCAAAATTGTAAAATTGAAACATTAAAGTTATGACCATATATATGAGTTTTGATTATGAGAGGGTGTAACAACACAATGTCGAACCCGGTACTACCATAAACGGCTGGTACTACGCGCGAATGTCCTGCGGCGAACAATGATACATCACGTTAAAGGAAACGTCCATTTATCGAAATGGCTATATTTACCTGGCGAAAATGCCCGACCACATATTACCGTTTTGCATTCTGGATGTTTCGCAGGAGAACAACGGGGTGCACCACACCCACTCCATATACAGTCCCACCGGTAAAACTCCGCGCCACGCTTTCCTGGCTGTTTTTCCTGCGCAAAGAAACCATTTCAGGGGAAGCAAACGTTTTACCAACAACAAAGCGTAATGTAAAGGCTGAGGCGGTTTTTGTTGAAAACTCATAAAGGCCCGGCTTTACATGCTGCTGTTAAAAAAATGAGCAGAACGGAATTTGGGATAATGCATTACCCGTGCCATGGGATTATTTTACAGCAAAGACAATGTAAATGATGATTAAAGGTATTTTTTTAAAGGTACTGATGTATTTACTCATTGAACTGCCCTCGTGAAATATATTGAAAAGCCATTGGTTTAATAAGGTATTTTACATTAAGAAATAAAGTATTTCTGTGGCAATAAACTTCCAGTTAAAAAAGTCAAAACAAGAAAATCAATTAATCTTTTCTACTTTAAAATAAATGGATAATTTTTAATCACGCTAATTGCATAAAACTTATTTTGATTGTAATATCAATAGTTTAAATTTAAACTAGAACTACTCTGACAGGCAAAAGCTAATTTGAAGTATCATTTATTTTCACAAATTATTCAAAAATTACTGAACCTCATTTATTGGAAAAAAATGTTCTTAATTATCAAATCAAATTCGTTCTCTCCTTTCCATTGATGGAAATTTTAAAAAAGGATAAAAAACGCATTTCAAACACTACACCCTGCAGTTTTAGCTTTACTCATGTTTCTGAAAGCTTAGGGTTATTTTTTAAACTTTTACAAACAATGGCCTAAAGACTAGGTATAAATGATGGATTGCAATGCAAAGCAGTTGAGAGTTTGGGTGAGTTTAATTCCAAGCGAAAATAGCAAGATTCCGAAATATGGTTTCCAGATTATAGGAAAAACAGAGCAATACCCAGAAGACCTGTAACAGGATGCTTAACAACCACCAAAATTCAGGATGACCACTATTAAAATCCACAAAATGTTTTTGTTTCCTGTTTCAAATCAATATAAGAAAAGGGAAAAAATAAGCAATTAAAATCGAACTGAAATGAACTGTAAAATTGTAAAAGCGTTATCATATTATAATAAAGAACAAAATAATAAAGAACAAACAATTTATTTCTTAAAATTACTGTATATTTCTGAAAAAAATCTCATTATCTTCCCAATAACTTGTCTATTTGCTATTTTGAACACACACATTCTTAAGTATTTAACATCGAAACTTTCGTAATATCAACTCACCCAAATCCATAAATTAAAATTTTAACTTTTTTTCTATAAGGTATTTTAATGATTCCTTAAGTCTCAAAATGATCAATATAGTTTAATGTGTATTAAATTAAGGTAAAAATAAGTTATTATCATGAATAAATATTTTGATAACATACTTTCTAGATGTGTCCCAGAAGACTAGTTACACGAAAAGCGTGTTTCATAAAAACCAATTACGGCACTCTCCTTTTTTATTAATGGTATACAGCGTATAGGAATGAAAACATTATTTTGAGAGTTATCACTGCAACTGTTGATCGAGAACACGTTTTATGCAGTTATGAATTCTAATGATAGAATGAAATGCGCTTTTTTTAACACATAAAAGAAAAAATAGCTTGCATGAGTATGCACGGGAGTATATAAGTAAAAAAATATTTTTCGGAAATGTTTTTTTTGGAATATCTTACGCTAATTTTGTATTCTGTCTGTCTATATTTCCGGTAACCATTTTAAACAGCTTTCAAAAGAAATATACAAAACTTGGCATTTAGATAATTTTCGAAACGAGACAAATACATAAATAGGAATTTTTTCCAAATTTACCTAAACTGTTTCGGATATTGAATTAGAATTGCTATATTGTATTTTTAATTCTGTAAGCTTTACTAAATATGATAGTATTATTTAAAGTATTATTCAACACATAAATTGAAGTTAAAAATAATTAAAACATTTTATTTAATCAAAGTAATCCACCCTTCCTTTTTTAGAAAATCTTTTCTAAAATATTTAAATAATCTTAATGAACATTTAATTTCAAAATTCTGAATTCTTATTAAATGCATATAAAAATTACAGTTTAAGTTAAACTATTAATGAATGATACACTATGATCTATTAACCACATATCGGTGTATGAGGTATAAATAACAATATAATTCAGTTTTAAAGATTTCTGTTCCGACAGTAATAAGAATCAATACAATTAGGTATTACTGAAAATATATTTTAACTGTGAGAAATTATACAATTAACATTTCCATATCATCGCTTAGCCAACACAATGAGTAAAAAAAAAAAAATTACCTTGAGTTCATCCAATAATATACAATGGGATTGTAGCATGAGTTTGACATCGCCAGCCAGTATATCGCTAAATACACATGTTGAATGTAATCTGAAACTATAGCTTCTTGATGATGATAAACATAAAGGAAATATATATGATAAGGAAGCCAACAGACTCCAAAAAGCACCACAATAGCTATCAGCATATGAACAACCTGTAATAAAAAGTGAATTTTATATATATTATACTTTCCACGTCGAAGATTAAATGTAAGTAAAAATAATATTTAGGAAATAATTCAATTTTTTAAAACTTTTATATGGTAACATTCTGTTAAAACTAAAATTGATGATATTGACGTAAACATTTCAAAAAGGGAGGTTATAAAGCTATATACAATAAAACTACGGATTCTCTTTGAATATAACAAAAATCAGACAGTGAACGTTTACATTTAAGGAAACGAAATACAGTTGGTGTCAGCTGAGATTTGACTTTTAGATCAACCTGTCTTCTCAGTGCAATCCCTACGACCACTCCTAAAATTGTCTGTGTGCTGGAAATGCTTCCGTTGGCGAAGTCTATGGCATTCCTTGCTACTAAACTTGTTTTCTGAGACAAGAAAAATTCCACAACGATTTCCGTGGCAGAAATAACGACATGGTTATTGCCTATTTTGTAGTTTCCTTCCATTATATACTCTACTCAAAAAGTATCGCAGAGTTGCACATTTCACTCCAATTGTGTAACTCTGCGAGGTGTGACTACCCAAAAATTTCCATTTTATCCAATGCTAATTTTAAACTTGTTCAGTATTACATGTAAACAGAATGATTTATAAAAAAAATTAAAAGCGTTTATAGCAAAATTTATACAAATATCAATTTAAATGTAGTATATGAACTAGTTATAAATGTAAAAAAAAAGAACTTAATATTATTTAAAACAAATTTAAGCAAATTCAAATTTTTTTACGGAAAAATCTGACCATAATTTAGATTGAGAAATAAATTATTTAGTGTTTTGAATTTTTCTCATTTTGAATTCCTAGTCGATGCACTTAACTTAATAAATATTCATAACAGTAAAATAAAAATAAAAATGCTATTAACTGTAAAAAATAACGTTCTGAATGTTAGAAGCAGTAAAAACTTGTTTCATCAGTAATGTACTTTTAATACTTGACATATGTCCTTATTTCAACAATGCAAGCTTCTTTCATTTAATAAATTCAGCTGTAATTAATGCATAATAATAAGCTTTTCTTTCTTAATTAATTGCTACTTTAAAGGCTAAAATTCTTTGCAGATAATACTTTGAACTGAGGCTAGACACACACATACACTGAATAAAATGTTAACACAAAGCACTTATTTTTATATAGATAAACACTCCAATAACATAAGAGCGATTTAATATTCTTATCTCTCTTCTACTTCTGAGTTAATATGAAATTCGCACTGTTGGTTTATATAAATAAATTAATGAATGAAATTAATGGTATTGTTACTTGGAATTATTTACAGAAAAATAGTCAAGATGGTACGCATGATGCAAACGAGTGAGATAAAAGAAAACCATATTGCATATAGCAGATAAAATTGCAATTAATTTTGCAGTAGCTTGTTATTACTTTTTTCAGAATATGTCAGCATAATTAGTTTGTGAATAAATCACAATTACTACTAGGATTTGTTTCCTAATTGTTGTTTGAAAGCCTACTGTTCCTGCAAGAAGAGGCATAATTTTATGCCATTCAAAATTCAGACGTTACACTTAGTTTACTATAAAGTTTAATTAAATAATAAAAACAATTTTATTTTTAGTTTAGTTTTTTTAGTTATTTTTAGTTTAATTTTATCTTATAATAGTTTGACTAATATTTTTACTAACTATGACACTTTTCAGTTAATTAAATTGACAGCCGAACTCCACAAACTTAAATTTTGAGTTTAAAGCATTTAATTTCAATTCAAATTTAAATCAAAGTATTAATACATCAAATCTATATATTTTTTAAAAAAGTTAATTTACGATTATTAAACTGCGTTTTCTTTCTCGATATTTGATATGTATTTTGAAACGAGTAATTATGAAAAATTGTGTTTTATTTTTTTATTTTTTTCCAAATTATTTCCTTTTATACATTTGCTATTTTATTTAATTTATTGTTACAATTTTTTAAGTATTTTTAGCGCATTGTTAATAGGTTAATATAGAACTATTTATTTTTACATATTTTCATAATTAACTATTTTTAGCCTAAAAATATAAATACTATTGTGACAAAACCCTGTTTTCTCGGTGTCGTCAATTTTTGTTTCAAATATTTATTCAATTTATGATCTCATTTTTGCTTGAAATATTTTGCTTATATAAACTAGCAAATAATTGGAATAGTTTCACATATATATAAAATTATAAGCAATGATTTTTCTAAGAACAAAGACTACACAGACAAAAGATTGAATTAATCTAATCAGATACTAAAATAATGGAAGGAACAAATTCACACAAATGTAATTAAATATTTCACATAAATCGATGTTAATAATTTGTTTTCAAATCGTTTTCGATACATATTTCATTAAATTACTTAAATGGAAACAATATAAATATTATATATTAATGATGAGTATATTTATCATAAATGTATACCATTTTCTCAGATTGAAGCTTTATCATCGTGTCATTTATAGTGAAGTAGATCTACATTCCGTAATAAAACGTCGAATTTTTAAAAACGGGAAGCGTTTTTATTATTATTTCTAATTTTAAGGTGGCCTTTCATATACTGCAAATCTATTCATAATATATATGACTTGAAAGATTTATTTTGTATGGGTTCTAAAAGGTACAATATGTCTATATACATTAGAATTGTGAAATATTTATATCGATTAAAAACAGAACATTTATATTTCATATTCATTAAATTTATTTGAAAGCACATATGTAGATATATTTTCCTTTCCCTCACTTTTTCCGTAATAAAGCTTGACTTATTTGCAATCGAAAATTTAAGAGGGTAAAAAATATTTTTATAAGGACGCCGGATATATTCATTTTATAATTCCCGTTTGGGATTTCAATCAGTTTACAAGAAATATTTATACATCACAAACATATATTCGGAATATAAACACAAACGGCCTCTGGGAAACACTATCTTTTTTTTTAGTTTTCGCAAAACGATTGTTCTTTATGAAAATAAAATAAAAACACAAGGTACAATTTCTTAATCTCCATGTCTGAATTATGAATTATTCGTAAAAGTCTAATTATTTTATGCAAATATGCTTTCCTATTGGAATGGATTTCTAAACTTTTCCATTATTTCCCACATGTATTGATGTGCTCTTTTTTATTCTTGTAGTAGATTCATTCTTAAGGCGTTACCTTTGCCCTTATATGTGTAACAGATGCAGTAATGATGCACATGATAAAAGCTGTGCGACTTTAAATGTCTTGAATTGGATATTATCGTGGCGATAGGATATTTATGCACAAAAGTATTTAAATACTCGTATATTCAAGTATTCAGTTACTAAATTCTTCTGTTTAATGGGCAAAAGAAAATGTCAGAGAGCTTAAAATATTCTTATTACCAATTGTCACAATTTTCTCGGTAATAACTTTTTCTAAACAAGATGTTGAGACTCGTATTTAAAAACAATAATAATTCTTTTTTTTTTCTGAAAAAAGTTATATGCTGCAAACATATCTAATAGACTTTATTGTAACTATTTTAATCATTGAACAAAATTAGATAATTCATTTCAACCCATTTTAATATGTTATAAACGAATATATTTTTTTTCTTGTTACTATATTCGCTTCATTCAAACAAAATGAAATAAGACATAAACAGAAGAAGTAAATCTAAGACAAATATACTTCAGTACAATATTGATTGTATTTTTTAATTCTTTCTTTAAACACACGCATTGACTTTAACACAATATCAATGATTCAAAAAAAAACGTGTGAGTCAGCGTTTGTGTGTACATTTACGCGCATGAGTGTATGTCTTAATATATTTACTTCATTATAAATTCCATTGGTGGTGAAATTCTGTAAGTACTAAAATTTTGTGTGCGTGTATGGTAATGTTTTGCTTCAGTTTTGAAAATAAAAGTAAGAATAAAAGAACGACTTGTTTAAAATCTAAGTATATTATTTTATTAATATCATATTTTAATTCGAATAATTTAAGATGTTTAGTAAATGTGAGAGAAAGGAAATTAAATTATTCTGAGATTAGGAATTAGGATTCTGAATAATAATATTTGGTTTTCAAACTTATTTCTTATATAATTATATTTACAATAATTTCTAAATATTTTTTTTCCTCTGAAGATTCTCTTCGGGATTATTTCATGATAAGTCGAAAAAATATAAAATCTGTTGTTTAAATATATTTTTTGTAATGTTTTATTAGGAAGTATAATATAGTAACAAAATGCCGAGTGAAAGAAATGTCTTCCGTTGCGCGTAAACAATAATGACAAATAATGATGTTTAAAAAAATATTCACCAGTAAGTACTATGGTTTTAAAATCGTTTTCCTTTTAAAAGTTACAGCTATAAATATATCAAAATCGATATCAAAAACAGTTTTAGATTTCTCTCTGAAGATTTTTTTTAAAGATTCAAATTTAATGCAAAAATTTCTGATGATGCAAAAATATCTCTTATATATTAAAACTATGTAAGCTTCTTTAAATTATTCTTAAGGATCGATTTAATCGAAGATGAAACGCATTAAATATCAATGATTGTGCAGCTGCAAGATTTTACTTTGGAAATGTTTTTCTAAGCCAGGTAATTTGTTTTCAAAGTAATATTTATATTCCCATTATTCCTTATCTTTCATTTGGTGACAGCGTCTCAAAAGTTCCATCCTTGGAACATTGAAGTCCCTCCCCGCGTAGAGGGGCTGAAAACGTTAAATATGTTTACAAGTCTTTCCCTAAGCGTGGAGTGTAGCACTTTAGAGTGACTAGATATAGACTCCAAGGTCCGTTGCCAATAGCTTCGTGCTGCTTTAAAATGTGACATTAAAAAGCATTCTCTCATTCTTATGTTAAATTTCTAAAATTCCTGTTTCTACCAGCGTCAAATGGAGTGAAAAGATGAAACAGACTATAACGATTAATTTTTAGTATTTTTAATATTAATTATTAAAAACAAGCAATGTTAAAATATAAATTGTAGACATATATGAGTTTCCCAATAACCCATTAGAAAGAATAATAATAATGAAAAAAAATGAGTTACAAAGATTACTGCTTCTTTTTAAACAAGATTTGTAAAAACTCAATTATTCATTGAGGGTTGAGTTAACTCTAAGTCCTTATAACAGCAATTACTTAGTTTCAAAAAATGGCACCAAACCTTTTTCTGAGGAAATTTAATGCATTACAAAAAGTGAATAGAAAAATGAATAAGTAACAAAAGTAAATTAGAGTGATATTATCTCTTTTCACATTTTATTTTTCTTCAAATTTAATACAACATATATGAAATATTTTATGTCGTCAAAGCTGAATAAAATGTTTTCTTTAAAAGCAGTTTATTAAAGACGAACTATTTATAATATTGTCTGAAAAAGCTACACAAAAGCTCTTTCTTCAGAAAAATTGAGGAAAAACGTGTGAGAAGGGAAAACATAATAGTAACTAATTTCTTATTAACCTTCTTATTAAAAAGGAAAGAATAAAGACAGAAGAAAAAATTCCCAGCACATATTATATCGCTTTTAATCACTATATCAGCAACTACAATGACCTTCATATAATTTTCTTTGTTAAAATCTTTGGTTCTTTGAATATCATCATACCACAATATACATTTATACAGTCTATATGTGAGACATAATTGAATCCTTATGTGAGGGAAATAAAAGGCGAAAAAAATAAAGCCTAAGAAAAGAATGACTTTGAAAATATTATAAGTATTTTTTGTCTACCAATAAATTTATTGAAATATGACTTTAATTTATTCGGAGTATTTGTTTTAAAAGACAATATGTATCAACAGATATTCACTTTAATTGCATTCGGCCTACCAAAATGGTTTTAAATTCCATATGCCTCTTATGGCCTAAAATTTACTTGAAATCCTTAGTACGCTTAAAATTATTATTATTTTTTATACACTTACATGAGGCACACTAGATTTTTTTGACTGTAAAAAGAATTTGAAGGAAATGTCAGAAAAAAATTACACTGTAAAGTTTAATTTTCGAGACCTCTTATTGAAAATGCTATTTAAATATACATGTTGTATAAATTAATTTTTTTTATCAAAAGTAGAAATTTAAATATATATTAAACAAAGTGAAGGAAAAATTTTAATAACTTTCCAGATTTCGAATTTGATATACGTATGAATCAAATATTCATTGAATTAAAATTCTTGAAAACAGTGCTCAAAGATATTTCATCACCTTGAATTCCGTGTTCCCCATAAAGGATAGTAATATAAATAAATATAACTCAATCATATGTTATTACAATTCTATCAAACAAAATAAAAAACACACCAGGAAATATTCCTCATCTTGTACGTTTCTATTCGATAAATATATCTGTATGTCTTCAAGGGACTATTCAATGTAAGTAATACATTCCATAAGATTAATATATGCTATAAAAATATAACTTATAAAACTAATTTAGTTTCCTTTCTATTTTTTCCATATTTGCCCCATTCAATTATTTCTTTCCCTTCAAGCCAAAAAAATCTCATCGATATTATATTGGTATATTTCCCATGAAGCTTACTTTTATTTATATATTTTATTTTAGACACATTTAATAAATGTAAATAAATATTAATCTCAGTTTAAGGGTTTAAAATATAAGAAGTCAGAAAAAAGGAAGTAAAAAGAAGAGAGATGAAAAGAATTTATAAGCCATTTATTTTAACACAACACCCATAACCATGTTACGGAGTCCCTTTATTAAAAATTAAATCATTCTATAATTACAAAAAGTAATGTTTCTGTGACTTTAACATCAAATACTAATTTTCAAAAAATCTTTTATCCATTAAGTACTTAATTGCAAAAAGGAAAACAAAAGACATAATAATCAAAGAAAATGTTAAATTTAAAGAAATACTGTTTCCTAAGAAAAGTCTACAGTAAAAAAAATGCTGACACGAAAAATTCTAATTCCGTTAAAGAAAAAAAAAGCTCAAATACTTGCCGACTAGTATTATAAAACATTTATATCTATTTGGAAACGTTCGGCTTATTGTTTTAGGGGTTAAACTTTTACCTTTTTTTAACTAATTAATTTTCCGTGTTTTTTTAAAATTTTTGTTGAATGATTAGTGTAGCTCCAGATTTGAGCCAACTTGCGATACTTTTGTTTTACCTCCTAAAATAAAATGCTATAATTATTTTTTCTCCTTTTTCCGTGGGTAAAATTTAAACATTAAGTTTTAATATGTTTATTATTTTGAAAAATTTGTGGATAAAAATGTCAGAGAGAGAGAGAGAGAACTCACTAAAAAGGTAAGGCACAAATTAAATTAAACATATTCCATTTTATTATTCCTCTATGCCAAAATAATTTGAAAAAAAAATGTGGAAATTTTTTATTTAAATCATTTATTTATGGGGCAAAATGGTATAAATACTATCATGTTTTAAATTACTGTAAGTAAAGTTGATAATAAAAATGAAGAAATGAGAGATTATTCAAGATATATACTACTGGCCATTAAAATTGCTACACCAAGAATTCAACATGCTACAGACGTGAAATTTAAATGACAAGAAGGTGCTGAGATATGTAAATGATTAGCTTTTCAATGCATTCAGACAAAGCAGGTGCCGGTAGCGATACCTACAATGTGTTTAAATAAGGAAATTGTTCAGCCGGTTTCTCATACACAAATTGAATTTGAATGTTGTTACCTGGTGAAAAGTTGTTGTGACGTCTCGTGTAAGAAGCAGAAATGTCTACCAGCACGTTTCTGACTATGATAAAAGTCGAATTGTAGCGTACCGGAATTACGGTTTATCGTATCACAGTATTGCTGCTAACGTCGGTCAAAATCCAATGACTGTAAGCAGAATATGGAATGGATGGGTTCAGGACGGTAATACGGAACGCCGTGCTTAATCTCAATGGCCCCCTATCACTAGCAGCCGAGAAGACAGACATGTTACCCGCATGACCTTAATGGATCATGCAGCCACGTTACGACAACAAGTGTCTGCGACTTTTGCTGCAGAATTAACTTTGAGGTCGGAGACCATGGCTGCGGCTAACCTTGACGTCTTTAATGGTGTGATGAACGACAAACCTGGTGCAAGAATGGCGAGACGTCATTTTTTAGATTAATCAGGTCATGTTCTTTTTACAGCATCAAGATGGTAGCATCCGTGTTCGGTGGCATCGTGATGAACGCTTATGAGCAGAGTGTATTCGTCATCGTCGTACTGGCCCATCACCTGACATGATGGTGTGGGGTGCTATTGGATGCACGTCTCAGTCACCACTTGTTCGCATTGATGGCTCTTTGAACAGTGCACGTTACATTTCTGGTGTGTTTCCACCCGTGGCTCTACCCTTTATTCCAGTTCTGCGATACCCTACGTTTAAGCAAGATAATATGCGAACGTATGTTGCCGGAATTGTACGGATCTTCCTTGATAGGGAAAATGTTCAACTGTTGCCTGACTTTCACGGTCCCCAGATCTTACACCAATAGAAAAGGTCTGGTACATTGTTGCCGAGCGACTGTCTCGTTACCATAACGGCAGTCCCTACAGTTGATGAGCTGTGAAGTTGAAGTCGTGTTGCAGCTGCATGGTCATCTGTACCTGTAAATGCCATCCGATCTCTGTTTGATTCAATGCCCAGGAGAATAAGTTTTGACATTACTGCCAGAGATAGTTGTTCTGAGTATAGATATCTCATGATCTATGCATCTAAATTTCTTTAAAATTTAATCACTGGTTATTTCTAGTATAAAAATTGCAATAAATATCATGTTGTTATCTGCCTTTATTCCTGGTGTAGCAATTGTAAGTGAGAGCAGTGTACATATATGTATCAAAATCCTTTGAAAAACACACAATGCTCCTTTAAGAAAGCAACTATGATTATGGAAACTAAACATGTATTAAACTTATATAAATATCATGAAATTATTAAGAAGTCAAAGTGTTAAAGTATAAAATTGCTGCTCTGAAACTTCTAACAACTGCAGAAATAACTCATCTTACCGTACATTATCCGTGTATAAAGGATTTGTTGAGCTAGATCTGTGACATTTGGATGCCTGAATGTCGTCATCCATTATCCCACATTAAGTGTTATATTGGCGAAAGAGGTATGTTAACCTTTTTGACAAAGTAAGAGTATAAACCATATGGATGCAGTCCAGAGATTTAAGAGCCGTAGGCCTGGCATTATCTTGTTGGAAAATGATCATAGGATAACGCAGCCTTTAGGGTAAGTCAAAAGAGCTTCAACATATAGCCGAGCTGTTGAAGATAATTGTAGAAAGCCTGAGATGATTTACTAGAGATAATCATACATTTTTTCATTTATTAGATGACACTCCACATCAAGGACAATGGTTGTGTGCTCTCTCTGAATATTAGGATTTTGGACTTTGTCCCGCCATACAGAGAATGAACCCGCATTTGCTCCAAGTTATAAGTAGGAAACAGTGTGTAATGCCATTTCTTGCTAACCCTGATGATTGAATCTGATGGCAATTATGCCAATGAACTGTTAATATCTGTCGTACATTGACTTTATCTTGAATCGCATTCATTTATCTCAAAATTCCAGAGCCTTCATTCTGCCGATAACTTTGTGCATAACAATGCATGTACGAGCATTGTGGCTACATATTGCGCGGTATGATCAACCAACTTCAAGCACTGCGACTATGTGACCACATTCGAAGTGGTATAAATATTTAAACTGAAATTTACTATAATTTGGAAATTCATATTATTTACTCATTTCTAATAGCTATGAAGGGCAGTAAGACATTTTATTTGCTTACGAATATAATGGACAAAAAACAATTGTTCTTTATCACATCCTTATAGTTCATAATGTTCCTTATGTTTCATAATTCGAATAAATAATACATTACTGCGTAAAAATTTGCTTAAGCTACAATTTTTATTCAAATTCATAATAACCACTTTTCGCAATGTGTAAATCCAAACGCCTCCAAGTAATAAAATAATTTAGTAATAATTAGTAATATAATGATAATTTACCTTTTAATCTAAAGATTATCAAAAGTAACTCATACATACTAGTCTTACATATCTCAATACATCTCAAAAGAAGGCAATTTGAAACATTTAGGTAAGTGATATTTTTTTAAGTATTTTGAATAACGGGGAAAAATTATTTGGTTGTTTCTCAGAAGTGATTAATAAATATTATAATATATATTTCAGAATTAATAAAAAAAGGGAATCTGTTTTATTTAAAAGGAATCATATTGACTTATAATTGCAATATAATGAACTGTTTTTAAAGATGTTTTCACCAATTAAATGATTTCATTAACTTTGTACTTTTAAATTTGAGGGTATTTTTTTATAATCTTTTTTTATTATAATACTTTTATTTCTTATAACTACTATCTATGTATGACCAATTATGTATCACATATAGTTAATATACATATTTTTAAGAAGTAGTTATTCTAAAGAAGTTTCAAATACCATTCGACGAACAGTATATAATTGAAATATACGTACAATTTACATTTCGTGTGATTTTAAAAATAGCTAAAGTTATAAAGTATAAATGAATAAAAGAATAAACGTGTTCACATCTGACATATTAAACACCGACAATCTTCCTTCATCAAAATGATACGTACATCTTACGTAAGTCAGCAATGATTTGGAGAGTGTTCTTTTATATATATATATTTTTCTAAGCAAACTTTCAACGTTGCTGAGGCTACCTTTAATTTCGTACTGGCAATACCTTTGTATCAAGTGAAGAAATCGCCTAAATCCATTTAAATATGTTAGTTTTTGTGAAGTATACATTTAGAAAAATTCAAAATCTCCAATCTGGAAGGTAAAAGCTATGGTTAAACATCAAGTTTCATTGAATAAAATTAATCTCTTCCCTACATAGATAATCTAAATATATTTCCTATTTTATATAACCAATGTTGTCTTCGAAATATGCAGGCTATAAAATTATTACCTTAGCTTCATCATTTTAGTTAAAGTTAATGAATTAATAAAAGGAATTTTTTTTCAGGACAGTTATCACTTAATTTAAAATTACTTTTTTCTCAAAATTAAAAAATAAAAAAAAATTGGCAATTATTTTTTGACATAAATTTTCTGTAAGGAGGATGGTTTATTTAGTTTTGCTAAAATTGTTGTTAAACTCATTTCTAGAAATGAATATACGTTTCTCAAACTGGAATCAAGACGAGAGTTTTAGCATATTATTTAGTTTTAATATTGTGAATATTTTATATAGTTTTAGTTATTAGTTGTTTCATTTTATTAGTTATTAGTTTTGTGAATATTTTATATAAATTTACATTTTTTGCGAAACATTATGAATTACGCATTTCTCAATGCCCATTATTCAATATTGTAAACTCTATTACAATAATGTACTTAATTTAGAGTATATTTTAAATAAAATGCGATATATATAGGAAGATAATATAATACGAAATATTTATGTAATTATTTTTCCAAAAAGCTAATTCTTTCAAAATAAGTGAGCAATTTTTGATAGTTTATTTCATTTACACTGCTATTAAATATAACAATTGTTAAACTTATTAATAATCATGAGTCAAATATGGGAATATTTTAATATTATTGTTAGTTTTGATATTATATTAAATTTGTCTTTTTAACGTAAAATTAACGAAACTAAAAGATCGAAGAATACTTAAAAACCTATATTTTTAAAAATAATATGGCTTTTTAGAATTTTGAGTTTACAAAACTGTGATTTTTTGAAAGGACAGAATATCTTTAAAGGATCTTTAAACAGAATAGACCTTTTAAAGAAGAGAAAAATGTTTTCAACTTACCCTCTGTTTTGATCGTATGACATCATTCTGCATGACTGTATGTTCTCCTATTACTTTACTACCCCACAATACGCATCCAACCCAAGTATAGGTTACAGCCATTGAACACATAGGTAAAACATAGGTCACAACAAGAAAAATAATGTTGTATCTGAAAAAAAAATATTTGCATTTAAATTTTAATAGTAAATAAAACAATATTTTATATACAATACTAATAAAAACTATTTTTTAACTGCCCACCTTGAAGATGTGGACATAAAATTGTGCAAAATTCAGAGTAGGAACACTTTACAGAGAAATGCATAAGAATAAATAAAAATCCCGAACAAAAGATTATTTTACGTTTTGAATATCCTAAGGGTTTATTAATTTAACTACAGAAAAAAAAATTCGGGATATAACGCACATTTTAAATAAAAATTAAGATCGAAATTTAAGGGGTGTGTAATAAACCGTGTATAAAAGTAAAAGCTGTAAAGATAAAATAAGAAATATGAGAATAGAAACCAATTATACTTCTACTTATATCGAAATACTGTTTATTTAAAAGAAATTACTTTCATTATGAACTTAAATGATTGTAGTTCTAGAAGTATACTATTTTTTCTATAGCTTGAAATAATACAACGAAAAAAATGACTTTAAAACATAAGAGCATTGTATATGTACATTTCAGGTTCTTCATAAAAGGGAATGCGCGTTATACGACGAACATACCTAAAAATTAAAAACTGCTGCTGGAAATTGTAAGTGAGCTGTTATACGCCAGATTTTATGGTAATTAAAAAACGATCATTACCAGTGTGAAAAAAAAGGCAAAATGTATAACTTGATTTTATCATGTTTTTTCTTTATATTGGCCAGAAATCCTTATATTGCAATATGTAATGACAAAGAGACAGTAATCCTTCATTTTCTTTTTTCATTTATAGTATGCGGTTAAAATAATCTGAGAACTATAAATAGAACCTACTACCTAATTTATACTTGTTTTTAAAATAACAATTTAAAAGGGGTTAAAATTATATTGGAATCTATATGGGTGGCACACACAAGAAGTTTATTCATATTTACTGTAGTGATTTCAAATTACCAAGGACGCTGAATTAAAGGCCAGCATTAGGCTTTTCAAAGTTACCTGCAGGCCTAATCCATCAAACTTTTTTTAAGTATTAATATTTAATGCAGCTTTTTGATATTTGTAATTAATTATATTTTGTTGCTTGAGGCATGCTTATTGCAATTATTATGATTCATATCAAGGCTTTACCCAAGTATTACGGGTATTTACTGTAAAGCTTCTGGAGAGTTAAATATCCACTTCAAGGTAATGCATGCTAAAACAATCGCTGATTTAATATTAGATTCAAGGATCTTCCTCCATATTTCAAAAATTAAGTTCTTAGTTAAACTTGTTTTGGAGTTCTTTTTTCATCATTGTCTTGAAAATGCATACGGAAAATCCTAAGCATTAATAACAAAAGTAAGAAAAGAAAACATTGTAAAAAAACTTTTAATCATAATTTTTTTTTACCTAAAATTACTACAGGTACTTTATGAATAGTTCAACCATATTTCAACTGCATATATATATTCATGAGCAAATATTTTATTTTTCAGTAGAGCATTAAATATCATAAAATCAAAAAAAATTCTTGAATAGTTAAAATTTAGAATCATTATATCTGCTTTATACAAAATTCAGATAAACTAATATTGAATCATCATAAGTTAATAAATCGAATTATACCGTAAAATCCGGTGTATAACACGCACCGATGTATAACGCACAGCTATACTTTCCAGCTTATTTTTTTTATTTAATTTTTAGGTATATTCGCCGTATAACGCACTCTCCTGTTTCTTACGAAGAAATCTGATATGCATTGCTCTTATGTTTTGAAGTTATTTATTCGAGGTATTATCCCAGACTTTTGACAAAATGGTTAGCTTCTAGAACTACAACACAAGTCAGAGACAAGTCAATACTTTTAAATAAACAGAATTTTGATACACGTAGAGATAAAAAAAATATGCATTTCTCTTTTGATATTTTCAAAGCTATCGTTTTCATACCCCACGTATAACGTGCACTCTTAAATTTCGGTGTTATTTTTGTGTTAAAAGTGAGTGTTACACGCCGGATTTTACGGTAATTTTTATTTAGAAGTTACAGCCTTACTTAGAAAAATAATTGAGTAATATAAATATAAAGAAATAAGGCTTTGTGTGATTGATAATCATAATCTTTTTCTTAATCGTTTAATTTTCGCACATCTAATAAATGAAAAGCCATCTGTATAAATTTAGTAAAAAAGTTAAGCAGATAAAAAAAAATGCTAAGAGTAATTTGGTAAAAAAAAATGAAAAAATCAAAGAAAATTCGAAATGTTTGCTTTGAACTAAAACACTCATTATACGAATTTTTAAAAATTCCTTTCATAAATCCTATATAATTTCACTGAAAAAAAAGTGAAAACTAGTGGTACTTATGTGTTACGCCACCTATTGGTAGCATTATATGAAACGAAACACGTAGTTGCCAATTCAGCACTTATGAAACATAGGAAATCGAGGTTGGCAACTTGGCGATTGTTAAAATACGTAAGAACCAAACTAGTTTATAAAATAAGGGGAAAGGAGAGAAAATGATTAAACATCAGAAATTATTTCATCATTTTTGTTGATCTTATTTGGAGTTCCTCTTAAAAGTTTCAACATCAGAAAAAAAATTGTAATATTTTTAAGAAATGAATTTTATATTTAAAGGAAAATACACCTATCAATTATGTTTCTTATTTTTTGGGTACATCAAGAACTTCATTAAATCACATTAGCTTTGAAGCATACTACGCCAATGGTATTTAATACATTATTCTTCCCCTTAAGCTTAAACATTTTTAAAGCTTCTACATATGCAGAGATAAAGTTTAATGTTATGTATAATATTACAAAAACTGTTTAAATAGTGAATTTATTTCAGATTATCTTTAAAACTGTAGTGTGACATGTTTATGAATCCCCATCTAATAATTAAAATTCACTTGAAAAATATAAATATAATAAGAATGATCAAACATATTATAAAATGTAAAAACTTAATTTTTCCACTATACATGTTTAAGGATTTAATCTGATTTCCAATACAAATACTTATTAATCTCATATACTTACTAATAAAAATTATAACTCATTAAAATAAAATAAATTTTTAAACTACGACTTTTTAAAGTAAAGAACTTAAATTACTTTTCAAATTCTTACTTTGAGAAGGAAAATGATAAAGTAAATTAAAATAAAACTAGTGATGAATATAAGTATTTCCAACTGATTTTGAATTAATTCAAAATGTCTGCTATAAAAAGCAGATGTGTTACTATAAAAATATGCAAAATTCTGAAAAAAATAGGAATAGTTCCACTCACTTTAAGAAACTAATTTGTAAAAAAACTGTCTATCTATTAATCTTCCCTTATAAAAATATGTGAAAAGAATCAGTTATGAAAAAACAGCTATCATAAGATTCAAATTCAAAAAATATTTGAGAGCTACCTGAAATCATTTTTATTGATAAAAAAAAACTTGACCTCATTTTACACACAAACCAAAAAAAAACTTTTAAGTAATTTCTGTGACATCAAATTTGTTTTGAAGATAAGGCGCGGTTTTTATGTAGTAAGTTGTTCTTTTAAAATTTATTTCAAAAAATGTAGTGCACTTGAAATTACATGCTTAAGAGATTACCATTGAAACTCATCTGTTCCAAATTCTGAATTTATTTTTATATTTTCCTTCATTCATAACTCTCTGGAAAGTGTATTTTTATCGACATTTTAGCTTTTTTTCATTCGAATATTAATTTGAAACACATGTTACCTTTCGGAATTTCTGTTTTAGCATTTTCTTTATACTTTTAATCAAAAGCGATTTATGAAACAATTATTTTAAAAAAAATCAGCTAAGCATAATATATATTTTTTTTATTTCGAAACCTGAAACACCATATTTCAAATGTTTTGGTATATTTTTAAGTATCCAAAATTTTATAAAAATTGAGTTAAATTACAGAAAAAGATGAGATGTTTAATTTTTTATTTTCAGGATAAATATATATAGCTACATTATTTCAGGTTTTAAAATGATCAAAAATTTCAAGTATTTTTATTTAGGAACAATAGATCATTAAAATAGAAAACGATTATTTTATATTATGGTATATAAAAAAATTTCCAAACAGCTTAAGAACCAAAACATATCGTAATTTCTCAAAAATAAGCTAACTTTTAGTATTTTCATTAAAGATGGAATGTAATCCGTGAGATTAATTAAAATTCCTTCAGGAAGAAAGAAACCAGCAGAGAGAATTAATCAAGTAAACAATAGTACTTTTTTAATACATTTATCGGCGGCTTTTGATTTTCATCTGGGTTAAAAAATTAATAAATAATAAATTCAAAATTTAACAAGAAATAATTATGGCATATTATTAATTAATAACGGAAAATTAATAATTGCATTATTCAAATTTGTAGATCAATATTTTCAAAACATGCGTATCCTAAAAACGAGACTTTTTTTTTAGTTTTAGCAATCACATTAAGCAATTATTGTTCTTAATTTGATTCACTGAAAAAAGCATCGAAATAATTACATTAAAATTTTTAGTGTTGGATTTTGTTTCACTAATCCTATGACTCTTATGGATTTTAATTAACAAATTAAGCAGTTTTTTAATCGTGTATTAATTTATGTTTTTGTTCCAAATAAATGTTATGTAAGAAGTTGAAAGCTATTTTTATAATTTAGTATATATATATATATGAAAGATGTTTTTATTTTTAGCTTCTTTTCTTCTTTAAGGGGCTAATATTTGTATTAGATATCGAGTAAGTATATGTAAATTTTTTCTGAACATTCCTATTTGCTTAAAACTATAATATGTGTATATTATTAACTCATTCAAAAATAATTTGTCTGATATGAAATTAAATTAGTTAATCAGAAATAACCATTAAAAACTAAACATTTCATTCAAAGCTCAATACAATAGTTCTAAGACGTAACGCTCTGTTACTAAGACGAATGTAATTAATGATTTGAATGTAAAAAAGGAATTACAATGCCTGTAATTTTAGCTAGAATGTGAAAACAAAAATTGATTTTAGTAATTTGTAGTTGAACAACATAACATATAACGATGCCATAAGCAAATTATTAAACAAATTTTATAATTACAAGTTTATGATTGATAACTGTACGTACTAAACGGTAAGTACTAAAACCTATATATTTTTTCATCCTTCCTAAAACAAATTGTTTTTATTTAAATATTCAAGCTGATTGAAGTGAAATATATATAGCAGCTTTTTGTTCATAAAATTCTAAAAGGTTGAAGTTCTGCCATTAAACACTAAAGTTCATTGTTTGATAGGAAAAAAGGACAAAACGAGCATTTTTGATAGGCTTGAAAAATTGGATTTTAAAAAAAGAAGAGACCTCTTAGAAAACTGTAAAACATATTTATATGTGAATGTATATTTTTAATTTTTTTCATGGAATTAAAATTTATTAAGGAACACTCTGGCAATCTACTGACAATTATGCCTCAATGATGGCAATATTTTTACAAATCATCTGATGTTTACTTAATTGAATGTTGTTTCATGGTCAATAACAGATAATTTTAATTATTCTTCATTACATTCGGTAAATTTTACTTCTGATACATTTCAAATACTTTGCCTCCAAATTTTTATTTCTGACAAGAATTACCCAAGATCTTTTCTTGCATCTTAAAATATTGAACTTACTTGAAAAACAGAAATGAAAAAAGTATTTAAGCAATTGAAATTATAATTAGACTTTCGTACAATTTGACGGCGCATGCATTTTAGTAAGAATACGACTTTGGTAAAAATAATTCTACAATAAAAGAAATTTTAAAAGTAGCGTATGCAAAGTTTTATATTCAACACTTTAGCCACCAACTAGTTGTAAATTGAAGTACCAAATATACAGCCCAGGCCCAAACAGCTTCAATGTCTATATAATAGTTTGCAATAATAAACATGTAACTCTGGGAAACAGCAGCAACAATCAATGTGGAACATGTGACAGACGTATTCATATGGACAGTACAATTAAATTTTGTGTTGGTGAGCAGGGGGCAGAATACCTACTGGAGTTCTTTTACTAACAACACTGCATCGGTTGTAGTACCTGCTCATGAACATTTCAGTTGGACTGTAAAAACATTGCCTCATCACATGAGTCATGCAACCAGTTGGTAAGAACTAATGGTAGTTTGAACTTAAGGTACTGTGTTAACTGGTGGTTGCTCTATAATGGCAGGAACTGTTGTTACATTGTATTGACTCAGTCTTCTGGTCAAACAGAATCGATAATTGACTAGAAATAATTATGCTCCACTACTTGGAGATTATTTGTAGCCATACCTCTACTCTGCTGCGTCACTATGTCAAAATCCTTCGCAACTAGTTTGAGGAGTTTTCTGGAGAATTTTAGTGAATTATTTTTTTTTGGTCATCTAGAGCCTCAGATCTAAACTTATATTGGAATTGTTCGAAAATTCAGTTCGAGAAAAAAATCCAGCCTGGAAACACTCTCGCAATTATGGGCGGGAGAGGTCCCACTCAATATTAGGAAGTATCTCTTGATTTTTGGATCTTATTAAATTTTTGTATGTTTCATATGTGAAGTGATTGAATTTATTTTTCTTGTTCTGATTACACACAGAAACTCACAACAATTTTCTGCTTTATAAAAATGTTGCTATGTTGGAGACATAAGTAAATAAATTTATGGCATTATCTTTTTTATGCAAAAATAAACCAAGAAAAAAAATCCAAATAACGAAGTAACCTTTCTCAAGATTAACATGAAAGACTCTAAAACGACGT
Organism: Trichonephila inaurata madagascariensis; assembly: GCA_019973955.1. Lineage (NCBI taxonomy): Eukaryota > Metazoa > Arthropoda > Arachnida > Araneae > Nephilidae > Trichonephila > Trichonephila inaurata. The sequence continues at coordinate 65,620 of BMAV01010546.1, read as the reverse complement.
AAAATTCTTAATAGTTTCATTAATTCAGAATAATGAGAAAAATGTATCACTGTATACATGCATTTTTTTCATTTATAAGTGCAGTCAGTGTTTTAGAAAAGGGATGGGTATGGAAATATGCAAAACATATATATTGTATCAATTTAAAAAATGTAAATTATTATTTTTCTAAAATATAAAACTAATAGAATAATTAACAAAAAAAAATTGATTCCTAGATTTTTATATGCACATAATTATAAAGAGAGGAAAAAATTAAAAATAGATAAGTAGATATTTTGCCTGGCTCAAAATTATTCATATATAAGCTCTCTAAAAGACATTGTTTGAAACGCTATATGGAAATAAAGTGTGAAAAGCATGTTTTTCTTTCGTGATAATTGGACAAATATTCACGCATAAGTAAAGAAGTCGGTGATTTAATGTTTCTGTAGATAATGTGATCATGGAATTAATGGTTCGATGCAGAATAGTTAAGCACGAAATCAAAGTTATGGCGCAGAGATGGAAGATGTACTATCTGTTTTATTGTTGCATGAAAGATATCTGCTATTGAAAAAAAAATCTGCTGTTTTTAATTATGATGAAAAAATTTCAAGGATGACAGCTACATGTATTTTAAATATTGAGGTTGTGACGGGCTCACGCGTCTTTTCTTTAACATAACCTCTGGGTTCTTTGACGTCCAAGATTAATGGCAACTCTTTTCCAACCAAAATCCAAGAAGCGAAATGTGAATAATAAATGCAAATAAGATAGCTTTTAAAATAACAGAAGTTTCAGTAAGCAGAATGGCAATTTAGGGAAAGTTATGTTTGAGGAGATACAAGCGTGAATTGAAAGCCTATCGTAAAGTTACCGGGACACCCTGTCGCTGCTACAAGGTGCATACCATTGCACTCGCGCCCAGACGTTTCTATACAGTGATTGAATCTTAGTTTGGATTAAGGTAGGACTGATTATTTGATATTAGGACTTATAATATTATTTAGAGATAGTGATCCAAATAACGTGATTCGGTTTAACTACTTTTGTGTGTTCGCTCATTATAGATTCTCCCTTGTATATAAATTTATCTAAATTGATAGACGTTTAAGTTTTATTCTTAATAAAGTAATATTAAGAATTTAAAATGTCTGTTCATTTTGAGAATCCCACACCTCTAGCTCACGCTGACAATCAAAGATATGGTCACCAAAGGGGGGCCATATCACAAGATATCATAAATGTCAATAGAATTAAAAAAAATCCAACATAAATTGGTACGAAGAAAATCTATGCTAAATTGGATTGCAGACAATATGGATTAGAAAAATGTAATATTTTCAGTTTTAGCTTTTATGAGACACCTGGCTTTAAGTGTTGACACTATCTCAAAACAGAAAACTACATCACATAAAGTATAAGTTTTATATATGGTCTCTGAAATTCGGAGGAGCTATTCCAGCTATCGGGAAAATAGATTTAGTACATGTGTCTACTAATATGAACACACTCAAAGTTATCTACAAATCTCAGAAGTGTGACTTCTTGGAGTATTGTTTGTCTTTAGAGTATAATAACTTTTTATTTTCTCAAGAGCATGCTGCGTGCTACATTTATAAAGCTGCTTAAAGAATTTGAAGTAAGAAACATATAAATTTTGACTCAGTCAGTTAATACCCAGGCATTTTAAGCAAATGTTTATTATTATTTTTTAAGTCTATGTAAAGTGGATGTAGAATAATTCACGAGAAAAACAATTGCAGCTATGCAGCATTGGATGGTATTAATCCTGAAAATTTGAAAAAAAGAACATATTAAACTACGCCAGATTAAATGAACCATTGTTTCATTATGCAAAAAAAAAACCTTACAAAATATTAATTTAAAAAGAGTAATAGTAAAAAAAAACAACAACCTAAAAGCTTTCTGTCTATTGTGAACTTTTATAAAAATTCTTTCTGATTGTCTTTTTATTTTTGTAGTAGCAAAAAATAATGAGAGACTGCCAGTATCGGCTATACATGCAATTGGGATTTTAAAAAATATATATATAATTATTCCTCTAATTCTTCTAGTTATCAGCAATCTATTAAAACACGTTATGTTCTTATAACTACGAAACCCGGTGTATAACACTTTAATTTTGAAATTTAAAGGTCTTATAGGTTTTTGAAAAGTGTTGAGGTACAGTTTACTAGAATCTATTACAATAGCCCAGCTTAATTTTTGGTAAGAATAACTACCACAACTTCAGAAAAAAAATCATTTTGTATGAAAAGTGAAGAAAATTGTAAGGAATTTAGTACTAAATTGTAATTGCATTCATTACTAAAAAAAAAATGTAACTTTGATTTATAAGAAAATTTGAATACTTTAACAGATGCGTTCATATATATTATATATATGATTCCTTTTGAAAAGAGGAAATTAAAAATGAGGAAAAAATTATAAACATTATATTATATATTCACGGTGATATAACAAAGAGTTCCTTACGATATTAGTAGTTATATTTATCCTTAAAAGGGGGTAACGTATATAAAAATCATATTTTTATAGGAAACGCGAAATTTCAATGCTTAAAATTACGGACTATTTTTAATAGTTTGAACTCTTTTTTTAATTCGCAAATTCTAATATGTTCGTTTAAAAAAAATACCCGTTTTTATAACAAGCTTCTATTACGAATTTACCATGGAATTTACAATTTTAAATCATACCTACTCTGCAACACAAATACATGAATAATTATTTACTTTGATAATTTCTAATGTTTGTCTGAAAAATTAATATATTTGAGTTTGCGATTTTTTAGAAAACGGCTTTGGATGCAGAACCAATTGTAAAATACATTTATTTAAAATATAGTGCCGATGCTCAAACAAAAGGTATGCTTGCAGATTTTAACTCACATATACTTTGGAAACCAAAAGGTTCTTCAAATTGAAATAATCCTTTTGAAGAATCATAATCCTTTAGAATCCGAAACGCTGGGTTTATATTATTTCAAATTACTTTTTCTTATGTTTAAAAATTAATGATTTAGGATGTAGCGTTAAAAAGAGACAAATTTAATAATTAGTAACGTGTATTTCGCGTGGTGAAACTTTCTGTGTACAATACATTTCAGGCAGGTTTTAGTTTATATTGCTTCATGGTTTTAAAACGTTTTTCTTGGGTATGTGCTATAGCAAATATAATGGAATGATTTTTCATGTTTTTATAGTGTTTTATCCAGTTATACTGCAAAAGAATTTATTTTTGATATATTCATACTGACCGAATAAAAATTAAATTATATTATTCCACATATTTATAAGCCAACCTATCTCTTATAAGCTTTCCCATTAAAATTAGATACTATTTTGTTACATGTGCTGATAATTGTGAAGCAATTAATAGTTTTCATGTGATTATTTTTAGTGACTTTAAAACATGGCAATTCAAAATTTGTAAAAATAAAATCATTTTTATTGATATGTATTCAAAAAAAATATAAAAGAAAAAAGAAGAAATGAAAAGATTTCTGCATTTAGTGGAAAGATATAGGTCCATCAAAATTAATTATACTATACCAACATTTTTACGAACATTATACACTCTGTTCTCCAAAATTCAGAAACACTTGACAGAGTAGATTTATCTTAAGTATCTTATGCATGCAGAGTAGCCTTCATCAGTTCAACAATGGGGAGGTACTTCAATTTATTTGCATAAATTCTATGAACCAGTCCTCAAACATTTTCCATGGTTTTAGTTTCGCGGAACAGACAGCGATTCCGTCAAATTATAGCAAACAAGTTAAAAACTTCTATTTCAACATAACTTGGTTCGCAAAATTATTCATTTTACATTAGATAAATATCAAAGGAAAAGTTTCACAGGAAATAAAAGCTCCTGAAACCATACGACATTCCCCATCTAAATTTCTTTTAAAAAAATACTTTATGTCCCCTTTCTATTTCTCAAATCCTCCCAATATTAATTAAATCGATTTAAACCATCCGATTTGAATTTTTTTATCACTAAACACAATCAGAAATCAAAATAAATTTTACATGAGCAATCAGAGGTTCGTGAAAAAAAATGTGGCAAATGATGGCGGAAAAAATTTCTTACGTTTTTACAATTTGTTCTAGTATTTTTTGCTTCAATTTTCTTAGATGCTTAGGCATTGATATCAAACATGGGGTCACTTTAAATCTTGTCAAACAACGTAAGAAATGGAGTTTTAAAAAAGTCCGTTTGTTTCTGAGGAAACTTTTGGAACATTATCTCCTTATTTGCGTTTGTAATTTTGCCTCTAGAATATAATTCATCAAACCATTAATGTATTTATCTCTTTAAAAAATTACAGATACATGTCCCGGATTTTCCCTGAGTTGTCTAATTCCGAAGAAAGTTTAAGCATATCAATCCATTTTAATAAAGGCTTTTCTAGCTTCCTTTCCACTATTAGTATATGCTTCAATTAAACCTTTTTTCCCGTTCTGATAATCGTAAAAGTCACAGGTTACAAAATGCTTAAAAGTTTCCTAAATACACAAGAAATATTAACACGCCATTTTGATAGGGAAATAAAATGTAGACCTATGTTTATGGGCCGCATCATGTGTACTCACTGCAATACAACGGTATATGCGCAAAATTAATTTTGTTTACATATTCTCCCACCTATAGCTCAGTGATATTCTCTCCATTTATGCAAATTGTCTTTCTAAACTTTTTTTTATTGAAGAATTTTAGCATTCATAATGGATCTATAAACATAGGAGCTGTATATTTCAATTGCTCATTGTTATTTTTTCTAACTATAAAATTTAATAAATTAAATAATTTGCTATGTATTATTTGAAAAAAAAATACTCATGGTTGCTTTATTTCTTGATCTATGTATTCATTTTTAGTTTAAATATTAATTCTAGGATGAGAAAAATTAATGCTCCACTACAAATGTATTCATTTTTAAAGTAAATTTTGAACAACACTTTGAAATTATGTTCCCTTTGGGCGCGTATAAAGATAATAAAAATTCAACTAATTACAGATGCGGTACAAACACAGATCTACCATTTTTCTTGGAAACAAAGCTTATTTTGAACGGTATGAAAACATTTCTCGTGCTCAGCACTTTACTATACTTACATGTGATCAGAGTAGGAATGACCAGCAGGGCCATCTGGCCACACCAAGTAGCAAATTGTACGATGTCCTCTATCAGCATACCTGAAGGTCATAGTGGTGGAATATATGAGTGAGGGGCATGCCAGAGCTCCTCCCGCCAACCACACACTGGCCAATATGGCATAGGCAGCTAATTTTGACATGCGAGGCCTTAAGGGACGAACGATAGCAACAAATCTGAAAGGATAAATATAAAACGTTTAAAACATTGAATAAAGTATGCAATTCAGAATAATTCATTAAAGGAATTTGAAATGGATTACAAAATTGTGTGTGTGTGTGTTTATATCTCTTATAAAGGAATTGAAAGGTGATTTGACGGATTACATTAGTTTTGACAATTTAAAATATAATATACAGTTCCAGTAATATTATGGCCATAAATATGAAATTTTTAGTATGGAATAATATTGATTATCATTATTTTTTTATATTTAACAAATTGGACTATCTTAATAAACCTGATCGTAAAATGTAGCTTATCAGTTATCTCTGAAAATGGAATTTTATTTTTAATTCTTTTTCATCTATTGGTTTATTTTTTCGCACTCTACTATGTTGAGTTCTGCATAAACATGACTAAAACAAGACAGTTTGCAAAGGAATATCGTTTATTTTACAGTTTGACGTTAGTAATGTATTTGTTGAAATTTATTTATTTAAATCGATGAGGTAATAATACATTGTTATAACCTTCAATCAAAATAAAATCGGTTATTTTCTTTGAAATCGATCCAAATATTTTGTTCTAATTCTTACTGTGGGAGCATCTCAGCAATCAAAAGTTATAATATTTAACTGTAGATTTAAAAAAGCAGAAAAACATACGGTAAAACCCTTGTTTTGTGGGTTTTTTTATACGATTTTATTTTGTGCGCCCGCTTTCCGCAGTTTTTGGACAAATTTTTGCTTTTGTTATATGTAAGATTAAATTTCGGTATTTTTGTGGGGTTTTTTATCTACGCAAAAAAACAGGTTCAACTCATAGAACGGGATTTCAAACCCTTTATGGATCAACGTGCCATTTTTTTTTCAAAGGTTTAATGAGATGGACGGCCGTCAAATAAATTTGACTAGTGTTTTTGGGAAAATAATAAAACTAAGTACTAACAACTCAAAACTCTTTATTTACTACGAAAAAATACCTTCTGTGTGTTCTGTATAGTTGTAATTCTAATGTTGCAGATCGGATGACAAATTACTTATATTAGGTTTGTAAGATGTTACATTTAGTAAAATGCATGCCCAATTGGAGTTATTTCCCAAACGGTTTCTAAGCAATTAATTAGTTTTGCTGTGGTTCACTTTTTTGATAAGAGGATTTGTGATTCGTTTCAAAATACCGATCTACCGACAATTTTCTGCATACCACTGTTCCAGAACATAAAACACACACCACTTTTTCACTTTTACTAAAAATGCCATATTACTAGATTCACCAAGTTTGAAATTTCTTTAAACTTATATCTTTAAAATTTTTTCTTTTGCTGATCTAGCCATGTTAAATAACAGCAAAAAACAAATATAACACAAATAAACTTTAAAATAAGTTGTGTCAACGAATTGGGCTATGTATGCGTAGGGAAAAGCATCATAAACAACTGTGCCCCCGACGTAAACAAAAAGACAGTAACAAACGAGTGTGCTCCCCCCTCACGCGACCGATCACTGAGTTTGTTTGTTTTTACATAGGGAAATTAGTCATTTTGGAATAAAATGCAAACTATTTTGATCACCAACGTGCCGAAAATATTGTATCATGTGCCATTAATGGTACGTGTGCCACTGATTAGCCATCCCTGAATAGAATAATTAAAACAGTTATTTTCAAAACCACGGTTTACTTATGTAAACTATGACCTACTCTCCAACAATATTTCCACAATCGATCATAAATTTTATGCGTATTTATTTAACATACGCAATTTTACCTATTTTTCTTATTTCAGAACATTAAGTAAATAATTAAATACACGTATATTTTTTGGAGAATCTTATATATTCATAAAAATTACAAAACAACATAATATTAATTAAACTACTAAAAGAAATTTGCATATTTCAATTTTGTTTAAAGGAAAAATTATTAAGAAAATTATAAGTATATGATATGCAATTTTTACGTTTTCATTAATATTTAACTATCGATATGGAAATAAAGTAAAATATAAGACACATTTTAGGTGATAAGGAATAAACATAATGGATAAGTTTAAAAACATGAATTATTCAACAAACGCTATGTGTCGTGTAAAGATAAATTCACAATTTTGCATATTGGCGTTCAGAAAATAATGAAATTGTTAACAATTTGTTTTAGATTCAATTTGGAATTAGAAAGATCATGCCATAGGGTGTCATCATATATTCCTGTTAATAATACCAAAATTACTTTTGAACTTAAGGGAAATATTAGGATGTCTCTCTCATATAATGAAACAAAATGACAATCGTATAGTAAATTTCGATTAAATATTGTTTTTCCAAATTTTACTTAAAACCAAAATTAGTTAAACATAGTTATATTGAAGTATATGAAATTGAATTTTTATATTATCAAAAATAAGTCTTCAACGAAAAACTTAAAAACATTTGCGCTTCACATGTATGATTCTTATTTTTAAAATCTACACAATAATAAAGTTACAAATGCAACATATTTAATATACTGTAAAATCCAGTGTATAACGCGCACCTATACATTCAAGTTTGATTTCTTATCACTTTTTAATTTTAGGTACATTTGCCGTATAACACGCATCCCCTTTTTTACGAAGAAATCTGAAATATTAGTATACATTGTACACATTATGTTTTAAAGTCATTTATTTGATTCCAGACTTTTGACAAAATAGTTTTCTTCTAGAACTACAAGTCTTTTTTAGTTCACAAGGCCAGTCATTTATTTTAAATGAACAGTATTTCGATACAAGTAGAAGCAATTTTTTTCATGCTCATCCTTTTTGTTATTTTTAAAGCTATCGTTTTCATACTCGGTGTATAACGTGTACCCTTAAGTTCCGATCTTCTTTTTTGTGTTAAAAGTGCGTGCGTTATGTGCCAGATTTTACCTTAATTTGATTTTCTTCAGTATTTATAAATGAAACATTACCCCTTATATAATGAAAAAATAAATAAAGATAATGAATATCGAATAGGGATATGTATATCATGAGGTTTTCGATTATATTCATTACCGTTGATGTATAACGAAACTAATAAACCATCATAGTTTAATTTTAGATCAATCAGTAAAATAAAGGCGGTATTTTTTTCATTTAAACTACAGTGCTTTTGGAGCATCTCTTATCAATATTATGCGAATATTACCCGAATCAATATATTTATGATTAAATCAATATATGGACGATGGCTCTATTAATTCTGAACTTTTATCAAGGGGTAAGAACAACTCGAAAACTGGCAACCCCCTCTCTAATTACTAACACCCTACCTTTTTTTCAAATTATTTACAAAACACATGCATTTTGTGTGAGTACATGTATATATATTTACACAACACATTTTTAAATTAAAGAAAAGTAAACGACTTGCATCATAAGAAATTTCCAAATGTAGCGCAGTATTATGTTTTCATTCATATGTAAGAACATAATAATAATAATAATCTAGAACAAGTACCAAAGTTTGTGATTATTTACTTTTTGCAGCCGGAGTGCATATATTTAATAAGTGCATTACACTTTGTGGTTGTTAGAACATTGTAGCGAAATCTCAAAATTAACGGACTCAAAGGACTTGAATTTTTATCTCTCATTTATTGAAACAAATTTTTGACTCTAATTATAATTATTTTTAAGAAAAATATTTTATTTCATTCCAAAGGTTTAAATGAGAGCTTTAGCTTACAAAATTCTCCTTATAACAAGGTTCTATGAATACATTGGATTGTTTTCAAACTTAAAAAAAAATAGAATTTTATTAAGTACTATCCGTTGTCCTTTTTGTTAAGAGTAATGGTAATGTGCTCATGTGTCAACACTAATATATATTTATTCCATTGATTCAAAAAAAGAAATGTTACGATCAGTATTTCATGCCTGTATATGTGCGTTACACACGTACATACACATGTATATACACAATGTGTATATACATATATATGAAATACTGATAGTAATACGTTTCTTGCCCGAGTGGTATATTTTTCGAATGTTAGTAGGGTTCCATGAAAACATCTTCGGATCATCTTTTTATTTTCACATGACACATCAAAGTAGTTACGACAATACAAAAGCATACGAACACACAAAGACAAAGAGAGCTGCAGCTATTTACATTTTTACGTGGACGAGGCTGAGACAAAAAGCAAATGGCGACAATTACATGATGAAGGCAAGCAAACAAAGAGAGTGATCACACAAGATTTTCGCTTTTATACCGGCAGTGACAAGCGCATGACTATTATGTAATATTAGTTCTGATTGGATAGAATGGGCGAGACAGGGATTTTTGACTATTTCATTACGATTAAGATTAAAATGTTACTTTCGAATCAAAGAATTAAAGCTTGTTTTTAAATATTAGTAAAAAGAGTAAGTTAAAATAATGCTAGAGGGAATTATTACATATATATATGCAGTCGACTCTCGATAATTCAAACCTTCGATAATACGAACCACTCGCTGATTCGAAATGTATGCTCAGCTCTTACAAAAATTCTTGATATTTGGAACTAAAACAATACGTTTTGGTATACTCAATGTTTCGAAGTAAAATCTGCGGTTGGCCAGACTGCGACTCGCGATAATTCGAAGTTATCGTATATAACTCTCTACAAATCGAACATTCTCTATCATGTAGAGTCCTTTATCAAACAGGTTGGAGCTTACATGTTTTGTGTTGTATTCTCTCTGTGTGTCTCTCCTGTAAAGTAGCCCCTTTGATGACCACCCGTCTGTCATCCCTTCTAAATGTTTCCCGGTTCCTCAGGCAAAAAGATATTTTATTGGGGTTTTTTTCAAGTGGACAATAGACTGACCGCACCTTTTGTCAGCAGTCCATATCTTTCGTTTAACACGTGGCTTTGCTACACATGTGTAGCTAATATTGCGTAATGGTACGCTATTGTGAAGTAGAGATGCGTATGACTCTGCATTTTGCGTCGAAAGCACATGATGACTTATGACTCTTCTGTGTAACTCATAGAATGTAGAATAGAGGATGGACCGAACTGCTCCCTTCCTTGAAGAACCAATGGCGTTGAGGAAAGTGTCTGAGGGAACCGAGTGCGAAACGATTTTTTGCCAAATGAGAAATGGAAGAGATACTTTGGGGTGCGAAGGAATCCTGTTCGAGAGGTTAAAAAAAAGGAAAGGAGCGATAAAAAAAACCTGGTCGAATCTTTTGGTAGACTGGTTAGACAAAAAGAGCCGACCCAACGCCGATACTATTAAATATGCTCCGTAGCTAAGTGTAAAACCATTAATACCCTTTATGTTAAATTTAGATTCTAAATTTTAAATTAAAAATATTATTTTGCTTAAGCTGTAGGGATATACGTTCGATACCTGCTAATTTTGATAAACCTTGGGCCACTACTTTACACCCCACCTCAGGGTCGCCTTATGACACGAAGAGAACGTCATGTCTCCTTTTAAAAAGTATAAGTACTTAACATTTTCAAAACGAAAAAGATAGATTTTTTCGTGAAAAAAGATTAATTATGTACAATATGTATTCTTTTAATAATTGTTTTTAATACATAAATGTACTACTTAAAAACAGGACTTTTAACTTCTATATAATATTTATACTTTTAATATGTACTTTTTTAAAAATACAGTCAAACCTCCACATAACGAATCTATATATTGAAATTTTTCTATGTAATGAACTTTTCCCTGGAACCAAGAACACTTTCATGATTTTCTTCGTAAAATAACCTTCGATAGCGAAGTGTATTTTATATATAACGAACTTTTTTCTTTGTGATTCTATTTTTTCTTCCCATTTTTGAAGTATTTCTGGACATTTCAAGTTATTCTCTCTTTTAACACATTTTATGGTAGTCATAAATCTTGAACAGATTTTATTAGGTGCCTGACTCACCGAGAGCAATAGAATTCTAGGCATTTCATCCAAGAAGTGCAACTTTTAATCCCTATTTTCCAGTTCACTGGAAACATCTTCAATATCCCTTTTCTTCCTCATAGGAGTTTCGTATTCTTGAACTAGTTTCCATTCATTTGTATCGTTGATCAGCAGTACTGGTAACTTCGTTTCATGGAGCTCAAAAGTGCCAATACAAAAGTGCTTGAGCATCAAAGAAAAAAAAATTAATTCTTTAGTAAGTGGAATAAAAGCGTCAAAACAAATTTTTCTTTCAGGTATTTTTTTTAAGCGACTTTTTATATGAAGGTCTGTCTGTACTTTAAAATAATTTTATAGAAATGTACAATTTTGGTTGTATTACATAATCTCAAATTTAAATATGTTAGAAAAAATTTGTCTTAGTTATTTTGGGATTTTTTAAACTACACTCTTTATAATTCGAAGTTTTTCCTTGGTCTCTACGAGTTCGAATCATCGGGAGTGGACTATACATATGTTCATTTATGTTAACATATAAAATTTGTATGGAGATTAGAATCTTAGTAAGCTATATAATTCCATTGTGAAAAGAATAGTTTTTTGCAGATTATAGTGTACAAAAAATTGTTAAAATAAACGCTATAAAAAAATTATCAACATTTTCTAAGTATTAATTTTCTAAATAAAATTGATTTATTAAGTGGAATATGAAGTATAAGATATTTTTAATTAAAAAAATAATTGACAGATTCTAAAGTATATTTTTTTATGCTGAAACAATTTGCATTCAATATGTATTAGAAATAAAAATCTCAAAATGTCAAAGTTTAATGTAGTTGAGATTTAAATTTAGAAGGGGGATAAAAGGTCAAAAAAATTGATTTTCTTTTAAATAATCTATTAGAATAAATTGTATAAATATTTAAATATATTCATACTGAAATCCCAAAAATCAACCCTATTACCATAAATTCTTGTAAAATATTAATAAACCAGAACTCTCTTAATTTTAAATTATAAATTAAATATAAATCCGTCTTTAAAATTACTATTCAGAATATTTAAATTATACAGGGCTGCCACATATCTAAGTGGCAGATTAAGTGGCAGTCTGTAATTAAGATTAAAAATTCAATTCATAGTCAAAATAAGTTCAATTATTGTCAAAATGAGTTTTAACATGCAATGCGAAAATCAAACGATGTAAATCTTGGGTACCTTATTAGAGAAAAGCTAAGCCATCAAGACGGCCGAATATATTAATACTTTAATGCAATCTGTCGTGTGTATTATGCAAACGCAAAACACTTATGTTCATATCGGATCGTAACTCTAATTATAAAACTGTCAAAGTAGAAAGTTATCCTATTCTATGATATGAATGTCAATGTGTGAAGTTCGTTCCTTACATATTTTATTTTAAAGCTGAAAATTATAGGGCTATTTAAACATTCAAACAAAACTTTCATATAATCGCTAAAAATTACATTCTTAATCACAACGTGTCGCAATGAAGCTCGGTCAAAAGGAAAAAGCAAACATTCTGGACTCTTTGTTCATAATTGTAACGAAGTGACGTAAGAGCTAGCAGACTGAACACAAGGCAAAGCTGTTCGCAATTCTTATCGAAATTATAACGAAAATAGGCTTTTGATACAGACTTGAGTTTTTTGGTGTTTGCAAAGTTATCAAACAAAATCTCCCAATGGGCTTGATTCATGAAGTCACATGATAAAAACAAACACGTGTTTTCCATTGAATTCAAAACAAACATTAAACTAACTGTACTTGTTCTCTATTTGTAAAATTCAGATAAAATTTCAAATTTCACATGTTTAATGTTAAATGTTAGAAAAAACATTTCTTCAAAAAGATTTTTTAAATTAAAAAAAGTCGTATTTTATGCTTATACTTTTAAATAAAATGTATTTTGTGTACATATGCACCTTTTAAGAGAAAGTTTCGGCAAAGAGTAAAACTTGGCAACACCGGAGCGCGTGAACTGATTAGTTGGAAACACAAGATAGTTTTATCGTGTGATTATGACGTCACATGAGTTTTTGAATTGATTGGTTAGAATCACGTGGCTTTCACTATCATGTGACTATGACGTCACATGAATCTACCTCATTGGTAATTCTAGCTTTGAATTTGTGGAAACATAGGTTTGAAATTGTGTACAGGATGTGTTTCAAATATTCTAAATCAGTACTCAAACTTTCTGTATTTGCGATCCAATATTCAATCATATTTTTCATTGCACCCCTCTCCTCCATACAAATCACAATGCATTCAATTCAATAAAACTATACTTTGATGATAAAGCTACAACACGACTTTAAAATCTTAAGTGCCACCGGCGTATATATGCATCTCAGTCAATCGGTGAGTTAAATGCCACTCACGTATATATACGTCTTTCAGAAGTGATATCTTTTCTGTGCACTGATATCCATAAAAGTATTCCAAAGGCTTTGGAATGCAAAAATAGGACACTGATAGTGCTTACAAAGGATTTACTTATATATATCAGAGGATTTCTTTATTTATTCCTTTTCTCCACCCTCTCCCTTCACCAATAAATCACATACTTGCGCCTAAGTAGGAAACGGAGGCATTGAGGAGCAAATCGTGTAACTTTTAATTGGCAGTGAAGAGATTATTTATAAACCGAGCAAATTATCAAGATAAGTGTTAATTTTTGTTTATAATTTTATATGTGACAAGCCCATGGGGGTCACTGGTAATTATTAAATTTGTTCTTAACTTAGTGTTGTTAAATCAATTATGAAATGCATTGTGCAATACTTATACATTTATAAGTGTATTATACCAGTGTGAATGTTAATTTTATTTTTTAATATGTCAGAATGTATTTTGCTTACGTTTAGTAAATTAATAATTTTTTAAGAATAATATTTTGTAATACGCCTCCCTCGTAGAGTTATCGCGCCTTCTAGAGGGCGGTCCCCACAGTTTGAAAATCGCTGTTATAAGTGATATTACTACAGTTGTTCGTCACGGAAAAACTTCCGGCGGAACTTAACTTTTATTGGTAGGGAAAAGAACCGCGCGGAGCTATTGGCAAAAATTGGCTTGTTTGGTTCGATCTAATTATAAAAGCTGGGCAAAGTTTTAAAAAAGAGCATTTCCAATAATTGATATTTCGTTAACTATATGAGTAAAAACCATGTAAAAAAAGCAATTTTTGTAAATATACGCCGCGATAAAAATACAGAAAGGTTGTATTTAAAACAGGTGTTTTTTTCGACTTAAAATATCTTCAGTTTAAGTAATTGAACTTTTATGAGTATCCAATTAGAGCTCTTTTTATTAGGATTAATAATTAACGTAAGAATAAGTACAATAATAAAATAATGAAATATTATTTAATTAGAATAAATACTCCTAAATTTATTTTTGAAATTTTTAAAATACTTAAAGTAATTTAAGATTCATTATTTATTTATTTATTTGTAAAAATATCAAAGGTTAAAGTTTAAGTTATTCGAAGAAATAATCATATTTTTTTTTAAATGGCAACTTTGCTACAATGACAACGAATTTAAGCATACATTATAAATTTAACTTAATTCATGAAAATAATTCATTTTTAATGATATATTTTTTAAAAATATAAATGACTATTTATGTTGTAAAGTAGATGGTTTTTTAAATATCTAAATAGCAAGTCTAAAGCTAATGGTATGCTTTTAAAGTTACGAAAAACAAAATTAATGTGATATCATATATTTATGAAACTATTTTAATATTTATGAATAAAATTAATATATTAATGCATTGTGTTAAAGACGGTTAATGAATTATTATAAGAATATAAAACTTTTCTATAACGTTGAGTATGTATAAGACTTGAGTTATATATATGCTTTTATACATATTAATTCTTAAGTAAACTAGTATTAACTCAATTATAATTAACATTTATCGATTTCGGTGAACAATACAAAATAATACACAAACAAAATTGTATAAAAAACTTTATAATATATGTTGAATATGAATATGTGTAAAATAAAAAGTGTAAACCAATTATTTCATTTATATAACGGCCATGGTAGCCAAGTGGTCAAAATCACCGAATCCTGGCTGGTGTGTAATGAGTTATAGCCTACTGCCACTGAAGACCCACCGTGTTGAGGAAGGCCAATGCACGTTAACTATTTCGAGGATCAAACCTGTTCCCGTTGGTGGGGCGTGGAAGCTAGGATAGGTGGATGGCAGCTCAGGTGACGTTCTCATCACTTGACCATGATATGAGGTCCAATAACAACAGTCCTTGTGTCACTTTTCAATGTGACGATAGTATCGCCCTCCCTTCATTTTAAATAACTTATACAATTTACTGAGGTTTCCTCCAGTGTATGCAAGGATTTTAAAATTCGTGTTATTTTTAGGAAATAGCAGTTATCTTCATGTATAACAGCTTTTTCCCCAAATGGGGGCGCGCCCGAAAGTACAACTCTACGAGGAGGGCGCAAAAATTGAAAAGCCAAAGAATTTGAACAAAATTAATTTACTGAACGTTAACAAACAAAATACATAATATAAAAAATAAAATACACATTTACACTGATATATTACACTTATAAATGTATCAGTGCTACATAATATGTTTTATAATTAATTTAACAATATTAAGTTAAGAACGTTTAATAATTACCAGTGACCCTATGGGATTGTCATGTATAAAATTATATACAAAAAGTATATATAAAACACTTATCTTGATAATTTGTACGGCTTATAATAAATCCTGTAGCTGCCAAATAAAAGTTACGCTATTAGTGTCCCAATGCCAACCGTTTTCCACACGTTTTCGCGCGTATAAAATATATTGGTGAGGGGGAATAAAGAAGTAAATCAAATAAGTAAATCCTTCGCAAACATTGTTATGGTCGTTTTACTGCATTCCACAATTTTATAAATAGCATTTCACAGAAAAGATCGTACTCCGGAAAAACGTATATATACGTCAGGGGAAATTAATGCTTTGGCTGACCGAGACGTTTATATACGCCGGTGGCACTAAAGAGGCTAAAGTCGTATCGTATTTTTAGCAACAGATATAATATTATTGAATTCAATACATTGTTATTGTATGAGGGGGACGCGATGAAAATTATGATTGAATATTGGGTAGTAAATATTGAAACTTTGAGAAGCACTGATGTACACTATAACATATAAATTTCTTAATACCACTTTAAGTATTATACATTGGTGGCATACTATACCTATGAACTTTACTGTAACATGAATACGTAATATGGGTCTGTAAAGTTTATCATAAATTATTAAGAAAATCCTTGAATTATATATACGACCCTGGCAATTTCAAGAATTCCACTCCTATTAAAAAAAACATACTTTAAGTTTTATTCCTAAGGAGGAAATAAAATAAATAGATATAGTTTCTTCTTAAGACTACTTGAAGGTCAGCCCGTTAAACATTATTACAGCTTTCAAGCGTCTAAAAATTATGGTTCAAGTTATTAAGGTCAAGAAGCACAAGCTGCAAATGGCATTCTGCCTTAGGCTCTCTATTCTGGAAAAAAGCGCGGTGAATAGTTTCTAGCTCAGAACTATGCTAATTTTTACATCAGATGTTCGAATCATTGATTTTTTTTCTTTGTAAAATCGGTTATGTGAGAAGGTGAACGGCAATTGTATACTTGAATTTTTAAAAGGGAATAGCGTATTTTATTAGAATATATTGCGTTAAAGAGACTCATAACATTATATCATTATTAGTTTTTCTTTCTTGAGTATAAAATACGGTAAGAATATTATTCCTTGTAAACAATACAGAATTTATATAATTGATTTTAAGTTTTATTTTATCAGCTTGTTACGTATTTTTCTCAACCAGTACGTCATGCACACACATACACTTGTTTGTGGTGTGTGTGTTTCTTAATTTGCTTACAGATTTTACAATATAAATTGTTGCAAAAAAAATGAGATTAGACAAACACTTTAAAAAATAATTTTATATTAATATTACTTTCAACTATATAAACAAGTTTGAAATCACCCTTAGATACTTTTCATTGTTACTGGATAAGTTAATAATATTTAAATGTCTCAAAAAGTAGTTCTTATGTTAATGAACGATCGAATTAACATATTTAATTTCCTTTTTTTAAAAAAAAAATCCCATAATACAGCTCCACTTTTTGTTAAGTTAGGTAGAGAATTTTGTAAGTAGCATACAGTTATGAATCCACCAATTAGTGGAACACATATACAGAAAAAAATGTTAAGGAATCCAAAACTTCATTCTTTTTCAAAGAAAAGATTCATCGAAGCACCAAAGAATGAATTAGTCCTGAATATAAAAGTTTAAAGCTAGTATACAGCCTTTTAGTGTAACAAATTAGAGATCTTAAATAGTTTTGTGAATTTTTTCTTAAATACTCAAGGCAATTGTTTGGAATTTTAGGAGGCTACAATTCATATTTTTGTAACTGTCATCTCGAGGGCTTAGAAGTAGAAAATTTAATAGCCAAATCCACCACTAGGTGGGGGCACCACAGAAAATGTTCTCATACTTTGGAGACTCGTGGTGTATATATATGCTTGTGTGGCAAAATGCAGCCCAATTAAAAAAAATATTTTTGTAAGTATGTTTAATAAGCTATATTTTTATTGTAATATTAAGTTTTCAATCTATTTATTTATTTGTTATTTTCTTTTACTTTTACATATTTAAAAATAGAAGAAAAAATTATCTGTCATTCAATGTAAACATCGTTTACACAGTCAAGGATTAAGTAAAAACAGTTTCGATTGCTAAAATTCCAAAGCTCTCCTATAACATCATTAGGGATCTAATTCTTTGTTCCCTTAACTGAGAGAGAGAAAAAGTAATCAACAAGAATTTAAGAAAATTTGAAATGTTAGCTAGTATAAATACGGGAGATCAGAAAAAAAAAAGGAAAGAAAAAGGAATTCCATCATGAAAAATTTTATTTTAGAAGTTAATTAACCATTGTAAGTAGCTTAACTAATAAATCCTTTAAACATTGATTCGATTCATTTTGAGCCGTGTGTAGCGACTGTAATTTAGCTACAACGAGAATTAAAAATTTGCTAAGGATGTACTTTTTGCTGCATTTTTGCATAAATAAATCACCTATTTATCAGAAGAAATTATTCAAGTTCAAAGTCTTAAGGATGTAGATTTAATTTCAAAAGACAAATTAATTACAAACTTGATTGTAAATCTTGAATTTTTTATCAGTAGCAATTAAAAATCAATTTTTGTATTTCTTTTAAGAGCCTTGAAAATGTGCAAAAAAGTATGTTAAGAGAATAAAAGAAAAATATTTTAAAGAAATATAAAAAGGATAACCATTATACTGGGAACATTAAGATATCAAGGTGAAAATATATTTTAATATCATTTTCAGAAGGCTTTCATAAGTTTGATATCTATACAATAATGTATAGCTTTTTAAATATTCGGTTTAAAGAAACAATGGCGTAAGGGGAAATATTGGCCCCCATCCCCTGAAAACTCAAAAAAATTTAAATTTTACAAAATATTTAAATTTTTTGGGTTTTCATCATGAATTTAATATTGTTGAATAATTTTTTTTTATTCATTATTTTCATTATAAAGATACATCATATACTGTGGGTTGATTGTAAGACCGGACAATGGGTTTTGGTATGAGAAATAAAATACATATGTTTTTGAATGAAAATTAGAAAATATCTAGAGTAAACTGCATCGATTGTTGTTTATGTCTTGTGGTAGGCTAATTTTTAAAAAACATTTTATTCATTTTGTTCTAAATTTGTAGAAAGGTTACCGGGGCCATCTTGCACATGAAATTAACATTGAAATCTCCGACTGAAATTAGTAGCAACGTATTATAGTTTTCTTCTAATTCTTCAGAGCCTACTCCACCGTAAATCATAAATCTTTTATATAAAAACTTTATAATATTATTAACTGTGTTATTGGGCGAAATGTAAACTACTACCATTATGGTGTTTGTTCCATCGTCCAAAACACAGTGAGCAGCACATATATCACCAATTGATGATTGACCAATATCGATTTCATGAATATATCGTAATAAAATGTCCATGTTCGAAGTAATTATATTCGAAGCATCATTTGATTTCTGATAACTTTCCCCTCCTCCTGATCTAACGTTTTTACGCTTAAATTTTACAATACAATTAAAATTCGGGAAGTCAAAATTTTCATTGTCATTTGACGAAGTTTCTGATAGAAACAAAGTATTGCTTGTATCAATTACGGGATCGCTCAAGTTCGACACGTGTTTTCTGAGACATTGGTAATTGAAAGTAATTTTGGACAACTTTTTTCTGTCATTCGTGAAATCAAGAATCGTTATTTCTTTCGTGCAATGTGTTCAACGAAAACGTTTTTCCCGGGGTCCCCGAGGGCCCCCATTCACACCAGAGCTTAGAAAAACGATTCGTACGCTCACCCCAATTAGGCGTACCGGTGGTTATTTTTTTCGTGCGAAAACTCGGGAGTTAGTAGGGCCCGCGGACATGGGGCTCCCCAAGTCGAGGGCCTTACTTCTAGATTGGAGTATTAAAAAAATATTTTTGTAAACTTCTTGACGAGACCAATCTAAATTCGTATCGTTTTCATCTATCGTCACGATGTTATAGGAATTATGGGTCCGGTAAAATAAAAAAACGTTTTTTCCGGGGGCTTCCATTTGATTCAGGACTTAGAACATCTCTTTTTAAGTGCAACCCGACGGGCCCTATCTGTGGTTTTTTTGTGTGCGAAAACTCGCGTAAACTAGTATGTCCCTCTTGAAATGGAGGACCTCAATCCCCGGGGGGTTTAGAGTGGGGAGTGTGAAAAAATATTTTTGTAATTTACTCGACGAGATCATCTACGGACGTACTGTTTTTTACGATTGTCTCGATATTATGGGAATTACGGGCCCCGGAAAAGACTTTAAAAAATGTTTTTCCAGGGACCCCAGGGAGCTCCCTTTCGACTAAGAGCTTAGGAAATCAATTCGAGAGCGCCTCTCGACCGGCCGTACCCGTGGTATTTTTTTCGAGCGAAAACTCCCATAAACTGTGGAGTTGTGTGGGTCCTCCTACCAATGGGTCCCCCTCCTGGGGCCCCTGGTTCGAGATAAGAACTTAGAGTTTTATATTTTCGGAACGTACTCGACGCGCCCTTTCAAATAGTGCGTACCACAAGCCGAAGTCACCTGGGTTTTTTGTTTTATTAGCGATTGAATTTTGCTTCTTTCCCGTGTTCCTCCGCTAGTGGCGTCGAAAATCCTTAAGTCCGGAGTAAAAATCGAAATGACGAAAATATGGTCCTAAGTCCGCGAAATTTGGCAATTGTGAGCCAAAATAGGAAAGCACAAGATCTGTCGAGGTGTTTTTCTCAAAACCTTTTTTTCCCGGGGTCATCGGTGAAATTCATCTTTCTTGCCCCTGCAGTATATAATGTACGTAACTTAAATTTCTCTCTTTCTATATTCATTTACTTATATCTCCTTCTGAACTTTTGTTCGCCTCGCCCGATCACACTTTTCGTAACGCTCTCGTCAGGCATTCACCAGCTTACTCCCCAAGTCAAGTGTGCGTATATATATAAAGAAGTTTAACTTCAAAAAACCTAATTCAATTTAACCATTTGGTTGTTACGAACGCGCTGAGAGCGTTCATCTCAATCTATCCCTCAACCTATCTCTCAGTCGATCCCTAATCTATCCTAAATCTAAATCTATCTATCTCATCTTCAATCTATCCCCAATCTATCATTAAGTATCTACATGTGTCCACCTACATTTTGCGCTGTATCAAACGTTACAGACGAGTGTATCACTTTCTAAAGTATTTGTTTCTTTTACTGATAGATAGTAACAATAAACTGTATGATAGAGTTTTAAATACAATATTTCACGAGAATTAGTACATCATTCTTAGATGCAATATGGCAACAGTGTGAAGGTTCATACATACCAACTTATTTTAAAATATTCTAAGAAATTTCTAAGCAAAAATCAGTATATTATGCTTATAATATATATGCATTCTTAAAAAAATATTTTATTTATTTAGTACTAACTATTTTGATTATATATATATATATATAAATAATTATTTATTACTATTTATGATTAACTATTTTTATTATTATATAAAAGAGGTTAAATATTAACAACTATACTATACATAAACTCACGTTTCTGGGGCGGTAATAAAAGGAAACCGTTTCGAATACAAACTTTTTACAAAAAGCCTGCCTTTGAGTTAGCGAAAAAACCGAACGGCGAAAACTCAACGGCATAAAGGTTAAAAAAAGTTGATACATTAATAGTTAATTTTTATGGTAACAAATAAAAAAGCTGTTTAAGATATATGTTTGTTATTTTTTTTAAAAAAAGACATATCACAAATAGATACTGTCCACTCGTAGCATTTGTTGTTTTTTTGTGCCACCTGATCTCGACTGCGTCAGATTCAGGCCTATGAAATTCATCATGGCAAGGGGCTAGATGTACGCCTGTCATTAGCCGTAGCCTTGAGCAACATACAGGTGACAGTACAATTTAGCTCGGTTCCACCCCAATTTTGAGGGAGAACACCCTGGGGGAGTGTCCGGTTCCTCCCACCTCTCTCTCTTAGCATTTAGTTAACTTTAAAGTCTTCCTCTATAATAAATACGCAGCTAGTTCTTGCAAACTTTGATTATTTACTTTAACTACACTCGTTTATTTTAACGATGAAAACTGAACAGCATAAGGGGTAAACAAGAGAAAAATTGATAAATTTTAAAATATATAAGCTCAAATCAATTATATTTCTCAAGCGAAATTATAGTTTTCTTTTTATTGAAATGACTACAATTGAAAACCAGTTGAAAAAAATCTTCATGACAAAGATTAATCTAGGCTGGAGAACAATTATCAATTCTTTCATTGATATACATATAAAATAATGGGAATTTCGTTACTGAGGTTCCCTCCGAGGAAATACGCAATAATAAACTAAAGGTTATAAAAACATTATTTTTGTAAATCGGTTTTTAATTGCAAAGAACTTTCATCAGATAACAAGATGTGAATCATGGTCAAAGTTTTTTGATAAGGAAATACAGATATTGTAAAATGCATCAAAGCATTTTTATACACACAATTTAATTATACTTACAAGGTTTCGTCTTAACCGTTTTATTTTGATTCATTTTAAGAGTTTATTCAACAGAAATTGTAAATATAGTGGGAAATTCAACTGAAGTAATTAACTGAAATAACTGCACATACTTAAATTTGTTAATAAAAGGAACAACTTCTTAACTTTTCCATTGAAAAAAATTAACTTAAAGGGTTTTTTTTAATTTATTACATAAAGTGATTTAAAGTTATTGTAAATCTGATTCTAAATAAATTATAATCGAATACATTTTTAAAATAATTCACTGTACTAATCTTTTCGGCTTAGAGTGGAAAATTACGGAAAAAAAATAAAGTTACAAAAAAGAAAAGTATAATTTTGCTTAAAGGAAATTGAAACCTATTTGTTGAAATCCAAATAATTCAATTAAAATATTTGTCTACTCAAGCAAAACTGGTTTTTTTTTTGTATTCTAAAGAATGAAGATAAAGTATAAGTGAATTAATTTCATTAAGTTGAGCCTACTGTGGTCCAATGTTTTTCTTTATGAAATATTTCCAAGAATGTCAGTGCTAAGATAACTTATACAGTGTTTGTAAAAATTGCGGCTTACATTTCTTAGAAAAGTTTCTTCTAGCTACTTTTTCTTTGCTGCTTGAAATGTTTTTACTTCATTCCATACTTTTTAGTAAAGTGTCTGCGGTGAAGAAAAAAAAAAAAGCATCTTCTTTTATTATATAACAAAACATTATTTCTGTCATGAATAGTGAAATATTTTTACTATATTTTTATATAGTGAAAACAGTTTTCATTACATTTTGTTTTTCAAAGTATATTTTCTTTTAATTTATTTAATTTTCTTGGTCTAGAATTTTATATATATATAGAAATATTTTTTTATTAAATCATCCGAGATTACAGCTTTCGGACTCAAGATTCAAATGTTTCATTTTTATTTTATACTTATATTAAATATGCGTCACAAAATGTAAGTTTCATGCACTCAATGATATTCAAATTGCTGTAGTTAAATTTTTAATTTAACTACTATTGAGAGTAAATTTACTCTCAGCATTAAAAGACATTCTATCTGTAGTTAAAGAACTGTAGTGCAATGAGTAATGTTTCTTCTTAAAGATAAATACTACTAATTGTTTAATAATAATAATATAATTTCACTCTTAAAAATGATTTGATGAGTATATGCTCCTAAATATACTTATATTTGTATTTTTAAAAATAAAGTATTTATAAGAATTGTTATAATATTGTAATGATCAGTATATTCAACTGTATTAATTAGAGTACAGAATACTAAATATTAATAAAGTAGCTTTCATATACATTTGTCTGTATATTACAGCATAAATAAAGGACTTAGACTTCTAAATGATTTTTGTGTGGATTACAAATAATTATTTTCATTACAATCATTTTAGTTCGACAATTAGTTTAAAAACTTCTACGAGTTAGCACGATTCTAATGCTTGGTGTTATAAAACTTTTATCTATAGTATATGTTGGTGTTAAAAAATATATATTCTTTTTCATCACAAGATCTCCGTTAAAAGTTAATTTTGACGAAATACCATGCCCATTTCATGATTATCTTACATTTGCCAAAAGCGCTATTTTAAATTTGCTATTTTGTTGCAACTCTAAAACAGCAAATCTAATAGTAAAGAATATCACAATAGTCTTGTCTTGTACCAGAAAATTTCTGGTGAAAAGTAATTTCTCACGTATAAAACCAATTGCGGTGAAACGTCTGACAGTTTAGATTGATTCAGTTTTTGTTTTGTTTTTGTTACTTACATCTGTTTGGGTAGATGGTTTTGAAGAACGTGCCACTATCATTTTTTTTTAAACATCTTATCACTTTTACGAAATAGCAAGTTTTTTAAAACATGTGTGATTGCTCAGTTATCATTAACAATTATTCTTCAAGAGATTTTTTTGTAACAATTTTTCATATCATCCTCATTGTGTGTGTGAGAGTAATCGTCTTCGGTTTTTAAATGAGATTGAAAAAGAATTGTAATTATTAGTATTGGAAATCTTTACAACCAATATCGGTTATTAAAAATGTAATAAAGTAAAATACTTGTAAGGCCCTTTAAAGTCGATCCAATAAGCTCATGTTTGTCCTAAACAGATTGAAACTGGTTACAGATAGAAACCATTTTCATGTCTCAATTTAGTTACACGAACTCCCTCCCACCCCTTCCTTATACATATATATTCTTGTATTCTAACTGAGTTGATCAAAAGTTTATGAAAACAGTCTCTAACATTTCGTTGTTGTTCTTGTTACTCATGCCACCTGTCAGACATAGTCAGATCAAGGCCCACGAAATTCATCGTGGCAATGGGCTAGAAGTAAGCCTGTTGTTAGGCCTTAGCCTTGAGCACCATACAGGTGACAGTACGATTTAACTCGGAGAAATTCCCGAAGGAACGATAGATGGCGACACAATTTAGGCATGGAACGGAATTGGAGGGAAATTTTCTCCAGTTCCCTGCACTTGTGATTCAGCCCACGAGACTTTCGGAGCCACTGATTTAACGAGCACGTACTCCGTGTGTACTCGGAGGGTATTTGGCGGTACGGGCATCGAATCCAGGCCTTCCGGTCCGGAGTCCGGTGCTCTAACTACTAGGCTACCCACGGCCCGCATAACATTTCAGCAACTTATTAGTTGTAAAATGAATTCTATAGGTAAATTTTATGTGACTGATTAAAAAAAAAATTTTTTTTGTGGACGGTATCATACCTATCATTAATATTACGGTGTAAGGATAATTTTTTACATGTTAGAACGTGAGAGGAAATTTTCAAGAGGAAATGTTTGATTACATTCTTAAGCAATAGTATTTTTTCCTAATTAAAAAGTATATAAGAATGGAGAAATTTAAGAAAATAATGTATATGATAAAAAATCTTAGTGAAGAAAGTTTACATTAGATTATTTAACAATTTTTATTCTCAATGCAAAAATAAATATACATACTCTATAACAAAAAAATATATAAATGCACTTTATAGCATAAAAGGTGACGTACCAAAAAGGATTTATTCGAATTAGACGAATATCGGAACATGTTTGAAACCAAAACGCTAATAGTATCATAAAAAATGAATATTTTATTGAGCAAATATAGTCTTAAGAGCAAATCAGTAATGCGTTTGCCCACCTGTGGCTTTGATGCAAGTTGTTATTCAGCTGAACATTGACTCATAGAATTGACGGATGCCTTTCAGCGGGTTTGCATAGTGATGGGAGGCTGGAAAGGATCCCTTACTTTCTAGTAATTTATATACGAGTCCCTCCCTGGACCGGATGTGGAGAAATACCTTCGGTGGGGAATGTTAAGGATTTCCGCGCTTTCCTGAGTTCAGTGAACGCATAAATTTCATGACTTGTAGCATTGCGAGATAGGGATTGTCCAATTAAATACGCAATTCAAAGGACAGTAAATAGTCCGGCTCCAGGATTTCGGTGTGATGGGGTTGAGAATAAAATGGAACGCGCCCGAATTTCGAGAGGCTCTCTCTCCCAAAAATTCCAGCACCACTCCACCACGGGCGGAGAACTTCACTTTCTCAGGTCTCCTAACTCCGTCCTCCTCTTGCTCAAATAAGTACATTTTTTATTTTGTTTTAGAATGTTAGTTTTCAGTATGCCGTTATTCTAAATAAGATTTGTATTACCACTATACGATCAGACTTTAATTTTAGTTGAGTCATTTACTGTGGATCATTTACTCTGTGGATCACTACTTATACACCTTCTAATTGGCGATTTAGATTACCAAGATTCATGGACATTCGAGACTCCTGCTCAGTAGAGCACGCTGATTATTGTAGATAGATACGGCGATCATGTTTAGGAGAAAAACAGCACAAATGCAAGTAAGAAAAAGGTACCATGCGCACAGAACAAAATTTTCATGCTTAAATGTAAGCCCAACTGGCAGTGAAAGGATGAACTTGTCTTCACTGGGATTTGGATCTTAAATCAGTCAAATTCATTACAGAAAACAATTCGATCTCAGGCGTAAAATTTCAAATTGACGGGTATGAAGAAGAGCATTTCTTGACAATTCCTTCTTGATCTCGTTTGCAGGATCGCCTATTAACAGCCATTGTAATCACTATGTCTCTGCTAAGTCAAGATATTGATAAGTATGCATAAAGTAGGAGATGTAAGCTCCGATTGGACACAATCCCTTTATACTCTTCTTCTATCGTTGATTTTGTTAGATCTCTACCTTTTTGACACTCTATTAGATCATGGTTCACTCATTCTAGCTGTTATTGCAGAATGTTGGCATCCCAGTGGCTGAAACGTCGAACAATACCGTGGTTTCAAAACCTTGCTTCATTAGTCCAACTGCTCGTCCTGCCTCAGAAAGGCAACATTTGCTCATAGTGTTCGCAAATCCATCTGCGAAACATTAGAACAGTGAATCTCAACTTTTTATTTATTTATTTATTTATTTGGTACTTTTTTTTAACAATTTCAGAATTTTGCGGCACACTAACAGTATGATAAGTTTAAAGGAATTTTATTTATATATAATGCACTTCCATCTCTATACACAAAATAATAAGTTAAATATGCCTTTAATAACCTAAGTTTATTTCTATAAAACGGTCCAATGATTCAGTTCCGGATTTTTTTCTCAGTCTAATTAATAACTTTAGAAAAGTTTTCCAGCACATTTTAAGTATTTGGTGGTACACAAAATTGCCTTGGTGCAATGGATGAGAATCACTGCACTAGTATGATCCATGTAGCTAACTCTGATTAGTCATAGGCCCACAAATGTAAATCATTTGTACATTCTATTGTTAGGTATGTGCGCGCACAATTTCGTTCCATTCGGATAATTCCCTGATGTTATATATATATATATATATGTGTGTGTGTGTGTAGTTTGTTTTTAAAATTCTCCATATATAATAATGTTACAGAATCATAACGCTGTATATTACTAACGAAACGATATTTTTCTTTCATTATTCAATTCATAAACACAGGAATTAACCTGAATGAAAAAATACTAAAAAAAGTGCTTGGAGCAGAATTACATAATTAATTGTAGTAGAAACAAAAAAGAAAAACTAATAAATTTTGAGTTATTTTTTTTATTTCGAAACCCTACTAAGAGAAATTAAAAATGACTCAATGTTTTACTTAATATGATATAAAATTCCTCGTCTTTGACTAATCATTATTTATTGCTTATTACGTCATTATTAGTTAATTTGAAATAATTCATTGGTGCAATTTTATTTAATTTCAAGCAATTATTTTAATAATGAATGTAAATTATTTTAGCTTTGGGCTACTTTTAACTACAAATAATGAAATATAGTCAAAAGTAATCTAGTTCTTAAAATAATTAATTATGGCATTATTATATTCCAACAGAAAATATATGTAACATTTTTAAGAGTTAAACATACAACGGTGTGTAATGCATGATAATGAAAATTTATTTCGGAATAAAACTTTTCAGAAAGTTCTCATGATAAACTTCTGCAATATCTATTTGTTGATATTTTGAAAGCGATGAAATGTTTGTTTCAAAAAAGTATACAAATATTAGTAAATAACTGAAGCCTGGCAATGTTTGATGCTTCTACATTCAAAGACATATTTGAATAAAGGAAAATGTATCTCAAAATCAACGCGAGTTATATATTTTTCAAAAAGTAAAAGCAAAAGTCAACAACAAGGTCTTGAATTCATGGCGATATCCGTCATATCAAGAAGGGGCGAGTACCTCAATTTTAAAAAAGTAAACATGATATATAATTCCAGCTGTACAAAGTAAAATAAAAAGTTCAAAGGCAGGTTTGAAAAGAGAATATTCGAAACTTGAAAAAGAGGGTTGTGTAACATGGGAACCATGTAACTTTGCTTCGCATGTCATGGAATTTATCTTAGTTTTACTATTGAAACAACAAATTTACAAGTGAAAGAAAATCGATACATTCTGAGAATTTGCACCATTCCAAATATTTCATATTTGCTATATTTAAGAGTCCCAACTCATTTTAACTCCTTGAAAACATTACATATATAAATGATAGTACATAATGACTTAGTAATGACAAATACTTCAGTATAAAACTTTTTGTTTAACTTTTCAAAGCGTGGAATCCATCTATATAAATTTCAGAAGGCATGGAATGATTACCTCGAAAATGAAACAAATATCAGTAAATGTTTACAGATTAATGAACTTTGATGAATCCGCACGCAAATAAGAATTCGTGTAAAGGAAAAATATTTCTTAAAATCCAAATAACTTGTATAGATTCAAGAAATATTTCCAAATTTTAACTAACCAGACCGTAAATACATGAAGACGTCATTTCTAAACGAGATAGGTTTCCATAAGTAAACATTGCACGTAGTCTTAGATGTAGCATTAAAATAAATAACTAAACTGAAAGAAATAATAACGAAGATAGAACACATCTGAAACAGGAAAGATAATAATTTGGTAGGGAAAACCAGTATAAACTGCGTATCAGTTCATGGAAGTTACTTCATTTTTATAATTAGAAAAATATAAATCACTTGGCGAAAGGGAATTAAATTCTCAGAGATATTTGTGTTAAAAATATTTTATATTTTTCTGTTCTTGTGGTTTTGTGCTAACTGTTTAAAATCGTTAGGTATGTGTGTGTAAAGCTTTCGTAATTATTCAATAAACATCGTATTCGAATGGTAGTTTATATACTAATGGTAATATTAGGAATAAAGGATTCTTATGCCCTGCTCTCTATATTGGTTTTTACTAGTTTAATATAGTTTCTGTCTTTATAACGTTAGTGTTATTTTTATTTTTATGTATAATAGGCAAATCACATACATTTAAAAAAATTAAGTATAAATTTTAAGATGTAGCAATAAATTGACCTCGGACAAACAGTTCAACTTACAGAAAACTCATGCGTAATAATTATCCCACTTAAGGTATCCGACTACGTTCGGAACCGTGATGCTGTAAAAGTGTATAAATGGATAATATTTATGATATTTAGTGTCACTTAGATTAGAAAATGTTTATAAAATTATTTTAAGAATAGTATTACAATAAAAAATTATTTAAGTACAATATTTTGACAAAAAATAAACATAGAATGACCCCTTTTCAAAATATTGTCCTTTTGTGAAAAATGCTTCTATTATAATAATATTTTGCCTGTATATAGCTCAGACCTCTGCACAGAGGCTCAACTGGAATTTTTGAAATATGTAACTTAAAAGTGGGTTTATCCATGTTTTACGACAATAGAGAGGAGAAATTTTAAGAAAAAAACGCCGATAATTATTTCAATTGTTGTAACTCTGAAAATAATTTGAATTTTTCAAAACTCATAGTTGAACCTCTGTACAGAGGTCTGAGCTTTAAACAGGCAAAATATTATTATAATAGAGACATTTTTCAGAAAAGGAGAACATTTTGAAAAAAGGTTATTCTAAGTTAATTTTTAGCCAAAATATATTGTATTTAAATAATTTTTTTTGTCAAAATGTGCTTAAAACAATTTTATTTATGTATTCTAATCTAAGTGACACTAAATATCATGAAAATTATCTATTTATGTGCCTTTTTAAAATCACGGTTCCGAACGTAGTCGAATACCTTAAGTTATTGCTTGCTAGTTGCTAGGGTACTTTTCCTTATGAATTCAAGAAAATAAAATTACAACTCTTTGATGTATTTTATAGAACACTATTTTTATACACAACGTGTGTACACTGAATGTACACACGTTAATTTAACAATTTTATTTCTTAAATTCTAACAAGAATTTTGTAAGTGTTAAAACAATTGATTACTGTCACAAAAAATGGGAAAAAAATTCCATGCCACCATGTTATACTTTTAATACCTCTCTCAATAAACTTTCCATTTCATCAAAATAGTTGAAGAAGCCCATATTTGTTTATCATGATCTCTCACTATCATGGAGTTACTCAGAAGAATTTTTTTTCACTCTTTTATTCTCATTCTAAGTTGATGGCATAGCATCTGGGTCTCATATAATGGATTGAGTTGACACGCATTTTTGTCATGTTATTTATTTATTGTAGTTATTTGCGCGGGTTATATTTATTTTAGTGACTACTAGGTGGCATGATTTACGTGTTTATAGCTTCTTGAGTCATAAGCCTTACGATATTTCTTTTGGTTCTAGACAAGTTGATATACATTATTGTAAAGCTAACTGTGGGACAAGTGGGGGGTTGTTGTAAGCCTAGAGAATAATTTGATATTACTTGAAGTCCATACAATATGTTTTATTGAATTATTATCATTATTTATTATTTTGGGGATTTTCATTTTGAATATTGAAAATAATACAAATTACTAAATTTTTAAGAAGCTTTTCTTCTTTTATGGTGTAGTCTTCTATATATAAAAGAGTTTAGAAAAAAAATCTAGTCATTCATCAAATTTTGAGAACATTATGTTGTATTTTGTGAATGAAAAAATATATATATGAATTTACTTTCGCGCCTCGAAATCATAGTGACACAAAGTGTTAAATTATCATACGAAGGTCATTACATAAAAGTATATAATGTTTTAATATTAGTATGAAAAGAAAACGGGGTAGCCTTAGTGAAAATTTCTCAATAAGAAATCTTTATTTTTGGATAATTAAATAAATAACTTACATTTTAAATTTCCTTAAAATTCTGATAATCTATTCCAAGGGTATTTAAAAATATCTCTTAGAGGACCATATCCTACCTTCATAAGCATAAGGTGAATTTGACACAGACATTTGTTTTTTTGTTACATTTAACCTTTCAACAAAATTATTCTTATGATTAATTTTTATTTTAATATGTAAAATTTTACTAAATGCCTGTTTAAATAAAGTGTATTATTGTTTTTTTCCCATTCTCAAATATTCCATGACAAATTTATTATTTATGTTTTTAATTATAAGAGCAAAGTTTTACTATACTTTTCTAACTCTACCTGATGTAATATTATTGCTACGCATTTTATACAACTGTAATCTTATAAATTTATTATTATTTTTCTCTTTATACCATATATTGAACCTCATTTGATTGGTACTTACCCCAATATCATAATTAAGGTTTTGTTTTACAAATGTTTTACACTATACAGAAATTTAAACATATTTGGGTATCTAGGATTCAAGATACGAGGGATGATCAGAAAAAAAAGGTTACAATTCACAGCATTTGGAAATTACATATTGAGAAGAAATTTCGTTTCTCCAAAAAGGAGGCAAATGACGCTACTTGTCATACAGTTGGTATGCGGGTAGGTAGTGAAAGTTTCTAAACGGTTCAGGACGATTGAAATGGAAAGACGCTTAGGAAGTTGGCCTCGTTTGGAAGTGCGACCCGTGTTTCGATTTTTGGGCAAAAAAATGTGTCCACATTAGAAATTCACAGTCAAATCGAGGAAATTTAAGGTGAAGAAGCAATGAGCAGACAACATGTAGCGAAATGGTGTCACTCTTTTCAATCAGGCAGACAGGATGCCGAAAATCACAATATAGCAGGGAGTGGCCGGCCAAGTTCTTCAAGGCACGAATTGAAGAAATGTTTCAAAATGGTCAATGGATAACTCTGGGTGAAATCTCTTTAGAGCTGGCACTCAGCTATGGTAGAGTCCTGCATATCGTTTCTCATGTGGTGCGATATTCCAAGACAGTGCTGTGAAAACATCCGCCGAGACCTGGCTCAACGGACAGGGACCTGATTTCTACCAAGACGGGTTAAACATGTTTGTTATGCGTTCTGATAAATGCCTAAATAAACTTGGTGATCATGTTGAAATGTGATAGGCACGTTGTGTACTTTCTGTCTATTGTTAATAAATGTTTCTTTATTGGACTTGTAACTTTTTCTTTGTCACCCCTCGTAATAACGTCCTAGATCTCTTAACGTTATGAGTCGTTTTAGAAGTGGATTTTCAAAAAAAACTTGTGTTCACCTGGTGTAATTTAAGGAAAATAATTATTAATAGTTTATTTATAGTGATACAAATATAATTATTAATATATGTTTTATTTCGTTTCAATTATATGATCGCGCGCTATACACACACACATTTCCCTTTCACTTCAAATTCTTTAAATTCTCAAATGTTTTACATAGTTCCACGTTTCTTTTTATTTATGTACTTTTCATTAACTAATAATGAAAAAAAAATGAAATTACAAATTTCAATTTGAAACGTTGAAAGTCATTTATTGCTTAAAAGACATAATTGATGGATCGTGTACATTATTGCTCGTCAGTTGTTACTACGAGTATCTCAGTCTTCTGTGTCTTAAACGAAAGAATTCTCATACAATAGTGCACACTAATCGGCACTGATAAGATCGAATTCATATGTGTCTGGATGTAAATCGATATCGAATTTGCAGAAGGGCTGATCTGCTTTGCCAGAAGTGTCCTGTTTATGCAAGCGAATTTCTTCAGAAACTGCTTTCTGTTTATTCTATTCACCATCCAATATTCTGAAGAGACGAAAGAAACATTTATTTTTGTTTGTACGGGTCACCATCAATTGGCTCTTTGAAATTATTCTATTTGGATTGTCTTTTGTATTTGAAAATCTTTATACATTTTTGTGTGAGTATAACGGGTAAAAAAACTCACTTTTTAAATTCAATTCGACTCATACATTTTCAAAAGATAGTACATATGAATATAATTACATATAAAATAATGGTTTTGAATACTTCGATGATTTTATTGGCTGCTATATAGCTGAGTGGTCCTAATAATGATCAGCATATTCAGGTTTGGTAAGAGCATTGATTTTATTTAAGTTCCACCATGCATAATGAAACATGTTGTTTTTTTAAAAGAAATGAATTACTTAACCCCTTAACTGCCGCCATCATATATATCCCAACCAGTGCGTTGCCACTGATGAATATATACGTCCTTCCGAAATATGATCCACATCTTTGCGCTGCAATCAATATGTCTGGGGGTTGGAGATAAATTTATTTGTGGCTCAATTTTTCAATAAGCTATTAAAATTTCTTCTAATGCGAATTTTTAGATAAGTACTTGATCTCGAATAAATGAAAACTTTTTTATGAATTGAGGCTCTTTCCTGTGTCATTAGACAAATTCATCAGGGACTCAATTACTTTTAGTCAATAATAATAATCTTCTTTGCATCCAGAAATGTATCAATAGAATCTAAAATATAATTTAAAGAAAACTAATGTTTTAAATGATATATTTCGTGACAAATCCATAGAGGAATGATATTACATTACGAAAATCACATTGCATATTAATTTGAGTGAAAAATATTCTGAACATGATTATCACGAAAAACAAATCATCAATTGTCTAAAAGTCACATAGTATTTCTCTGTGACTCAGGACGTTTGATTGTACAAGTTTTGATAGAATATTAAAAAATATATTTGCTGCTGTAAAGCCTTAGAGATAGTTTATTTTGTCATTCAAAAAATACCTATAAACTGTCTGTTCTGTAAACATAGTTTCTAAAATTATAAATGCATTTAACACTTAATTATTTAAACAATATCATAACACACTCTATTCAAAATATTTTTTTTGCAAAAAAAAAACAAAAAAAAACCTTTCTAATATTTACAAAAATAATGTGAAGGTATTCTCATTCATACGCAATAAGATTCGTTATGGATAAATGTCTGTGTCTTCAATGCTTTTCAATACGGTCTGAACATATGTTGAATTTTTAGATATTTCCCCTTTTGGCTTATGTAAGAATGTTTTAAATGAATGCAGATAAATATATATACCAATTAAGCATAAAATGAAAATATTAAAAATTTATTAACACCTTTATATATTCTAATAAGAATTTTAATTTGTCCCTAGCTTAGGAGCTGAATTTGATTTTAATTAAGTTACTCTTGAAAGCAATACGAGGGCTGTTGAAGACAGACCTTGTAATTTTGACAGAAGTTGTTATGAATAAATGACATTGAAACTTTTTAATGTATAAAATGTAGAACATTCTTTTACATTAAGGCTAACGAAAATTGGAATAAGATTTCAAATAATGGTTTCATCTTAAGTTATCAAATTACCCTAAAATCATGATTTTTTTTAAAAACGGACAAATTTTTTTATAATTCAATTTTATAGACAATCTTATCAGCTTCGTAAGAATACCAAGGTTTTTATTTTCCTTTTACTAGAACAAAAACTACAGGTGTTTTAGTAAAAGCAGATGCCATAACTTTTTACTTAAGATGTCAAACTTTAAAATGCATTTTACTCGAAATGTGCTTTTTTCGAAAAAATCAAACGGGGACAGCGATTGCTCTAAAAGTTTTTAAAGCATGATGAAATTTCTTGTGTACGTTCTGTACAACAGTAAAAGTGTTTTAACCATCAGATTTATCAATCACTGTTTTATTACAAAATTTACAGTTCTTTATGTGAATATAATCACTATTTTTTTAAGCAATTTCATATAACAACAAAGATAAAGTGCTCTATATAGTTTTTGCAAAAATTAAAATATCTCTTATCCTGAAGGTTACATTAAAAATGAATAGCAAAATAGTACATCAAAATTGAAAAATTGAGAATTTGTTCATTTACTATTTGTACAGACTATTTTACTATTTGTTTTGGGCCCTGTTTATGCAATATTTTGTCAATGTTTACCCATTTTTTTCCATTTTAGTAGTAATAATTTATTTTTCAATTCTTAATTTTAGACTTTTTCTCTCAAAATGTACTATAAATATATCTAAAAACCACAAAAAAATCTCCATATATCCATTATTTAAAAAAAAAAGTTGTCGCAAGTAGTCGGATACCTTAAGGTACACATTGTTAAAATAAAAATAATTTAAAAAATTACTTCAGACAGTTTTAAAATATAAAAGATTTCTTTTAGTCGTATTCTCTCCCTTTCTAGCTATCCAAAAGTCACAGAATTGTATTTTTATCCTTGAGAAGACAGTCGCTTACGTTTCACCTATGGAGAATATATTAGATTAAATTTTTGTGTGCTTTTCGTAATTAAGTAGGAGAACTAATCAATATCGGAAGAGTTAATCTAACAAATCCAGAATCCTCATAGTCTCATCTGAGAATAGTTACCTGGATCGAAATGAGATCTCAGAGCTGAATAGTTAGTTTAATCAATTACAACAGACTTATGTTCAATCTTTTTTCTTGCGAAAAAGTTTCTTGGTTGAAATAAAAGCTATTTTGCAGCTGTAGGTTTCTTAAGTGTAAAATTTTAACTCTTAATTATTTTATAAATCATTAACCATTAAAATTGTTGATATCAAAATAAAGGATAATCATTATTTTAGGTAATAATTATGAATAATAAATGTTGAAGAACTGAAAACATTTCGGATTTGTAACTGTTATACGATATTTCTTTGTAATATCACAATATATATACATACTTAATTTCATCAAAAATTTTTCTCAGTTTCTGTGGCATGCAAAAGATCCTTAAAATATCCATTTGGCTCTGGTACTCCCGGCAAAATTAAATCAAGGCAATATTTACCATCCGACGAGAGCTTGAATTAAAATTATTTCAAGTGTCAAAAGTTGGTAGCAAGTGCTACCACTAGACTGTGCCACCATGAAATGGCTTCCAGATTTGGGGACTTGAAGTGTCTGCAAAGGCTTAGTTGACAACATTTAGCCTATTTAAAAATATTTCTCGGAGGAAATCAAAAAGAGATCATTCTCTAAATTATGGACATTAATTATAGTTCAATATCCAGCTGTTTTGCAAAACCCTTTTGCTTTATTATCCGTAATTGCAGCAGTAGCTGACGGAATTGTTGAGCTATGAGTTTGAGTCCTGTTACGATTGAAAATTCGTCGTATACTGGAGAAGATAACATTAACTATATCGAGGTTCAAAGTATTTACGTTGACGAGGTGGGAAAGTTTGTTATGTGGAATACCGGTTCAGATGGCGTTCTCTTCACTTGACCGTAGTACAAATTACGAGGTTCCTCTTCAATAGTTCTTATGTAGCTGTATAAAGCGCGAAGTTTTTTTAAAAAAAATAATACTTAAAATATCAAATCAAATTTATTATCCACCCAATTGGAGAGTTATTTGTGCAGAAATTAAATTTATTAGACCCATAAGCTACGTGACTGTGTATTATAGAAATCTAAATATTTACTGATTGATATATGCATAGTGATTCGTAAACTTCCACTATAAACACTATTCTGCAGCTAAAGCGAGTGAGTAGATATTGTCATGAAATTTGGTGAATGGACTATAGTAGAGATAAGGAATTTCAAAGATAGTACAAAAAGTCCACTAGTTGGAATTTTGTTTGAAAAATATCTCAAATTTAACAATGAAAATGTTCTACGCAGAATGCTTAAAAATGTACGCAGCAAAATCAATAATCATGCTCTCAAGAAAATGAAATGCGAATGTGAGTCGCTGTGGCTTGTGTGAAATATTTGTTGAGTGTGGTGTATTTTGTACTGGACTAAATGCTAATATTTCGGAGTAGCTTCCGGACGGAAGTAAAAACATTCGTCTCACGATTTACTACACCAGGGGGGTCGGCAACTTATGACACGCGTGCCACATGTGATACGTGGTCCAATTCTCAGTGGGATTCTGCACAACTCTACAAATTTGTGAATTGTTGAGAGAATGAAATTTGATAAATTTGTAATGAACCTTATTTAACAAACGTCAGAATTATGGACATTTATAGAATTTCGAAAAAATCTAAACTATAAAGATATATGTACAGCTATATTGTAAATTATTGAATGCCATTGCTAGAGAGATTAGATTGTTTTAAGAAATAAAATTGCATGTACTCTGCTTTCAGCTTTTGGTTGTACATATGTAAGTAAAAACCCTTCCCATGTAAAAAATATTTGGAGTCCTCAAAGAAATTGTTTAACAACTGACTGCTCAGAATCGTGACAAATTGAAAGTGACAAATTACACTCCTAATGTTGCGATATTAAGTAGAGTGAGTGATGCAAGTTCAAGGTTCGCAATATATATTTTTTTATTTAAATAGAATAAAGGGAAATATTTATATTTTATGTTGTCTATTTCTAATTTTAATAAATATGTTTAAAAATACGTAAAATATGTACAATTTTAACTTTTTAAATTTTTATTGAAGAAATAGTTATATTTTATGCTTTTTTTATATTCAGAAATATTTTTAAGTGATTCAAAATTAATACAAAATAAAACTGTAAATATCTCTCTGTATTGTTGACATCTGTTCTCTAACTCTGCGTGCATTATAGCGGGAATCGAATTGTTGTAAATATATCCTACTGTATGGTACACTGAATCATATTGGTAGATTGTTTTGGGACGCCACAGCTAAAAGGCTGCTGACCCCTGTACTAAAACATATGCTACTGCCTGAAGTTAGACGCTAGTATCTGTGAAGGCAATAACTGTGCAGACGCCCTCAACAACCAATAGTATGACGGCCTTATGGACACTTTCAATTTGAACTCGTAATGTATTGATCTTGCGTTGTGACGATCGAAATACCTTTAATAAGGATCATTCACAATGTACATCCTTTAGACTGCGACATTCACGAACCACAACAGAAACATTTTCTGCTTTTCGCAAGAACACTTTTACAAGTAATAAACATTCATCTAATGACACAATTATCAAGTATCTGGATACCTAAGAATGAAATAAGAATACTTCTGGTTCGAAAATCACACACACAATCACGGTTTTCATAATATTTCCTCCCTCCCCTTTCATGCATTTAAAAATCCAGAATATTATTCTATTTTTTTCTAGAACCAACGGATGACTGGTCCTGACTTCTTTCTCGGTTCTGTATTTTTCTGGGTATTAATCTTGTTTTGAATTGTTAAAGATTGTTTATGCAGCCAATATGATTTTCTTCTTTGATTAGTTTGTCATTTTCCATGTAAAGAACCAAAAAGTAGACAATTTTTAACTTTTACAAAAACTCCTCTAAGAGTTTCCCATACTTAGTCACTATATTAAGTAAGGTTATAAACGCTTATAAACGCTCACTCCGCTTTACTGCTGATGCAATTTATGGGGACGAGGGGGGGTAGATTTTTCTAATCATTGCACATTACTACTGGTTTAGCAACCAAGTTATACAGGTAAAAATAATATATTCAGAAAATAATTTTTTCTGCAGCAATAATTTAGAAATATTAACAGTTATAGTTGTTCTTAGCGTTGTGTGGATGAAATATATTACATATCTTAAACTCATTTGTGAACTGTATACCACAAATTATATAAATTATTACTCAAATATATTATATTATCGTAATGACGACGACGCTGGACATCATTGGGAACTGGAACGCGAAGCGTTCCTCCGTCTCATACTGAGTGTATTGGGCTCTTGACGTTGTGTAGCCTTTAACCTGTGAGAGTCCTGATTGGTATTATCGTAATGAATGCCATTTTTTATATGTACCCTTTTAAGTTATATTTCAAAAGTGTGAGTTTTTCTGGATCGTCGAGAAGTAATAGTGAAATGTTCCTTTTTTAAAGAAATAGATAAAAAAAAATTGTATGAACGTTTTTTTTTCAAGTTACATTTTGTAACAATCTAGCAATTTCTGAGTAGGAAAAATACACGTATAATTTTTCACACACACAGAATTAATAAATAGTTCAAATATTCTCTTCTTAAATTAAATTTTAATATTTATTTATAATTTCCACGAAATCACTACATTAAAAATTGATAGTTCTAAATTAAACTAATTTAATTTTGATTTTATTCCATTTGTGTTATTTATTAGCTACGATAAATCAAATTTGACTAGAAATAAATTTAATCAAATGCAGCGAATTCTTACAAATATCTATGCTAATCATTATAATTTTCCATTTATTTTATAGTAAATAAAACAATGCCTTTGTTTCGAGTTTCTCATAAAAAATTTATACACATCATGACATCAATAATAATACATTACTTCAAGGGTTTTTTTTCAATTATTATTATTATTATTTTTTGCTGAAGACATCCACGGTAGTTTCTTAAACGAACTTCTACAAATGACCTCGATTCCTGAATCAAGGCTCCAATTTTATCTTATTTATGAATCCAAGAATAATCAATATGTGTGTATATATATATACCCTTAGGGTTACAGCGCAGGCTTAATAAAGGAAATAAGCGAGGTCATTTAGACGAGTATTAACCTTGACCCGCATCAATTTCATAACAGCACCTTACCTCTGTACCTCTCTTAAAAAAATTTTTAGGCAATATTACGTAAAACATCTTGAGTCATTTACATCAAAATTTTCGTCAATTTCCTGGAAAGAAACGGAACCTAAAATGTCCCAGGATTATGCTGCTTCACGTGCGGTGATTCTTAATCTTAAATCTATATTTTCTTAAAGAAGGCCCTAAACGCTGCTTCATATTTTAGTAATTTTAGATTACTGTGAAGTTGTAAATTAAATAAATTTAATTATTTGGATTATTTTTTCTTTTTTGCATTTGTATGCACATAATTAAATTGTGTGTCTTCACTCAAAAAAGAGGTGGTAACAAATAAAGTAAAAAATTAACATTCAAACCACATTTAGTGTGTATTAGTAAAAACAAATTTACACTTAGCATAAATCTCAATTGTAAAATTATGGGCTCAAAACTCCCAAATGATTACCTGTGCTTTCGATATTATTGATAATCTCAAAATAATTTACAAGCATTTCTTGAAAATGATCTATAAAACTTATTTTATTTATTTTTCCTAAAAGACTTTTTTTTTTTTTGTTCAATTTAAAATACAATTGTGCAACTTTAGATCAGGAAGAAAAATTACAAAAGAAAAAAAAATCAAAATTAAAAAAAAAAATCAAAATATATCAAAAAAATTTTTAATTTAAACCTTAATGTTTAAATTGTTAAGGGGATTAAAAAATATAAAATTTTAATTTTTAAACCCCAAAAATGGGTTTTTAATAAAAAAACACAACGTAATAAAAAAATTAAAAAAAGGACCAAACCAAAATTTTAAAAAATTTTTTTAAATTCCCCAAAACTTGGAAAAAAAAAATTTTTAATTAAAAACAAAAAAAAAAAAATTTTAAAATTTTGGAATTAAATGTGTGGTTACATAGACAAACACACACAAATAAATTCTTAAGATTAAAATATATTTCTTTTAAGAAATAAGGAAATTTTAAAATTTATTTAATAACCCTCATCTTCTTTGTTTTAAAAAAATTTTATTTTTAAAAATTATAAAAAAATAATTTAATCAGTATGAAAACTAAAGAACGTGATGATTTATTGTTTCGGAATAAATAAATAGCTTTTGAAAATCGTTACTATTAAGGCAGTTATTACGAAAATCTAAATTCTTTTGGTTTTGAATGATTCAAAAGTTTAATTCCCCTTGGTCGGGGTAAATTCGTTAAATTGGCCCTTGGGCACATTTTTTTCTGATGAGTCGTGAGCTCTAATAATTCTAATATAGCTTTAATAGTGCCACTAATAATTCTTCGTGTAAAAGGGCTGGAGAAATGGTATCCAAATTGACTTTAAAGGGTGTTTAAAAGGAAAAATTTTTTTGAGGGTTTTTTTTTTTGTAGGAAAAATTTTTTTATTTTTATAAAAAAAAAATTTTTTTTAAAAAGAAATTTTTTAAATTTTACTTTTTCCATTTTTATATTATTTCTTTTAAACCCTTAAATGTCAGCAATGAATATATCCGTCTCACTCAACGCATGCGTTATGTGTCCCAGAGATATATTTCCGTCCTTCCAAATTCTAAATTTTTTTTTTGGTTTCAATGGGGAAAAATTCCCGGGGTTTGGGCCTTTATTTGGGGGGTTTTTGGGAAAAATTTTACTCTTTCGAAGGAAAAAAGTTATTTTCCCCCCCCCCGCAATAACCCCCGCATACCCCTGGTTACCCCAAAACGGGGCGTTTGGAGGCAAACCTTAAAATTTTTTTTAAACAAAATTTTCGGGTTAAATTCCCCCCCCTTTTAATGTCCGAATAAATTTGAAAAACCACAAAAAATTATCATATTTTAATTTTTTTAAAAATACTTTTTTGGGATTTGGATACATTACCCCCATCAAGGCCCAAAATTCTGTCGGGGACATTGGAAGGGGGGGTTGGGGGAAATGGAATGTTCAAAATCACCCTCCGATCTTTTTTACCAAATTAAAAAACCGGGGTTTTATAGATTTCTGTTTCTTTTAAAAAGTAGGGTAAAAAAATAAAAAAATCAATCAAAACCCCAATTTTAAAATTTTAAAAATTTGAAAAATTTTTTACAAATTCTTTAATTTTATTTA
This sequence comes from Trichonephila inaurata madagascariensis, assembly GCA_019973955.1. NCBI lineage: Eukaryota > Metazoa > Arthropoda > Arachnida > Araneae > Nephilidae > Trichonephila > Trichonephila inaurata. The sequence goes on along the minus strand of BMAV01010546.1, from coordinate 23,870 downwards.
ACCCCCAGTTTTGATCGATGCATAAACTGCGTACTTCCAAGCTCTGAAACCCAATGGTTAAATTTTACAGTTCCATGCCTCAAGTTATGATTCACTATACCCCAAAATCATTGTCTATAGAGGAACCTCTGTATTCGAAACCTTTGATGCTTTAATGAATCATTTTCTTAACAAAGTAAGAGTAATTAATCTTGTGGACTTTCGTAACCCGATTGGAAGCTCGTTACCAATGGATCTTAAAAGGGCTTTTGTAATTTCAGATGAAGATAGTCGCTGAGCCTGAGTTGACATTATAATTTGGGTTAATGTGATTTAGTTAAATAGTTAAAATTTTAAACCCCCCATTAGCCCTGGAAATTGATTGGGGAGTAAAGTATCAGGTTGATGGTGGCATTTTGCAAATTTTATCTTGTCCCCAAGGCACATGGGTTTTAAACGTCTGGGGGAAAATATGTGTTAAAATCAAAAGGAGCATGTACAAAAGGGTTTGGGTCCGTTATATGGAGGAAAAAAATTTGTTATGATTTCGGACCTATTTATGTTTTGGGGGAATTTTTTAAAAAATTTATTGGGGAAATTTTGGGGGGAAAAATAAATTTTCAAAATTATAAAAATAATATAAATATTTATAAAAAAGGGTTTTAAATTTTCCCCCAAAAACTGTTAACATTTTTAAAACCAAAAAAAAGGGTTTTTTTATTTTTTTAAAAAATAAAACAGTAAATTTTTTAAAAATTGAATATCTAAAAAAGCTCTTAATTGTACGTGATTTTTTTTGTAAATAGATGTTTCTTATCACAATAAATTTTTAAAAGTACTAAAATATCTGTGTTACTTTAATGGAAATGATTTTTTAGCATAAAAAAGCTCTAAAATATCAAAATTTATTCTCTTTGTGGTAGTATATAACATTAAAATTAATTTTTGATTTATTTTTTTTATTTTCATCCACATATTTTTTTTATTTCATCCGCATCTTTTCCGCAAAGTTAGGTTTAGAAATTCAAGAAACAAATATTTCAATCCCCTAATGTACAGTCTTGGATTCACGTAACACTCATTATATTTTGATTTCACTAATATACTACATTATGTATTAACATGTATTAACTATATGTTGGTACCTTGTACACCCCCGCTATTGTCGCTTGTCGCGCCCCCTACACTACAACTTATCACTTCTACGAGTTTCCTCATACCGGACGTACTCTCCCAGTCGTCCGGTCGTAGAAAGTGTTTCTTTGCATTTCAGTGCCTCTTTGTCTAATTTTACTTACTCTTAAACTCATTGTTAATTTGTTATTGTTATTTACCTATATTAATCATAATAAATATTTGTTTGTTATGAATTAAGGTTTTATTTCTCTCTCTTGAGTAATATCGACGTTAATTTTACAGTCGGCATCCTGCCGTATTTAGGCCTAACTATTTTCACTATATGTTAATGTATAATAAAATCTTCCTAAAAATAATTATTCATGATTTTTATTTCAAAATTGGGTAAATTTAAATCGGCTGATTACAATATATCCATAAATATGTCTTATTATTCATGTTATGTTGTTAAGACCAAAGTATAATGGAAGTTCAGTTACTGATAGGTATCAATAACTTTGTATACTCAAGATATTGACATTAATATAAAAGAAATCGCATACTCTCTTTTTATCTCTCAAACTTTAATCCCGACTTGTTTCAAAGTCCCCAAGTATTGTAATATAGTAACATCCAAAGTGAGATGTAAAACTTACACTAAGAGAACTTTCGTCATCTTTATATTGGAGCAATTTTGATCATTTAATAATAGATCATGACAAAATTTCATTTTTCCATAATGTAATACTTAGTAAATATTATTAATTCTGATAATTGTTAATTCTCATTTTATGAAATTTTTTTAAGGCAGTGTTTCTCAAACTGTGGGGCGCGAGCATATCGAAAATAAAAGATTTAAAAAATAATTAATTTACTCTGGAATGAATTAAAACAAAATACTTTCAGACATAGTAAAAAATGTACTTTTACTCTGATATAATTTATATGTGATATAAGTCATCTCAAAAATAAAAACTTCTTTAATACCTAATTAGCTATCTTTGATCCAAAAAACCAAATAAAAAAACTTTTATTTTATTTGCTGTAATCTCATGATAAGTGATTTTTACTACTCTTTCAGAGAAAACAAATCCCAGACCCAGAATAGAAAAAAATTTAGGAACATAAAAAATTCATCACTGTGCTTATTTTTGAAATACTGCACATTATAGCTGTAATCTGTTTTTGCTGATAATCTGTTTGACCTTCTAAGTTATTGGTACAGTTAGTTATGACCCCTCTTATATGTGTCTGTTTCTCATTTAGGGAAGTTGTAAGTAATGTACTTATTTCTGTGTTGAGCTTTTTTCCATGTAAAAGAGTTTTATGATATTTGGAAAATCTCGGAGAGCACTTTGGAGGATTACTTGGCCAAGACTTTTAACCCGGAAGTGGTCGCGCGGAACACACAGATCACAGAATCGTTAATTCTGGCAAAACTGTTTATTTGTTACCAACGAAAAAAATTGAAAAGTTCTGGAAAGTAGGTAAGTTTACTTTCTCTTAATTAAATTATTCACTGGAATCACGATTTGTATCGTGTACAATAAAATAGTAATTATATATATATATAAGGATTGGTGTGACTCAATAATCGTATCGAGTGCGCGCCTGCTCCCGGGTTAAAACATGTTGAAGTCTTTTCGCTTTAAATATTAAAAATAATACAATTATTCTTCATCGGAATTTTATATTATTGTTCATTATTTATAACATCAATTATAAATGCTAATTCTGTGAGGCTTAAAATTACAATTCGCTTAAAACTAATTATAATTGGAGCAATCATTTTAAAAAAATCATTTTACATTTTTGTAAACATTGACACGCACTTGGCTTTACTCTCCTTACAATTCAGCTATTATATCAATAATGTTTTATTTTCTTATAGATGAACTCTTGCAAAGAGTGGGCACTTCAGCCGGTATACTTTTAATGTATCAGTTCTGCACAGAGTATTTTATAACTAATTAATTAATACTAAATTAAGAACAAGTTTTAATAAGTATTAACGACTTCCATGGGCTTGTCTTGGAAAGTAAAGTTATTATAAGGAATGCTTATGATTAGAAATTGATCCTCTGAGTTCTTTTTCTATATTTAGCTGATATCTATATTTTGTTTTCTAAGCAGCCACCGCATTTTGCAATATGTTCAATTTAAAAATTAGAGAAAGGAAAAATAACATAATAATTATCCTATTACTTAATTTTTTTGCTTAAAAGTAACGTATACAAAATTTAATACTTATGTTATTTATTTGTATGGTTTATAATTAAGATCGCGTATTGTAGCTTTGGCGTCAAAGTGCATTATTATTGCATTCACTACATTATTAATGAAGAAGGGGGGCGCGATAAAAATTGTGATTGAAAAGGGGGGCGCCAGCATTGAAAGTTTGAGAAGCACTGTTTTAAGGGAATTTCTTTTATATTTCATTGGAAATTATGTGGCATGTCGTCAATAGCTATTGGACGGCTAAGATGTCAACCAAACAATTAACCATTCAATTCATACTTTATTGATAACATGTTACATACGAGTATATCGATCCCTAAATAATTTCAATTCGAAATATTTCTTATTTTTTAAAGAAAAAGAAATAAGGAAAAATATAATAAGTATTATCAATTGCTGTACAGAAAGTAAAAAAAAAAATTCGAAACAAAATTCTTCTAGAAGAAACAAAAACATGTTCAAGAAACCCTTGATTTAATGTTTCTTATCGTGTTTATATTATTTCATATACCATCGCTGACTGGGATCAAATTCTGTTGGAAAGATTGGTTTCAAGGCACGATTATTTTTCATTCAGTTGTGTTTCGGTATTTTCATTCCTGGATTGTTGCCAGGATTTCATGAAGTAATTCTCATAAATTTTATCTACCCGCAAATTGTTTTATGGACGAATTGCTAAAATTTATCTTGCATGCTAATGTTTTCACTCTTCATCATTTATGCTTGTTAAACACAACGTGTGCATAAGGGTTGAAAAATGGCTGCAGTTACTTATTGTAAAAATCAATTAACTTTCCAGAGAAAATATGCTAATGTTTACTCCTTGGACACAATAGAATTCATTATTTGTAAAATAAATATTAGCATTTATATTTTATTTACTTTATTTGGATTTTTTTGTGTACCGTTTTATTCCTGCAAACAGTAATTTTAAGCCGTAAGCTGAATTCAATTTCAATAAATGTCACAGTAAAAACTTTACGGGTGCTTTAATGAAAGTACATTGTAATTTGAACCAGAATCAGATAATAAGGACAAAACTAGTGAGCTGTATACATAGTATCTTTTTCTCGTAATTGTTCCCATTTATAGAACTTAGACCATCTTTATTTTAAGCACAGTTTCTCCATTAATCAGTATAAATGGATCTTTAACATGGTCCGCAAACAGCCGGAAATGTAGGCGAAAATTACTTTGACCTGACCATTTGGGTGCTGCTCACAAGTATAATTCACCACTTCATAACCCAAGTAAAAAAATATTCATTTACAGAAATTATTTATTTTTCTACATGTATTTGTTCCTATATGTTTAAATTTAAAAAAGTAAAACATTTAAAAAAAATAAATTTAAGAATGATATTAAAAAATAATAATATTGTTTTAGATAGATGATTATATATAATATTATACGTATAAGTAATAGTTATATATCATATCGTAGTATATAATTTGGTAAAAATAGTTCTGTAACTAAAAGAAGTTGAACACTGAATCCATAGCAACAACCAAACACATTCACTTGAAGTAATAAGGCGAAAGTGTAGCTAACATTTCTTTTCAATCTTAAAACAAACTAAAGAAGAAACTAATAGTGCAAATCAAACAAAGAGAACATGCGTCATCATTATTCAAATATTTGAAAAGTATATATTATTTATACTGAATAACTAGTTAGAGAGAAAGAGAATTCAGTTATATTAACCAAAAAGTAAATTATATAGTAATTGAGTTATTGCTCGTGTATACGCCGTTTTCATATTTTATCTTCTTAATAAACATTAATAAAAAAATATGGGAAATAATTATACTCACATCGAGAAAGGACCCTTTAAAAGTCTTTTAAAACACATAGAGAAAAATAAATCATATTTATTTTCTTAAATGAGTAATATTTTAAGTTTTTAATTATTTAATGCACAATTATTTAAAGTATGATAATATTTTAGAAAATATTTTAATAAATAATTTAGATAACTTTTTTTTAAAAATAAAAATCATTTGGACTAATTTCCTTAAACAAATTCACCATAACCAAAAAGTTAATATACACTTTCACAGTCATCATAATTTCCTATTTCAAAAGAGATTTTTAATAATCGGTACAAGGCTGTATTAAAATACATTTTCCACTTTCAGTTTAGCAAAGACAGTTTAATCTAACATAAATGTCTAGTTTCCAATTATATTACAAAATCCTTCGGGTTTTAATTAACTAAAGCATCGGCATTCGAGTTATTTTACCTTTGGAATTTTAGAATTACTGTGTGACAGGAGAAGGAAAAATCAAACTGTGATTTTCGGTATTGCTATGCAGCCTTTGGATTTCATCCAGGCCGGAAATTGCTTTCAATGTTCTTATTTCAGTTGAATTAAAGATCTAGCTATGCCTACTCAAAATTGTTTTAATTAATTAAAATGTTTTCTCCATTTGTGGTATATAACTAAATGTATACCTAAAGAGGTAATTCGGTTAACGTATTTAGATTTAGTTGAATACATTTTCCAAAAGCCAAATTATTTTCAAACTATGGCTTGGTAAGATTCGTTCATATAGTATGTCTTTTCAGAGTCTAATTAAATTTGTAATTTGATCCCATGTTTCACAAAATCTCGTATTTAATTGGTACATTATTTTGGGGAATCACTTCATGCAACTTTCCAACCTTTATATATAATATTGTGAATGTGCGTCCTTTTAAGCAAATTAGAAATTTTTCCGAACCTATGTAATCAATAAATAAGATCCAATTCAATGGATATTAGAGATTTATATTCTTTAATTCTTTTCTTTTCAATAACCACATACATCTATTTATATAAGGGAGAAAAGCGACTCCGTCACTTACTCATCGTGATATCTCAGGAACTGTTAGTCCTACAGACTCCAAATTAGTATGTTCCTTTCATGGAGTAGGGATCTTCTATACAAAGTGGGTTTTGCGAAATTCGTCCCCCAAGAGGCGTTATAAATATTTTTTTTTCGTTTCTAAGCTATTAGACGTACAATGTTGAAATTTATTTGGCACGTACCTTTCATAAGGTAAACATCGGCCACGAAAAGGGTTTTGTGAAAAATGACACCGAAAAAGCGTTGCAGGGCTTAAGAGGTGTTATAGATAAATATTTTCGATTTAAAACTATCAGACATGCACTCTTGAAGTTTGGTAAGCACGTTCATGTCAGGAAATAGATATTAGCTATAAAATGGGTTTTATGGAAATTGACCCCCATGCTGCGTTGCGGTTGCTTAAGTGGCGCTGTAGATAAATATTTCCTTTTTAACCATTAGACATACAGCCTTGAAATATGGTAGTCGAATTCCTTTCATGGAGTAGAGATCCGATACAAAAGGGGTTTTTGCAAATCGATACCCCACGGGCGTTGGTTGAGATTAAAGATCGTTATAGATAATTGTTTCCGTTTTTAAGCAATTAGATGGATATACTTGAAATTTTAATTTTAGATGGATATACTTGAAATTTTACTTATACTTGAAATTTTAATTAATTAACAATTTTACTTGAAATTTTACGTTCCTTTCATGGAGTAGAGAGCCGCTATTGAAAGGGTTTTGTGAAAATCGATCTCAAGGGATTTTGCGGGACATTAAGGTGTGTTATAGATCAGTGCTTCTCAGCATTTCTATCGCTGTGGACCGGTCAACGTTTGATTATTTTACCGCGTCTCACTGAAGAAAGGGACGTTGATTGTTTATATTATAGATTTCTTTTATTAAATAATGTTAGTTTAATTGTATTTAAATGGGCCTTCAGAATAAAATACAGTTACACCAAGAAATTAATATTAAGTTATTTAACATGGTGTATAAAATGATTACCATAAAAACCCTAGAGAAATATACCACAGTATATAGAATGAAAATAATTTAATATTCCTTGTGTGGACCGGCACTATTTAGTCCACGAACCAGTACCGGTCCGCGGACCGGGGGTTGCATATCACTGTTATAGATGATTATTTCCGTTTCACTATTAAACGTGCACTTTTAAAATTTATTTGTCACGTTTCTTTCATGGAGTAGAGGTACACTACAAAATGGGTTTGGCAAAAATAGACCCTCAAGGGGCATAGCGGGAGCTTAAAGTGCGTTAAGTGACGTTTCCATTTGTGAACTATTAAACTTGAAGACTTAAAGATTGTTTGGCATGTTCCTTTTATGGAGAAGAGTTCGTCTAAGAAAAGGTTTCGAGAAAATTGGCCCCCAAGGGAAGTTTCCAGGGGTTAAGGGGAGTGGCAAAAAAATGAACTTCTGTTTTTGAGTTATTAGACCCAAATGCTTGATTTTTTACTTTATTTATTTATTTATTATTTTTTTTTATGAATGCTTCTTTAAGTTCATTAGAGATTCACTAAGAATAAGTTTTATGGAAATTGACTCCTATGAGGGAAGAGTTAAAAAGGTGTATTGATAAAAAAGAAAATTCCAGTTTTTGGACTACTAGATCTTCAATAATGAAATTTGGTATGCATGTTTCTACTTTTTTATTTGAAATCCGTTAACCTGCGGTCACTCACGCCTGTTTTTGCTACCGTCGTTACTCGCGGGGTGTAGAGAACACTTCAAAATTTTAACAATTGTATTTAATTATGAAAATAAAATTAAGTCATTATGATACATATTTATAAAGTACAAGATGTTTTTTGTGCTTTACAAATAAAACAGTTAAATTTATTGCATACAAATGAGACTAACATTAATTTAAACTAAACATACAAATTTTTCATTTTAAAACACATAATTTTATATTTTTTCATAAACCAGTATAAAATGTATATACCAGTAATAAGTATACTTTATAATTAATGAGATAATGATAGTAGAAAGTAGAAAAATAATATTTTAATCATTTTTCAAACATTTAGAGCAGACTGTATACATATGCTCAACTTCTGGCGGGAGTTCTCAGCCACCCAGATAAACTTTTGAAGGTCATTACTTTCCAATCGTTCGAGAAACAGGTATTGCATCAGACCTGAAGGTCAAATGACCTAAAATGTGCAGTTACAGATAAAAATCGTGGTTCTGCGCATTCTTTTTAGAATCCTGGGAGGATTTTCTTGTTGCTGGGGTGTACAGAACACCCCGCGCGAGTGATCGAGGGTTAAGAAAGGGTCTTTTGGAAATCGAGGAGTTACGAGGAACTAAAAGGGGATTACGGGGCTTATTGATAACATTTTTTCCGTTTTTGAACTATTAGATTTAGACGTGAAATTTGGCAATCACGTTTATTGTCTTACTAGAGTTCCTATTAAAAATTGGTTTTGCGGAAATCATTTTAAAGGTAGGAGACTACAGATGAGTTAAAGACATTTTTACCTGAATTTTAGAAATTATTATTCAGAATTCCAGTCCTTTTTAAATCATTGGGAAAATTATACCAAACTTTTTTTTCTATATAATCGAACGTTAATGCTGTGGCTTAGATATCGATAATTTGTATATATATATACATATATATATATATATATATATATATATATATATATATATATATATATATATATATATATATATATATATATATATATATATATATATATATATATATATATATATATACCACTGGACATTAAAATTTCTACACAAAGAAGAAATGCAGATAACAAAATGATATTTGTTGGACAAATGTATTCTACTAAAATTAGCAAGTGATTAAATTTTCAAGAATTTTGGTGCATAGCCTGAGAAATCAGTACCCAGAAGAACCTCCTTCGGCAGTAATAACAGAGCTTCTACGCCTGGGCATTAAATCAAACGGAGATTGGATAGTATGTACAGGCACAGTTGCCCATGCAGCTTCAACTCTATGGCAGAGTTCCTCAACCATAGTGATTGGCGTTTGGTGACGACCCAGTCACTCACCAACCATGGACCAGAAGTTTTCTCTTGACGAGAGATCTGGTGAACGTGCAGGCCATCGCAACAGCCGAACATTTTTCAAATTAAGAAAGGTACGTACAGTATTGGCAACTTCCGATCGTGTATTTTCCTGCTGAAACGTACGGTTTCACAGGGCTCGAATAAAGAGTAGAGAAACGGGAAGTAACACACCAGAAATATAACGTGCACTGTTCAAAATGCCGTCAGTGGGAGCAAGAAGTGACTGAGACATGTATCCAGTAGTGCCCTACACAATCACGTCAGGTGATGGACTAGTATGACAATTACGAATGCACGCTGCCAATATGCGTTCACCACGATATCGCCAAACACGGATGCGACATCTTGATGTTTTAAACAGGACCTGGATTTATCTGAAAAAATGATGTATTTCCACTCGTGCACCCAAGTTTGGGATTGATCACACCTTTGAAGACGCTTCTGTCTTTGATGATCTTCATGGGTAGCTGAAGCCATGGTCTCTGAGCTGACAGTCCATGCAAACGTCGTCGAACTGTTCATGTCTCATTCTTAACTCAGGGCTCATGACGTGGCTGTAAGATCCATTAAGACCATACGAGTAACATGCCTGTCTTCTCGGCTGCTAGTGATAGAAAGTCATTGAGATCTAGCACACAGTTTTTCGTTTTACCTTCCTGAACCCACCAATTTCATATTCTGCTAACAGTCATTGGATCTCGAACGACGCGAGCAGCAATACTGCGATACGATAAACCGCCCTCCCGGAACGCTACAATTCGACCTTTATCAAAGTCAGAAACGTGTTGGTTCGTATTTCTGCTTCTTTCACAAGGCATCACAACAACTGTTCACCCGGCAACAACATTCTAATGCAATTTGTGTGTGAGAAACAGGCTGAGCAATTTTCGGATTTATGCATAGTGTAGGTGTATAGCTACCAGCCTCTTCTTTGTCTGAATGCGCTGCAATGCTAATCATTTACGTATCCCAGCACCTTTTTCCTGTCGTTTAGATTTCACGTTTGTAGCATGTCGCCTTCTTGGTAAAACTTTTTTGGGGCCAGAAGTTATATATATGTACCCCGTAAAATGGGGTATAAAGCCCCCTTTTTAAAACCCAAAAAAATAAGATCAAAATTTTAAAGGGGTGGGGTTATACGCCGGAATAAAAAGTCCCTTTTAAAAAATAAAAAAAAGGGGGGCATACACAAAAATTTAAATTTTCTTCATATATCGAAATACTGCTTATTTAAAAGAATAACATATCTTATATATAAGAATTGTAATTCTAGAAGTATACTATTTATTCAAAAACCTGGATAACACTTCAAAACATAAGAGCATTACAGGGTGTAAACTTGGGGTTTTCCTTCGTCCCAAAAGGGGTCCCAAAATTATAGGCAAATATACCAAAAATATTAAAAAATGTAGCTTGAAAATATAGGTGCGCATTATAGGGTTGTGGCATTTTAACCCCAGATTTTACGGTACATACAAACACAGTATATATTTGTACAACAATATGAAATATCCTGCGAAGTTGGCGGGTAATGGTTATTTTTAAATAAGAATTTCAGTTACTTTTATTTGTTTACAAAATTCACATTAACCTTTTGTTTGGAAACATTAGTCTTAACATTCGCTTAATAATTTGTGAGAATATCACTTTATTTTTATATAATCCTTATAAAGATTTAAAACATACAGTTTAAAATTACAAGAACTGTTCAAGGTTTATGTGTATATATATATATATATAAATTTTGATTAAAAACATACAACTATAACATGATACTCTACATTACGACTTCTTTGAACATCATTTATTTGTTTAAAATGAAAAGTTGTATGCTAATGACATATAATTATTCAATCACTCTTACAATTTATTCTAAATAAATAAAGTGACTTTCATGGTAAGTTATAAGTACGTATATTATATATATTCATGTATTTTCTATACTATATCTTATATATAAATGTGAATGTCTGCATATTTATTTATTGGAAGCTTATACAAATGCACACCTCGTATCGTATTGTTTCGAAACAGCATTATCGAATTGTTGCAAGAAGCTTTACGGATGTTTTTTTGGAACCGAAAAAAAGGACATTTCTGCCAAAAATAAATTTCAAATTTATTTTTAGTGTTTTTATTTCCTGAAATTTCTTTGAATATGAGTAAAGCCGCCAAATGCCATGCTATGCATTCAAATGTGGAAAATCGTTCCCGCTCATATTTAGGAAACGATTACTGAAATTGGCGACATTTTTAGACAGGGCAGCATTTGAGAACGAGTTTTGCGGTAATTGACTCGGAAGGGGATGAGAACATGTTTAACCATAAACTCCCATTTTAAACTATAGAGGTTTTAGGCTTCTTTTTCAAAAATCTTTTGTTAAGATCTTTTTTTGAAAATTTTTCGGAAATCGACCCCAAAAGGGGTGCGGAAGTGTTTTTTGGGTAAAAAATTCCCTTTTTTTTTTTAACCCTTAGATCTAGGAACTTGAAAAAAGGTAATAATACTTCTTTTGATGAGTAGAAAATCTCTATGAACAGAATTTGTGGAGATCGGAACCTAAGGGGTGGGGTTGTGATGACGTAAATGGATAAATACATTCCGTTCTTTAAAGTAAAACCCTCTTCATTTTAAACAAAATATAAGGGCTATAATAATGTTTTTTTCCTCGAAAGTTTTAAAGCAAAAAATTTAAAATTAAACTTTCGATTTTCATTTTAAAAAAATTTTTTTAAAACACTCATTATTCCCTTTAAAAAAACGGGGTATTAATTTTTTTTTTAAAAAAAGATATGAAATTATAAATATAAATATATAAACATATTTATATATATGTGTATAAATATCGTTAGATAACAGCTAGTATGTATCTATGTTTTATTTTCAGATATTTCAATTCATAATAAATATATTGTATTTTATATTACAGTCTTAAATTAAATTATTCTAAACGAGATTGGAAATCTGTTTTAATTTTTATTGCTTTCTTTCTGTTTTCACTTATTATTCATTCACTTTATTTTATCTTAAAACATGAGGTACTAATTCTAATCTTTATCTTGAAACTAAATAAATTCTTAATATAAATAAATCGTTAATAATTTTATTAAATGAGTAGGAAGTATATTTGATGTACAAATTATTTCTCAAAATAATACTGGAATTGAAGGTTCCAAATATATATTATCAAACGTGTGCCTATATAATAAAATTAGCCTTGTTTATTCTGTACCTCATGTTATTCTAAGGTGATAAAACATGTAAATTATTTTTTTTGATATCAAACAATAAATCATTGGCTTATTTTTCCTTACTACAACAAAATTTTCTATTACATTAAATTAACAAAGTTTTTAAATTTTAAATATGTAAATGTTGTCCGTAAGGGTTGAAATTAAGAGCGAATATCGACTTAAAATTCTGCAGTATTCCTTCTATAGAAAAGAATTAGAAAGATTGATATATATACTCACACACACTTATGACTTTTTAACATAAATAGCATGTCTTACCAATATTTGAGAGCAATATTGGTTGCTTATAGTCTAATCGAATGCAGTTTGTAGAAGTGGAAACTCTCATAATGTTCCTTTAAGGTATCCGACTACCCTAAAATCATGATTTTTTTCAAAAATTGACAATTTTTTTTTAATTAATTTATTTTGTAGACCATCGTATTAGCTTAATAAAAATACCAAGCCTTTTATTTTCCATTGACTAGAACAAAAACTACAAGTGTTTTAATAAAAGAAGATGCTATAACTTTATACAAGATGTCAAACTTTAAAATGCGTTTTACTGGAAATGTGTTTTTTTTTCAAAAAACTCAAACGGGAACAGCGATTGTTCAAAAAGTTTTGAAAATAATTTGCTGAAATTTTTTGTGAATGTTTTGTATAGCAGTAGAATTGTTTTGACCTTCAGATTTATCAATCACTGTTTTATTTCAAAATTTACTTTCCTTTATGTGATTATAATCACTGTTTTTTTAAAGCAATTTCATATAGTGACTAAGATGGAGTGCTCTAGCATTTGTAAAAATTCAAATATCTATTATCCTGAAGGTCAATTGAAACATGAATAACAAAGCAACACATTAAAAGTGAAAAATTTAGAATTTGTTCAAAAAGTTTTTGTACAAAGCGGGCCCCGTTTATGTAATTTTTTGTACATTTTCACCAGTTTTTTCCCCTTTTAATAATAATAATTTTTTTTCTGTTTTCAATTTTACGATTTGTTCCTTAAAATATACTAAATAAATCTAAAAATCACAAAAAAATCCCCATATCTCCATTTTTCAAAAAAAAAATGCCGCAAGTAGTCGTATACCTTAAAGTTAATTTCGAACTTTGAAATTAGCCCTTGGAAATAGAAAATTGTAAGAGGATAATTAAGACAGTAATATAAATGTTATAAAGAAACAAACAAAAAATGTAAAATTTGCATTTGATACAAATAATGAGATGGATTTGGAGAACGAATATAATCTAAATATACCAGTGCATTTAATGTTTATTTGCTCCTACGTCTCGATTTGTCTTTTTTTTTTTTTTTTACCTGAATGAACTCTAACATCTTCTATTCACCACATATTCACATGTACGTATTTCGTTAATAAAGTCCCACATGCTGTGGACACAAGAACATATAATTTGGGTTGATATTAATGGTTCGAAGTTTCCTGTACGGAAAAGTTTCTCTTTAGTATGCAGTCTAACGCTAAGTAGTTTATAATCTAGAGAGAATGTGGAACTGGAATAGAGTTCTATATTTGTGCACGAAAATGTCTGATTAGGAGGAAATGGTGTGATATTGTGATTTGGTATTCCGGGCCATAAAAAATTGTAAGTAATTTTCATACAGAACTATAAAGTATTTGAACAATGATTGTTCAGAAATATTGTGATGGCATTATCAGAACTTTGGTATATACTTATCCTGGTGTGCAGGTTAGTTTATTTAAAGACGAGTTAATTCAAAAATGATAGCGGAAAGTTATACCACGCACATGCTTGTTAGGGACAAATTCCCGTTTCAACGAAGAGATACTTCGAATGGCTTGAATAGAAAATTAAATATATATAAATCTATTTGAAAATGTTTCTTGTAATTTAAAGATTAAATGAATTGACACCCACATATGCTATGCAGTAGCAGAAGAATTCTGTTTCACAGAAGTGGAAGAGAATAGCCTAATTTAATACATGCTTCGCAGGTATATATTTAACATAAAAAGGATGATAATAACACTAAATTGCTTTCAACAATGTGTTTAACAGTGTCTGTGAAATGGCATGTCTTTGAATAAAGCATTCTGAGATTTAGATTACGTCTTTTCTATCAGTTTAAATGCTTGATTAAAATGAGAATCGCACTATTTTTTTAAGACCGCAGAAAGAAAAAGTAAAGCTAACTATAGCTTTCCAAAATATGATAAAAATGGATGTAATACAAAATAAGAATAATATAATGATGATATCACTCTTTGTTCAAGCAAGTAGAGTGGCATATACCACTTTATCCCGAACGAGTTATATGAAAACATTTTTATTATTTAGAATAATCTGACTAAGAAAAAAAGTAATAAACCGAAGATTTGTAGAAGTAATATACATTTAACATATCAGTATGAAAAGTGATTGAAAAAGGATTGAATGGATATGAGTAATTAACAAATTTATTAGTAAATACACAAATATAAATGCATCAAGAATCCGCAATCCAGGTAATCTTAATATAGTTACTTTATGTATGTTTTTAATCAATATATTCATAAGAAAAATGTTTGCCCAAAAGAAAAGTGGACACATGCGATTGCGTCAGAATGAGAGCACCTATAGCAAAGCCACCAAACAGGAACCTAGAGGACTGTAGAGGGCATATACAGTCGCATACAGCAGGGGTGGGCAGACTTTTATGTGGTACGCGGTCTACTTTTAATTTTTTCAAGGTGTTGCGGTCCACCTTGTGACGTAGAAGTGATAAGCAAAAAAAAAACTCAACAATATTTGTATTATGACAATAAAAATACAGAATATATATATAAATATACTTGCCTAAATAACTACAGTAGAAAAACTTACTCTTTTAAAACTACGTTTTAAGTAAAACTTAACATAAAAAATAATAATTATACCCATAAATTTAAAAATATCAAATGATGCATTTTCAAACAATTCACAATACATCAAAAAATAAATAATTTTAACAAAATTAGTTCTCGTAGCTATAATCTCAGTAGAAGGCTTAGTCTTCATATTATCCATCCTAATCTTGAATACCTCGGAATATAATTACTAACTGCTAATCTTACACTGGATTCTAAGTGGTCGTCTGTGAAACGGGAATGATATGTTGTCTTAAATATATTCTTCATTAAAAATGTAGATTCACACAGATAGGTAGAGTGAAAGAATGATGTTAAATGAATTGCAGCTTTTTTAAAATTGGGATGCTTTTTACTTAGTCTATTAGATTCCAAAAGTTCTTAACAAATTATGTCTTTTTGAAGGAGAAAAGCCTCGAGAGATAAAGAGAACATGTAACACATTTTTAATTACATTTTTCGCATCAACGTTGCCAAATGGATTAACCCATGAATGAAACTGGATTCTAGTCTAGTAAATTCTTGAAAACGTCTCTCAAATTTGGGTTGCAATTTTATTCATGGGTGTTTCCATTATCTTGATAACCACCTGTGTTTCTTTTAGTATGCACATCTAGCGTTTTATGTGAAGGCGGTCACCCAAAAATTTCTTGGCGGTCCACCAGTCGATCGCGATCGACTTAATGCCCACCCCGGGCATACAGCATCCAAGTGTGACACCTGATAGTAGCAGAGGAAATAGATCAAATGCAAAGTCATACCGTACTTAAATGCGTCCAAATCGGAATAACGCGTGGTAGTATGGTTTCTGAGATAACAGGAGGCGAATATAAGGGATACATCAGTAGACGAATAGTAGCAACCTATGGAAAGCACTCTCTGGGTGGAACGTTTTGAAACAGTTGGAGTGAACGTTTTTGAGAAGGGCAGCAAACGATATCGGATTTCCATGGCAATATCCACCCACACGTCTCCCGTAAGACCAAGGTAACTTTAAAAAAAATACTTTGGGAAATGTTTGGATACCCATCGTAAGTCCAAGTAAATCCTTCTGTTACCTCTAAGCCCTTAAGCTACTTAAGAGAGTATTACGTTTCTATTTCGACGACGAAGTGAAGGAAGCTGGACATGATCTCCTCAAGAATCAACCACGTTCTCTCTAGTCAAGACATAGATATGCTACCCAAACGATGGTACCTGCGTCACAACAATAATGACGATATATTTTGATTTCTAATAAGGCATTATTTTTATTTAAGTTGTCCAAACTTCATTTGGGCAAATACTTATACTTCTCTATAAAGTCTATTTGTAGGAAGACCTGCCGTTTTTTTAATGCTTGCTCCTCATCTGGATAATGGGCTTTTGGCCAATGAGGATTGACCTGATAATACAGTCTTTCAAATAATGCCTATATAACACAAAAGTGTTAGAATTACTTATGAGATGTTAATTATGTTACCTTCTCCCTTCCAGAATCATCAATGGCCTGAACACAGCCTTTTAAGGAAGGTCACATTTCCAGCAAGAATTCATGTTTTGCAAAATATATATGACTGTTAAATGGTTTACATTCATATATATTTTATCATTTTATTCCAGATTTGGCTACTTTTTTTAGACTTTCTAGCGTAGATGAACAGAGCAACTGATTACGCGTATAATTGTTGAATGATATTTTTTGGTATTAATCCAGTGTTTCTCAAACTGTGGGGCGCGCCTCCCTGGGGGGGCGTGATAACCCTACAAGGGGGGCGCGAGCCTATCGGAAAATCGAAAATAAAGATTATTTAAAAAATTATCAATTTACTAAAGGGAAGCAAAATGTGTATTCTGACATAATAAAAAAATACACATTTACACTAATATAGTATACTTATAAATTTATCAGTACGGCACAATATATTTGATACTAATTGATTGAATGATTGAATACTAACGTCTCACTGTTCAGCTACACGAGGACATTTGGCGACGGACCACGTAATTTTGAACCATGGTCAAGTGACGTGGACGACACCTAAGCTGGTTCCCCCTCTCCTAACTACCACACCACACCAACGGGAGGAATATTTGATACTAAGTATCAATACTAAGTTAAGAACAAGTTTAATAATTACTAGTGATTTTTCAATGGGCTTATCATACACAAAATTTAATACTTATCGTAATAATTCGTACGGTTTAAAATTAAGCTCGTATTGTAGCTTTAGCGTCAAAGTATTATACATTCTTACTGCATTCAACACATTATTATTGTATGGGGAAGGGGGCGCGATGAAAATTCTGATCGAAAATTGGGTCGCGAATATAGAAAGTTTGAGAAGCACTGTATATATAATTCAAACTATTTATATAAATAATCTCATGAAATTCAATCCATTAATTATTGGTATAGTTAAAAAACGCCAAAATTCTTGGGACTCTGAGCAAAGCATTAACAAATTTTATTTTGATTCAGGCATTTAGCATAAAATATATCACTTACTGATTAAATTTTTTTATTTCTAGTGAGCTGCGTATTGGTGCTTTACCATAGAAGACCTAGTACATTCTATGGGAGCTGGTTTTAGTACGTCACCATATAGATGGATAACATTCGCCGCAGGTCTCCACAGAGGGAGGCACCTGAAATCTGACGATGTGAACCTGTACTAGGATTTAATTTTCCAGAAAGGAACCCAGCCAAACAGATACTCTTGGGATATTTTACATGCCCCTAGTACAGAGGCAGTGACTAAGGCAGATGTAATGTTAGAGATGGTCGCTGTCGATTTTCTGCTTCATAAAAATCCACCGACGGCCGGGGTCGAAGCCACAACCTTGGGTGCAGAAAGCCAGCGACAAACCAATCACACCATCCAGCTGGCCTGACTAAATTTGTAGAAGTGTCAATACATTCCCTTGAAATACTTTTGTTGGTCATGATTTTTGGGGGAGATCTGTGAATTACAGTTATATTTCTAGTTTTCATGTATTAACAAATTGAATTATATAACTGTAAATTTTCAAAGATTCCCAGATTGTAAGTCTTTTTAAAACTATGCTTATAAAAAACTTACAAATCTTCAAGAGTGCTACTTGTCCTGACGAGTTTATAAAAAACATACTAAAAAAGTTATTGGATATTTTTTATGACTAATAAAAAGATGTTTGAAAACATATTTAGATATAAATCTTCTATATTTAGATATAAATCTAATTCCAGAATTTAACAATAGTTTATTCTAAGATCAGAAACTGTTTTTAATTATAAGAACGGCATAGGGTAATTTATTTGATACGCGGTTCTTACATTTTCATTTAATATATATATATATATATATATATCAGTTTCTGATAGAGAAATAAATAATAGAATTTTGGTTTTTCATAAACAATTAAAAATTCAATTTAATAATAATTTTAAATTTCAACATATATTTCTTACTCCCAAATTTCATAAAGACCCAGTCAAATTTCGGACAGTTACAAATGGATTTAATACATATATCAGCAAAACAGGCAAAATTATCCATGGAATATTACATGACACAATAAATAATCTTAAATCCACAGCCATATTTAAAAAGAGTAAATCACTTATTGTGAACAAATGAAAGATAAAAAAATTTATTCTGTCTATAGTTTAGATTTTGAAGAATTTTTAACTCTATTAATATTGATGATATGATTAATATACTTGTAAAGTTACATAAAGATAATTTATTTAATAATGTTAATTATGTCAGATTTAGTTCGCTACTTAGGTTTGTACTTAAAGAGAACTATATATATATCATAATGGTAACCATAATCTGCAGATTAAAGATTTGTCACAAGGTGGCCCGGCAAGTAACTGTCTTGCCAATTTATATTTACATTATTTTGATAGTAGTAACATTAATAAATCTAAATATTATATTTATCGTTATATAGGTGACATAAACATTTTTGGCGAGCAAGTCAATTTTGTACCTAACACTAATTTTTATCCACAATACCTTAATTTAATACAGACAAATAGTAACAACAATGGAGCAAATTTTCTTGATAGTCATATTAAATTAAAAGATAATGCAATAGTTTCTAATATTTATGATAAAAGAGAAGAATTTAATTTCAATATTATAAAAGTTCCTCCTTAGGAGAGTAATGTGCATGTTTCTATATTCAGAAATATTGTAATTAATTATATACAACGAAATAAATTTCTGGTGTCAAAAAAATCAGAAATAATAAATAACTATAAACGTTTTACTAAAAATTGCTTAAATCAGAAATACTCAATAAATCTTAGTAATAGTTATTTGAATAAAGCTATTCAAAATAGTAAGGATTAAAAAAATTCTTAGATTACTAAGAGTTTATTACTATAAATTTACATATTGCATAGTTATAGTTACCTACATATTCTAATATTAGATAAAATTACTTATTATTATTTAATTCATATATACTCTAGTGTCACACAATAAAGTTATGGTATTTTATAACTCTCTTATTAATTTTTATTTCTATTCTGTTTATACTTTGTTAAGTGCTACATTTCAGCCATTCACATGCTTTGAATTTGAATAAGTCCAGAATCTGGCAATAGCTTATTTATTGCACTCAAATCTAGCTCGGGCTATGCGTTTTTAAGTACAATTTTTAGGTAAGTTACCTCTATCCTGTAATAGATTTAGATATTCTTATCCATTACTTTCAATAGGTTTTTGTACAGTATTATTTTTTATAAAGGAGGAAAGTTGACTGGCCAAAAAGCATGTTCAACCCCACTTTTATATAAATAATTTTATATATTAGCTGTCCTAAGTCAGCAATGTTTATAATACTGCAGCATTCATTTTACAGTCTATGTGTTTTTCGAATGTGATTGTTGGATGTTTATCTCTTGTTTGTAGAGAATAAGACTATATATATATATAAACTACTAAGTACCGTAAATGCAATACCCTGAAGGAAGCATGCAAATAACATGAAATTTACAACATGCATTAGCGAAAGTGAAATATGCAAAAGATTAGAATTTCAGCGCAGACACACATCACGCGCGCCTGTGGCGCCACCTCAAAGCGCTATTTAAGGCTTGGAGATTTCGACGATTTCAAGTTCGGCAATTGTGTTTTCCTTGAGGTTTTTTTCAAAAAACGATCAGTTATGTCTCGAAGAAAACAGCGATCAGCTTTTAAGCAAGTATCTGAGTTCGAAAGAGGAAGGATAGTGGCTTAACGACATTGTGGGTTATCTTTCAGGTAAATTGGTAGTCGTGTTGGGGACGAAACCAAACAACTGTAATGCGGATATGTGACCGTTGGATGCAGGAGGGTACGACGGACCGACGTGGTCGCTCCCATCCACCTCAGTGCACCACTTCACGTGAGGACAGGCAAATTGTGCGCATGGCAGTGACGGATCGCTCAGTCACATCACGAACCATATCACAGCACATTGAATCTGTAACGCATCATTCAGTGTCTGCGCGTAACATTCGACGCCGTTTACAGCAGAGTGGTCTGTCCGCAAGACGTCCATTGTTTAGTCTACCCTTGACGCAGAACCACAGGCGTCTCCACCGCCAATGGTGCGATGAAAGAAGGATGTGGGTGGCAGAATGGAATGAAGTTGTCTTTACTGACGAGTCAGGCATCTGTCTGCAACACCACGATGTTCGGATTCGAGTCTGCAGACACCGTGGAGAAAGGATGCTGAACAGCTGCGTTATGCACCACTATACTGGTCTTGCACCAGGTGTTATGGTATTGGGCGGTATTGGACACCACTCTCGTACTGCTCTAGTACGCATTGCCGGTACTTTAAACATCCAGCGCTACATCTCCGAGGTGTTGAAGCCAGTTGTCCTTCCTTACCTTCAAGGCTTGGCCACAGCCATATTTCAACAGGATAATGCGCGACCACACGTGGCACGCATTGTCCAAAGGTTTCTCGCCAATCACCAGATTGAATTGATTCCGTGGCCGGCTCGCTCTCCTGATCTTTCGCCGATGGAAAACATGTGAGCGGTGATCTCCAACAATGGCGGCTACCCTGGCTACTGATTCTGGCAGGAACCACACTTCACAGAAGTCTATAAATTTAATCATTTGATACTTGGTCAACATGTTATCTACAAAATAAATTTTGTTGTGCTATCTCTTGTCTTTCTTGGTGTTGCATTTACGGTGGCCAGCAGTGTATATATAATACACAGGGCATCCAAAGGTTTTTTCCTAACTAAAATTGTAGACAGAATTATTTATAAAAATCATTTATTAACCCGTTCAGGATTATGATCACACATATATCATCAAACATTTTTCTCTCCAGGGCCCACGGTATCATATATGTGATTGCGATTTCCCTGCTCCGAGGCCGATGATCACACCGGTGTGATCTGCGTTTGGAACGTTTTAATATTAACTTTTACAAAGCATAGAGGGCGGTTAAAATCCATTTTTTTCGACTAATGTTTCACAAATCTTTGAACTTCAATATGTGCTTTCGGCTCCGAGTTTTGTTTTAGAAATTAGATGAAGAATATTTATAAACGTAAACAGCACATGTGTAGATTTTTCTAGAGAAGGTTCATTTAAAGGTTCGTGATTCATATGGCTCTTGATTTCTGTTTATATTTTGACTAAGTTGTAAAAAAATGGAACTTTTATTTGTTTATTGAGCATCAGACATTCATAATAAGAGTTTAAGTATTTCTTTTACTAATGGTTTGTATTTATAACAATCATTTTAATAATCTAAAAGCTTTTTAAAAATACCAAACAATTTTGTACTACATATTCAGATATTATCAAAGATAGTAAATTGCAAATTTTAGAATATTTGATTGCATTAAAGATTTTATATGAATTTATAAATTGAATTAGACTTAGCAGAGAAATTCGCCTTGTCCCGCGCGTGCGTATACTCTTTGAAATTGCGGGACTGGAAAACGCTTCTTTCTCCTTTCGCCGGTCCTGAAGGGGTTAAGTTAAAAATATTACATATCTAGACTTAGACGCTGTTTTTAGAGGAGAAAAATAAAATAAGCTGTCAATAAATCCTCATGGATTTATGAAAGTCAGAACAATGATTTCATCTTTTTTCAGCAGAGGACAATCTAGAGACGCATTTCTTTTCAAATATTATTTTCCCCATTGAGGAAAACGTAATTCTTAAAAACAAACAAACAAACAAAAAAGAAATTTTTCAGTGATATAGAAAATCCATCTTGTCAGATAAATGAAGTTAAAATTGCAATTGGCTTTTTCATGGATATCCAAAATTCTTTCAGAAATCCAGCGGAGGGGTAACTATAACGCGTCAAAAGTCAAAAAGGGATTTAATCCTAATAAAGTAGTAGCTACTGGGGCAGCCATTCAGGATACATTTTAACAGTAGAAGCTAAGATAAAAATATTTTATTATTTATAAGAGTTGTTGTGTTTTATAACTATTAATGAAACAAAAAGCAATCAAAAGGTTTGTCACTTTAAATATCAACAAAATGTTCTTTATCGAATTACACATTTATCAAGATAAATTACATAAATTAGTCACACAAAATATGTGAGCAAATTAAATCGTTTTAAATTTATACACTAAGTAATGTAAAAGAAATTTCTAGTTATATATATATATATATATATATAAATTTAGAGAAACATATTACTAATAAAAAGTAAGATAAGACTATTTTTTTTTAAGAAGAATAAACTGTACGTATGTACGAAATAAACCTTTTATTTTAGACTTAATGTGTATTGCTGGGGATATAAAGGAATTAGGTGTCATTACAGCAGCCCCAAAACAACAGAAATAAAATTAGTAGGAACTCTGTGTCTAGAATAGATAATCTTTATATAAATGTATGTGTATTTTTAATGGAAAATATAATTATTTCTATTTCATGAAACAAATGACCATCCTAACAAAAATAACCATTATTTTATTACTGTTTATTCCTCCTTGTTTATCAAAATTAATGCTAAATATTTTTTTTTTTTGTAAATACGTAATTAAACATAACTACATATTTGTTTTAGAAAATAGTTATCTATGATCCTAATGAAAAAACGAAGAAGTAATTGTCTTTCAAATCATTTGTTTTTCAATTTAATCATTAGAAATCTCAGAGAATCTTCTGCATTTCGTAAATATTGTATTCAAATATATAAATGTAATTGTACTCATTATTTTTCTCCATACATCAATATAAAATTCATTTCTTAACGAATAAGCAACTTAGATAAATCTGAATAAATGCATTTAAGTATCCGATGTAATAATCAACAAAAAACTTTTAAGGTTATGGAAAGGATATTAACTTGTGAATAAAAAATAATTTTATATCATAAATTGCTTTTCTACCTAAAATTCCATTTTTATGGATAAGGTAAAACTTAAATATCATGAACTTGATTCTAATTATGGAAATGGAAAAAAAAAAGTTCCATAACATATGCATGCAAACACATGAAAGCACTTACTTTTAGTGATCATTGCCAAAAAAATCTTTTAGTCGGTTCAAAACTGAATTTTGAAAAACCCC